>CM026267.1:34406977-34838155 GCA_014851425.1 Senna tora | reverse complement strand
GGAGTATTTGGACCCTATTACTCTTACTTCCATTCTTGGCACATTCACTTTTCTGTTTCAGACTTCTCCTAACCTCGGAAAACATATTTGACAGCAAACAAGAACCCTAGAAACATCAAAACTCAGGCTTTTGTCACTTTAGCTACTTAGGGTGTGTAGACAAGTCCAAAAGAGAACTTTGACAGATTTTATAGTGATTAAAAGTCCAATACATTCATTTTTATGCATTTAACAGAAAACACAGGACTTATAGCAGACTCAGTGTGATGCATCCTAAACTTCCAATTTTTTGGCATGAGTAAACTTTCATAATATAGACTAGGGTTCCAGCAAGCACTCACAGAGTTTTTGGCACCACAGAAAAAGCTTAGTAAAACATTGAATTATACCATGATAGAAAAAAGAAACAAATCCAATTGCAAATTTTCAGATTCACACAAGTTGCCACCCTTCTTAATTCAAAATGGCAATTATTCACATCATTTTTATTCTGAACTTTGGCATTTTCTCAAGCCATTCTGAGCTAGAAACCTCTTCTGACAACCCTGGAAGTAGTGACACAGAGATGGGATAGAACTTCAAAAAATGAAAATCAAAGGATCAATTTCATCAAAGAATCCCCACTACTGAGCCAGAAATTCTTAAAAGTAGTCAAGACAAGTTTTCAACTTCACATAGTCCTAATATCATCTACTAACTCATCTAGACTCAATCCAATACCCAGACCACCAGAAACAACAAAACAGCAAGCATACAGCTTCATATAGAAAAAAACATTTTAAGCAGAAAATCAACAAGTTTCGAGTGTCTGAACCCCTGTATAGTAGCCTCGGATCATACATTCATTAAGGGATTTTAAAGTTCATTATTTTAGCTTTCTGTTGACTACTCACACGTTAAATTTGGTTAAGAAATCACAAGAGATATGCCTCCTAGAAGCAACAACTGCCCAAAACAGAGGTCTCTGTGGCAGCAACGAGAAACTGAGTCATAGAGGCTCATACCACCACTTTTGTGGATGCTCTTGGCTCAGGGAGCAGAAGGAAAGGTAACACTACGTTACGTTGATTTTCAGAGAAGAATCACGAATTTGAACCTCTGGACAGCTTGGGTAACTTGATGGAAAACAACAATTTTTGAGTGTGTGTTTGTGTAGGGGTTCTCAGCTCCATTCTCCACTTCCAGCTGCAAAATTTCGATTCTCCCAGCTCCCCCACAGCTTCAGCCTATCTCTGAACTTAGTGTCACTTGCTCTCAGCTCTGTATCACTGGTTTTAGTTCCTGGTGCCCATCCCTCTCGGTTTCACCTCCATTTATAGCACTCAAGGCATGTGGGATGTGAATGATGATAGGTGGTGAGGTGGTGAGCTGCTGGGCTCGGGTATTATCATTAGGAACCTTAGTGTGTTTTGTTGGCACCTTAAGGGCTATTGGTGGGTAATTATATACTTAGGCCTCGGGTAGTTAGTTTAGGTGAGGTGACTTGAGTGGTTTCTTACTTAAGTGGGTTCTTGCTAAACTCGGTTTCCAGCCTCATTTTGTTTTAATCTGCATTCAGTTTTCTTAAGTTGCTGGATGTTATAACTCTAATTGGGTATTTGTTTCTCTTTAAAGATAGTAAATTCAGTTACAAGTTCTTAAAGGCATTAAAAAGGGGTTTATTTGCAATAAATTTCTCATTTAACTCTATTTTTAAAATATGTAACCTACCTAATTATGTTATTTTTCATTTAGTTTCGTGGCTGGCACATTGTAGGGTAGTTTAGGTGCCTCTAAGTGGTTAAATTGAACTCTTTATGCCTTAGCTAAAGGGCTTTACTTCAATTTTTCAATTCTTCTTTTTAATCCTGAATCTCTACTTGAGAAAATGTGTTTTTTTAGGACTTTCTTGAGGTTGGTGTCCCTTAGCTAAGTCTTAGGGTATCTCTAGAGTGTCCAAGGGTATTTTTCTAAGGTCAAATAGATCTTTTCCATCCTTTTTAACTCACTAAAAAATGGTTAAAAACTAAGTTTTTCCTTTCAGTTTAGTCCCTAGGGTAGGGTTAGGTTAGGGTTCCTCGGTCATTTTCATTGATTTTTGGGTCTCTTGGCCTCAAGTTAGGGTTTGTTAGACTTATTTCCAAGCAAAGATAAACACAAACACATTCAAACACTCAAAATTCAAAACGTCAAACATGTTAAGGAAAAGTCAACACTTTTAGAAAAAGTGAACAGTTCATAGAAAGAGTCAACAGTGGGGCGTTTTGGTAAAAGTTGGGTTTCAAATTTTGGGATGTTACAAACCCCAATCGTAATCCTAAACCTTACACCGAAAACCCTAAACCCTAAATGCGAAACCCTAAAACCGTAAACTCTAACCTTAAACCCCATACCCTAAACACTAAAACCCAACACCAAAAACCCTAAACCCTAAACCGAATGCCTAAATCCATAACCCAAACCCCAAGCACTAACCCTAAACCCAAACCCAAACCCTAAACTCTAAACCATAAACATTAACCCTAAACCCAAAACCCATAATCTTAAACCCTAAATCCTAAACCCTAAACCCTAAACCCTAAACCCCAAACTCTAAAACCTAACCCTAAACCCTAACCCTAAACCCCAAACTAAAAACCCTAAACCCTAACCCAAAACCCTAGACCTATACCCTAACCCAAACCCCGAGACCCTATACCCTAAACCCCAAACCCAAAACACTAAAAGCTAAAACCTCAACCCTAAAAGCCTAATCCCTAAACCCTAACCCTGAACCCCAAACGGAAAACCCTACACCATAAACACGAAACCCCAAACCCTAAGCCCTAAACCCTAAACCCTATGCCTAAACCCCAAACCCTAAACTCCAAACCATAACTCCAAACCCCTAAGCCTAACCCCTAACCCAAAACCCTAAATCATAAACCCTAAACCCCAAACCCCAAACCATAATCCCTAAACCCTAAACCCTACACCATAACCCGAAACCCGAAACCCAAACCCAAAACCCAAAACCCAAAACCCTAAACCCTAAACCTAAACACTCAACCCGAACAATAAACCCTAATGCTAAACCCTAAAACCACAACCTTAAACCCCAACCCCGAAACCCTAAACCCTAACCCTAACCCTAGCCCTAAACCCCAAACCCAAAACCCTATACCATAAACCCCAAACCCTAAACCCCAAACCCTAACCCCAAACCCTAAACCCTAAACCCTAAACCCTAAACCCTAAACTCTAAACCCTAAACCCTAAACCTAAAACTCTAAACCCAAAACCCCAAACCCCAAACCCCAAACCCCAAACCCTAACCCTAACCTCAAACCCAAAAACCTCAACCATAAACCCCAACCCTTAACCCCAACCCCAAACCCTAAACCCCAAACCATAAAACCCCAAACCGTAAACCCGAAACCCTAACCCTAAACGCCGAAACCCTAAACCCTAAACCCCAAAACCCTAAACCCCAGACCTTAAACCCAACCTCAACCATAAATGCTAAACCCTAAACCCTAAACCTACACCCCAAAACTTTAACCAAAACTCCAAACTCGAAATACTAAACCATAATCCCGAAATCTTAAACCCCAAAACCCAAACACTAAACTCTAGACCCTAAACCCCAAACCTCAAACCCTAAACCCTAAAACCCCAAACCCAAACCCACACCCTAAACCCTAAACCCTAGCCCTAAACCGAATTCCTAAACCCAAACCTTAAACCCTAAACCCTAACATTAAATCCCGAAACCCTAACCCCAAGCCCCAAACCCCAACACCAAACCCTAAACACTAAACCCTACAACAAAAACCCAAACTCTAAACCCTAAACCATATTCCCCAAACCCTAAACCTCAAACCCCACACCCTAAATCCTAAACCCCAACCCTAACCGTAAATGCCAAAACACTAAAACCTAAACATTATACCATAAACCCTAAACCCTAAACCCTAAACCCCAAACCTCAAAACCTAAACCATAAACCCCAAACCCCAAACCCTAAACCCTAAATAAAAAACCCCAAACCCCAAGCCCTCAACCGAAGCACAAAACCCAAACCATAAACCATAAACCACTGAACCTTAACCCGAAACCCCAAACCGTAAACCCTAAACCCTAAAACCGTAACCCCAAACCCCAAACCGTAAACTCGGAACCCTAAACCCTTAACCCCAATCCCCAAATCCTAAACCCTAAACCCTAAACCCTAAACCCCAACCGTAAACCTGAAACCCTAACCCTAAACGTTGAAATCCTAAACCCCAAACCCTAACCCTAAACCCAAAACCAAACCCAAAACCCTAACCCTAAACCCTAAACCCTAAAGCTCAAACCCTAAACCCTAAACCCGAAACCCGAAACTCTAAACCATAAACCCTAAACCCTAAACCCTAATCCGTAAGCCTCAAACCTTAAACCCTAAACCATAAATCCTAAACCTTAAACCAAAAACCCTAAACCCAAACCCTTAACCCCAATCCCCAAACCCTAAACCCTAAACCATAAAACCGAAAATCGAAACCCCAAACCCTAAATCGTAAACCCCAAACTCAAACTTGAAACCTAACCCTAAATGTAGAACCCTAAAGTCCAAACCCAAAACCCCAGACCCTAAACCCTAAACCTTTAATCGTAAATGCTAAACCCTAAACCCAAATCCCTAAACCCTTATCCCCAAACCCCAACCCTAAATCGTAAACCCTAAATCATAACCCTAAACCCTAAACACTGAAACCTATACCCTATACCCGGAACCCTAAGCGATAAACCCAAAACTATAAACCCTAAACCACAAACACCTAAACCCTAAACCTTAAACCCTAAACCCTAAACCCCAAACCCTTAACCCCAAAACCTAAACCCTAATCCATAAACTGTACACCCTATACCCCCAACCCTTAACCTTAAACCATAAACCCCAAACCCTAAACCCTAAACCCTAATCCCCAAGCCCCAAAGGCTTCACCTTAAACCCTAAACCAAAAACCCCAAACCCTAACCCTAAACCTAGATCCCAGACCCCAAACGCTACACCGAAAACACTAAACCCTAAATGTCGAAACCCTAAACTCTAAACCCTAAACCTAAACACTAAACCTCATAACAAAAACCCTAAACCCTAATCCCCAAATCCATAACCCCAAACCCTAAACCCCAAACCCTAACCCTAAACCCCATCCCTAAACCCTAACCCTTAACCCCAAACCCTTAACCCCAAACCCTAAACCCTGAACCCCAAACCCTAAACCCCAAACCCTAACCCTAAACCCCAAAACCTAAACCCTAAACCCTAATCCTAAACCCCAAACCTTTACCTCAAAGCCCAAACCGTAAACCCGTAACCCCAATCCCAAAGACTAAACCCCAAACCCATAACCCTGAACCCTAAACCTAACCCTAACCCCTAAACCCAAACCCAAACTTTAAACACTAAACCCTAAACCATAAACCCCAAACTCTAAACCACACACTTTAACCCTAACCCGAAACCGAAACCATAAACCTCAAACCTTTAACCCCAAACCCCAACCCCTAGACCATAAATCCTACACCCCAAACCCAAACGCTAAACCCGAAACCCTAACACGAAGCCCTAAACCAAAACCCAAACCATAAAACCCAAACCCTTAACCTCAAAACTCCAAACCTTAAACCCTAAGCCAAAACCCCAAACCCCAAAGCCTAAACCCTAAACCCTAACCCCAAATCCTAACCCTAAACCTTAAACCCTAAACACAAACCCTAAACCCAAAAACCGAAGCTCTAAGCCTTAAACTAGAAATCCCTAAACCCTAAACCATAAACGCCGAAACCCTAAATCCTAACCCCTAAATCATACAACCCAAAACTCTAAACCCTAAGCCCTAAACCCGAAACCCTAACCCCAAATCCTAACCCTAAACCCTCAACCCTTAACTCGAAAACCCAAACCCTAACACCCTACACCCTAAACCCTAAACCCCAAACCCTACCCTAATCGTAAACCCCAAACTCCAAGCCATAAACCATAAACCCCAAACCCCAAACCTAAAACCTAAATACTAAACCCCAAACCCTAAACCCTAACCCGAAGCACAAAACCCAAAACCCTTAACCCCAAACCCAAAACCCAAAACTCTAAACCCGAAACCCTAAACCATAAACCCTAAACTGTAAACCCTAAACCCCAAACCTTAAACCCTAAACCCAAAACCCAAAACCCGAAACCCTAAACCCTTAACCCCAATCCCTAAACCCTAAACCCTAAACCCCAAACTGTAAACCCAAACTCAAACCAAAAACCTTAAACCCTAAACTACAGAACCTAAACCCTAAACCTTAAACTGTAAACGCTAAACCCTAAACCCTAATCCCCAAACCCTTAACCCAAAACCTTAAACCCTAAACCCTAAACTATAACCCCAAACCCCAAACCTAAACCCTAACCTAAAATCCAAACCCAAAACCCTAACCTTAAACCTTAATCTCGAAACCCAAAGGCTTAACCCCAAAACCTAAACCCCAAACCCTAAACCTTAACTCTAAACCCAGACCCCAAACCCTAAACCCTAAACACTAAACCCTACACCAAAACCCTAAACCCTAAACCCTAATCCCCAAATCCATAAGACTAAACCCCACACCCTAAACCCTAACCCTAAACCCCAACCCTTAACCCCAACACCAAACCCCAGACCCCAAACCCCAAACCCTAAACCCTAAACCCCAAACCCCAAACCCTAAACCCTAAACCCAAACCCTAAACCATAAACCCCAAACCCTAAACCCTAAACCCTAACCCTAAACCCCAAACCCTAACCCTTAACACTAAACCCCAAACCCTTAACCCCAAATCCCAAAGCCTAAACCCTAAACCCTAACCCTAACCCTAAACCCTAAACCCAAAACTTTAAAGCCTAACCCTAAACCATAAACCCTAAACTCTAAACCCCATACTTTAACCCTAACTCGAACCCGAAACTCTAAACCATAAACCCGAAACCTTTAACCCAATCCCCACCCCTAAACCCTAAATCCTAAACCTCAAACCCCAAATGCTAAACCCGAAATCCTAACACGAAGCCCCAATCCCAAAACCCTAAACCATAAAACCCAAACCCTTAACCAAAAACCTTAAACCCTAAACCCCAAACCATAAGCCCAAACCCCAACACTAAACCCCAACCCTAAACTCCAAACCCAAACCCAAAACCTTAAACCTAATCCCGAACCCCAAAGGCTAAACCTCAAACCCTAAACCTTAACTCTAAACCCCAAACCCTAAACCCTAAACCCTAAACTAAACCCTACACCAAAACCCTAAACCCTAATCCCTAATCCATAACACTAAACCCCACACCCTAAACCCTAACCCTAAACCCCAACCCTTAACCCAAAACCCCAAACCCTTAACCCCAAACACCAAACCCCAGACCCCAAACCCCAAACCCTAAACCCCAAACCCCAAACCCCAAACCCTAAACCCTAAACCTAAACCCTAAACCCTAAACCTGAAACCCTAAACCCTAGACCCTAACCCTAAACCCTTAACCCTTAACTCCAAAGGCCAAAACCTTAACCCCAAATCCCAAAGCCTAAACCCTAAACCCTAACCCCTAACCTAAACCCAAAACTTTAAACTCTAAACCCTAAACCATAAACCCTAAACTCTAAACCCCATACTTTAACCCTAACCTGAAACCCGAAACTTGAAACCCGAAACCATAAACCCCAAACCTTTAACCCCAACCCCTAAATCCTATATCCTAAACTCCAAACCCCAAACGCTAAACCCGAAACCCTAACACGAAGCCCCAATCCCATTACCCTAAACCATAAAACCCAAACCCTTAACCTCAAACCCTAAACCTCAAACCTCAAACCGTAAACCCTAAACCCCAAACCTTAACCCCAAATCCTAACCCTAAACCCTAAACACTAAACACAAACCCTAAACCCTAAACCCGAAGCCCTAAACCTGAAAACCCTAAACCCTAAACCATAATGTCGAAACCCTAAATCCTAACCCCTAAATCATAAAACCCTGAATCCTAAGCCCTAATCATAAAACCCCAAACCCCAAACCCTAAACCCTAAACCCCAAACCCTTATCCTCAAATCCCAACCCCAAACCCCAAACCCTAAACCTCTAAACCTAAACCCCAAACCATAAACATCAAACCCTAAACCCTAAACCCAAACCCCTAAACCATAAACCCCAAAACCTAAAACCCTAAACCCTAAACCCTAAGCCCCAAACCCGTTACCCTAAACCTTAAACCGTAAACCGTAAACCCGATACCCCAAATGCTTGACCCTAAACCATAAACCTAAACCCTAAACCTAAACCAAAACCACAAACCAGAAACCCTAAACTGTAAACCCCGAAACCACAACCCTAACCCCAAACCTTATACCCTAAACCCCAAACTCTAAACCCTTACCCCAAACCCTAAACCTAAACCCCAAACCATAAACCCAAACCCCAAACCCCAAACCCTAACCCAAACCCCAAACCCAAAACCCTACACCATAAACCCCAAACCCTAAACCTTAAACCCTAAGCCTTAAACCCTAAACCCTAAACCCCAAACCATAAATCCTAAAGATAAAACCCTAAACCATAAACCCCAAATCCCTAAACCTTAATCCCTAAACCCCAAACCCAAACCCTACACCATAAACCCCAAGCCCAAAACCATAAACCCTAAATCCTGAACCCTAAACCATAAACTCCAAACCCTAAACACTAAGTCCTAAACCATAAACCCCAAACCCCAAACACTAATACCCTAAACCATAATTCCGAAACCCTAAACCCCAACCCCAAACACTAAACCCTAGATCCTAAACCCTAAACCCTAAACCCCAAACTCTAAACCCCAAACCCAAACCCAAATCCAAACCCTGGGCCCTAAGCCCCAATTCCAAAACCCAAACCTAAGCCCTAACCGCTAAAACCACAAACCCTAAATCCTAGTCCTCAAAACTTAACCAGTAAACCCAAACCCTAAACCCTAACTCGAAACCATAAACCCCAACCCTAACCCTAAACCCCAAACCCTAAACCCTAAATGCTTAACCCCAATCCTCGATCACCTAAACCCTAAACCCTAAACCCTAAACACTAAACCTTAAACCAATAACCATAAACACTAAATCCGAAACCCTAAACCCTAAACTATAAACCTAAACCCTAAACCACAAATCCTAACCCTAACCCCAAACCCCAATTCCAAACCCTAAACCCCAAACCCCAAACCAAAAAGCCAAACCCTAAACCCTAAACCCAAAACCTCGAAACCCTATACCCTAAACCCTAAATCCCAAACCCAAAACACTAAAACCTAAACCCTAAACCCTAAACCCTAAACTCGAACCCTAACCCTAAACTGTAAACCCAAAACCCCACGCCATAAACACCAAATCGAAACCCTAAGCCCTGAACCCAAAACCCTAAACCCTAAACACTATGCCCTAAACCCTAAACCTTGAACCACAAACCTCAAACCATAAACCCTAAACCCTAAACTCCACACCATAACTCTAAACCCCTAAGCCTAACCCTTACCCCCAAACCCTAAACCCTAAACCCCAAACCCCAAACCATAATCCATAAACCCTAAACCTTAAACCCCCAACCCTAAACCGTAAACCCCAAACCCAAAACCCTAAACCCTAAACCCTAAACCTTAAACCCAAAACCCTCAACCCTCAACCCTCAACCCTAAACCATAAACTATAAACCCTAAACCCCAAACCCAAAACCCAAAACCCAAAACCCAAAACCCTAAACCCTAAACCATAAACGCTAAACCCTAAGCCCTAAGCCCTAAACCCTAAACCCAAACCATAAACCCTAAAACTTAAAACCTTAAACCCTAAACCCCAAACTCTAGACCAAAACCCCAAATCTAGACCAAAACCCCAAACCCTATACCATAACCCCAAACCCCAAACCCTAAACCATAAACCCTAAACCCTAAACCCCAAACCCTAAACTCTAAATCCTAAACCTTAAACTCAAAACCTAAACACTAAACCCTAAACCTCAACCATAAACCCCAAACCCTTAAGCATAAACCCCAAACCCTAAACCCTAAACCCTAAACCCAAAGACCTAAATCCTAAACCCTAAACCCAAAGCCCTAAACCTTAAACCTTAAATCCCAAACTCTAAACTGCAAACCCTAACCCTAATTGGAAACCCCAAACCCCAAACCCTAAACCTTTAACAAGAAACTTCAAACCCTAAACCCTAAATATTAAACCCCAAACCCCAAACCCTAACTCGAAGCCCAAAACCCAAAACCTAAACCCTAAACCATAAACCGTCCCCAAACCCTAAACCATAAACCACAAACCATAAATCCGAATCTCGAAACACTAAACCCCAAACTGTAAACCCCAAACCCAAACCCAAACCCGAAACCCCAACCCTAAACGCCGAAACCTTAAACCCCAAACCCCAGACCCTATACCACGACCCTAAACCCTTATCTTTAAATCATAAACGCTAAACCCTAAAACCTAATCCCCAAACCCTTAACCCCAAACCCCAAACCCTAAACCCTAAACCCTAAATTTTAAACCCTAAATGCTAAACCCTGAAACCTACACCCTAAACCAAGAACCCTAAACGATAAACCCAAAACCCTAAACCAAAAACCCTAAACCACAAATCCCTAAACCCTAAACCCTAACCCCAAACACTTAACCCAAACCCTAGACCCTAAATCGTAAACTGTACACCCTATACCCCTAACGCTTAACCATAAACCATTAACCCCAAACCCTTAAGCCTCAACCCCAAACCCAAAAACTTAAACCCTAAACCCTAATCCCCAATCCATAAACCCTTAACCCCAAACCCTACACCCAAACCCCAACCCTCAACCCCAAACCCAAAACCCAAAACCCAAAACCCAAACCCCAAATCCTAAACCCAAACCCCAAACCCTAAACACCAACCCCCAACCCCTAACCCCTAAACCCTAATCCCCAAACCCCAAATCCTTAACCCTAAACCCTAAACCCAAACCCCAAACCCTAAACCACAACCCCTAATCCTAAACCCCATAACCCCAAACCCTAAACCCTAAACCATACACCGAAAACCCTTAACCCTAAACCCCAAACCCCAAACCCTACACCCTAAACCTAAACCCAAACCTTAAACCTCATTCCTTAAACACTAAACCCTACACCAAAAAACTCTAAATCCTAAACCCTAATCCCCTAATTCATAACCCCAAACCCCAAACCCTAAACCATAAACCCGAACCCCGAACCCTAAACCCTTAACCCTAAATCCCAAACCCCAAACCCCAAACCATAAATCCTAAACCCAAAACCCCAAACCCTAAATCCTAAACGCTAAACCCCAAACCCTAAACCCCAAACACTAACCCTAAACCCCAAAACCCTTAAGCCTAACCCCAAACCCTAAACCCAAACCCTAACCTCTAAACCCAAAACCCAAAACCTTAAACACTAAAGCCTAAACCATAAACCCACTTTAAACCCCACACTTTAACCCTAACCCGAAACCCGAAACCCTAAACCATAAACCCCAAATCCCAAGCCCTAAACCCTAAATCCTAAACCCAAACCCCAACGCGGAACCCCAAACCCTAACACGAATCCCCAAACCCAAAACCCAAAACTATGAAACCCAAACCCTTAACCCCAAACCCCGAAACATAAACCCTAAGCCCTAAAACCTAAAATCCAAAACCCTAAACCCCAAACCCCAAACCCCAAACCCCAAACCCTAAACTCCAAACCATAAACCCCAAACCCTAAACCCTAAACCCTAAACCCTAAACCAAAACCCCAAACCCTAAACCCCAAACCTTAAACCGTAAACCCTATGCCCCAAACCCAAACCTAAACCATAAAACCCCAACCCAAAACCAAACCGGAACCCTAAACCCAAGCCCTAAGACCTAAGACCGAAACCATAAACGTCGAAACCCTAAATCCTAACCCCTAAATCGTAAAATACTAAACCCAAACCCTAAACCCTAAACCCTAACCCCAAACCCGTATCCCCAAACCCAGACACCAACCCCTAACCCTAAACCCTAAACCCCAAACCCTAAACCCCAAACCCCAAACCCTAAACCCTAAACCCTAATCCGTAACCCTAACCCAAAACGTAAACCCTAAACCCTAACTCTAAACCGAAACCCTAAAACCTAAACCCTAGAGAGTAAACCCCAATCTCTAAACCATAAACCCGAAGCCATAAACCTCAAAACCCTAAACCCTAAATCCCAAACCCTAAACCCCAAACCCCTTACCCCAAACCCCAAACCCTAAACCCTAAATTGTAAACCCTATACCCAAAACCCTTGACCTTAAACCATAACCCCAACCCTAAACCCAAACCATCAACCCCAAACTTTAAACCCTAAACCCCAAACCCTAACCCTAAACTCTAAACCCTAAGCCCTAACCACTAATCCCTAGCTCGAACTCCAAACCCTAATCCGAAGCCCCAAACCCCAAACCCCACCCTAAACCCTAAACCCTAAGCCCTAAGCCCTAAACCAAAAAACCCTAAATCGTAAACTGTAAACCCTAAACCATAAACGTCGGAACCTTAAACCCTAACCCCTAAATCGTAAACCGTAAACCTAAACCGTAAACCGTAAACCTAAACCCTAAACCTAAACCAGAAATCCTAAACCCTAAACCCCAAACCCTTAACTCTAAACCCCAAACCCTAAACCTTAAACCCAAAACCCCAAACCCTAACCCCAAACCATAACCCCAAACCCAACCCCTAAACCCCCTAACCCTAACACTGAAACACAAAACCTAAACCCCAAACCCCAAAACCCAAAACACTAATTCCTAATACATAAACCCCAAACCCTAAACCCTAAACCCTAAGCCCTAAACCCTAAAACCTTAAACCCTAAACCCCAATTCCTAACCCAAACCTTAAGCCCTAAACCCTAAAACCCTAACCCTAAACCCTAATGCTGAAACCCTAAACCCAAAACCCCAAACCCCAACACTAAACCCTACACCCAAAACCCAAAACCCTAAACCTAAACCATAATCCGCAAACCCTTAGCCCCAACCCCAAACCCTAAACCCACAACCATAACCCCTAAACCAATACCCCTAAACCAGAAATCCTAAACCCTAAACCTCAAAACCTAACCTAAAGTCCCAAACCCAAACCCAAAACCAAAACCCCCAAACCCTTCACCCCAAACCCAAACCTTAAACCCTGACCCTATATCCAAACTCTAAACCCTAAAACCCTAAACCCAAAGCATAAACCCAAAACCCTAAACCCGAAATCCTAACCCTAAATTGTAAACCCTAAACCCTAAGCCCAAAGCACTAAGCCCTAAGACAGAAACCCGAACACCCTAAACCCTAAACCCGAAACCATAATGTCGAAACCCTAAACCCTAACCCCTAACTGTAAACTGCAAACCCTAAAACCCAAACCTTAAACCTAAACCCTAAACCCCAACCCTTACCCTAAACCCAAACCCAAACCCTAAACCCTAAACCCCAAACCCTAAACCCCAAACCCCAAACCCCAAACCCTAAACCCTAAACCCCAAAACCTATCCTAAACGTCGAAACCTCAAACCTAAACCCTAAACAACAAACCCTAAACCACAAACCCTAAACCGTAAACCGTAAACCCTAAACCCACAAACACTAATCCTAACAAATAAACCCCAAACTTTTAACCACAAACCCCAAACCTGAAACACTAAACAATAATCCCGAAATCCTAAACCCTAAACCCTAATCCAAACCTTAGACCCTAACCCCAAACCTCAAACCTTAAACCCTAAACCCTAAACCCTAAGCCCTAATCTTAAAACCCTAAACCCGAATTCCTAAACCCAAACCTTAAAACACTAAACCCTAAACCCTAAATGCTGAACCCCTAAACCATAAATGCCAAACCCTAACCCCAACCATACACACTAAACGCTACACAAAAAACTCCAAACCCTAAACAATAATCCCCAAACCCTTAACCCTATACCCCAACCTTAATCCCTAAACCCCAAACCTAAACCCCAAACCCTAAACCCCAAACTCTAACCCTAACACCAAACCCAAAACTCTAAAGCTTGAACCCAAACCCAAATCGTAAACTGTAAACCCTACACCGAAAACCCTAAACGAAAACCCTAACCTTAACGCGAAACCCTAAACCCTAAACCCCAAACCTTAAACCCCATACCCTAGACACTAAACCCTACACCAAAAACCCTAAACCCTAAACCCGAATCCCAAATCCATAATGCCAAACCCCAAGCCCCAAACCCTAAACCCCAAACCTTAACCCTAACCCCAGACCCTAAACCCCAACCCTAACACTAAACCCTAACCCTAAACCCATAACCCTAAACCCTAAATCCTAAACCTTAAAACCTAAACCCCTAACCGTAAACCCTAAACCCTAACCCTAAACCCCAAATGCTAACCTTAAACTCCAAACCCCAAACCAAAAAGCCTAAACCCTAAACCCCAAACCCTAACCCAAACCCCAAACCCAAACCGTAAACCTAAACCATAACCCAAACCCGAAACCTAACCCCAAACCTAAACCCTTAACCCTAAACCCTAACCCTAAAAGCCTAAACCCTAAAGCCTAAACCCTAAACCCCAACCCTAACCCTGACCCCAACCCAAACCCTACACCATAATCACCAAACCCCAACCCTAAGCCTAAACCCAAAACCCAAAACCCAAAACCCAAAACCCTATGCCCTAAACCCTAAACCTGACCCCAAACCATAACACCCATACCCCCTCCAAACCATAACCGCAAACCCCTAAGCCTAACCCTAACCCCAAATGCTAAACCATAAACCCTAAAACCCAAACCCAACCCGTAATCCCCAAACCCTAAACCCCAAACCCAAAACCCTACCCATAAACCCGAAACCCTCAACCCTCAACCCTAAACCCTAAACCCTAAGCCCTAAGCGCTAAACACTAAACCCGAAACCCCAAACCATAAACCATAAAACCTCAACCCTAAACCCTAAACCCAATCCCCAAACCCTAGCCCTAAACCCCGAACTCTAAACCATAAACCTTAACCCCAAACCCTAAACTCTAAACCCTAAACCCTAAACCTCAAACCCTAACCCGAAACCCAACCCGAAACTAACCCTAAACCTCAAACCCAAAACCCTCACCATAAACCCTAATCCTCAACCCTAAAACCATTATCCCCAAATCCAAAGCCCTAAACCCTAAACCTTAAACCCCAAACCCTAACACTAATCGAAAACCTCAAACCCCAAACCCTAAACCATAAACCCCAAACCCCAAACCGTAAAACCCTAAAGGCCAAACCCTAAACCCCAAACCCTAACCCGATGCCCAAAAACCCAAACCCTAAACCAAAACCCAACCCACCTTAAACCCTAAACCCTAAACCTTAAACCCTAAACCCCAAACCCTAAACCATAACCCAAACCTAAACCCCAACCATAACCCGAAACCCTTACCCTTAACCCCAAACACTTAACCCCAATCCCAATCTTTAAACCACAAATCCTAAACCCCAAACCATAAACCCCAAACGGTAAAAATGAATCCACAAACCCGAAACCATAACCCTAAACGTCGAAACCCTAAACCCTAAACCCTATTCCTTAAACCGTAAACGCTAAACCCTAAACCCTAACCCTAAATCTAAACCCTAAACCCTAAATCTAAACCCTAAACGCTAAACCCTAACCCTAAACCCCTAAATCTAAACCCTAAACCCTATATCCTAAACCTCACACCCTAAACCCCAAACCCAAACCCTAAACTCGAAACCCAAAACCCCAAACCCTAACCCTAAACCTCAAACCCAAAACCCTCAACTAGAACCCCAAACCCTTAACCCCGAACCCAAAACCCTAAACCCTAGCCCTAACCCTAACCTAAATGCCTAAACCCTAAATCGTAAACCCTAAACTGCAAACCCTAAACCCTAAACCGTAAACCCCAACCCCAATCCCTAAAACCAAAATACCAAACCCCAAACCCCAAACCTAACCCGAAGCCCAAAACCCAAAACCATAAACCATAAACCCGAACCCGTAACCCTAACCCCAAACCATAAACCCCTAACCCTAAACCATAAACCCCAAACCCTAAACCCTTAACCCCAATCCCCAACCCTAACCCTAAACCCAATCCCTAAACCCCAAACCATAAACCTAAATCCTAAACCTCAAACCTAAACCCGAAACCCTAACCCTAAATGCTGAAACCCTAAACCCGAAACCCCGACCCTAAACCTTAACCCTGTAACCCTAAATGCTAAACCCTAAACCCTAATCCCCAAGCCTTAACCCCAAATCCCAAACCCTAAACCCTAAACCCTAAACCCTGAAACCTGCACCCTAAACCCAGAACTCTAAACGATAAACCCAAAACCCAAAACCCAAACCCTAAAGCACAACCCCTAAACCCTAAACCTTAAACCCTAAACCCTAAACCCCAAACCCGTAAGCCCAAGACCTAAACCCTAAATCGTAAACCGTAAACCCTAGACCCCTAACCGTTAACCATAACCATAAACCCCAAACCCTAGGCCCCAAACCATAAACCCCAATCCCTAAACCTTAAACCACAAACCCAAAACCCTAAACCCTAATCCCCAAACCCCAAAGCCTTAACCCCAAACACTAAACCATAAACCGCAAACCCTAACCTTAAACAGCAGACCCCAAACCCTAAACCCTAAACCCTACACTGAAAACACTAAACCCTAAATGTCGAAACCCTAACTGATGGACGCGGCCTTGTCGCGATGCCGACACAATAATACTAGAAAGTGCAGCTAGTGGCACAACCTAGGTCGATTCTCTCTCGCGGAGCCTATGGATTCTAGGACAAATATGCACAATTAACACAAAATGGGATGTCTTTGAGGCAATTTAACAACACTTGGTGTGCAATGAAACTAATGAAATTAAATGCAACTAATGAACTAGAACTAACACTTTTTGGGATTTTCAATATTTTTAAAGCTAAAGTAAATTGAGGTGAATGAAATGAGATGAATATGCTTTGTTGGAAATGCTTTGGGCTAACCTTGCTATCAAAAAGTATGGAGTTAATCAATGAAAGGCCATTTCCTAAAGTAGTTTAGTGACCACTAAACCTAGGTAAATTAATTAGAGATGCAATTAACCAACCGGACAATTAACAAGCCTAATCAAATACCATCAATGAAGCAAATGAGGAATTTAACATAGATAGAATTCAACTCAACAATTACCATTGTCATTAGAGTGACTTCCACAATGAATTAAAAATTACAATAAGATTCAACCAAATCCAATGTAATCTAAACCCACAATGGGAAGCGAAAATACAATCACAAGTCTATATAAATTCCTAATATCCTACTACAATCAAGTTAAGTCCCACAACCATGGAACCACAATCAATACAAACCCATCAATATCAACAAGATAAAAATGAATCCATAAAGAGAAGTAGAAGGAAAACAAGAAAAACTCCCTATTGGATGCCATAGCTGAAGCCCTAATCATCCTCCTCCAAAGCACAAGAGATTTAGCCACTCATGGAGATGAGAATGCTCCACCAAGCTCCTCCAACCCTTGCTTAGCCATGGTGATGATGTGGGAGGTTGCTGAAATTTGGTCTGAATTGGTGTGGTGAGTGGAGAAGATGAAGATAAAAGGTGAGTGTGGCTGGAAATGTGAGGGAGACTTGAGAGAGTGAGAGCTTGAGTGATGAATGTGTGTAAAAATCCGTGGGTTACTCTCCAAATTAGGTCAAGGGCTCCTAAAACATCAGAATATTCCCTCTAATCCGACCTAGGATGCCCCCTTGTGGTAAATGTTGAGAAAGTGGGCCCGCAATCCGTTTCAGCTCTTAAAATCGTGAGAAAATCGTGCAGAACTGGTGACCCGCTGGCAGCGGGTGAATTACTTAAAACACCGTTTTGCCTCTGAAACTGAAGTTCACCCGCTAGCAGCTTGCAAGGCTACCCGCTGCAGCTGGTGGAATAGTAGAACAAGCCCAAAAATGCCTCTAAGCTTCGAATCTTGTACCTGCTTCGCTTTCCACTTCTTTCTCGACCTTTACACTTGAATCCTTGCTATTCCTCAAGCTAGTTGACCTACAAATCAACCAAAACAATTGTGAGGCTCTCAAGTTAATAAAACTAGAGAATTATCACAATTTATTCAATAAAAACATGGAATTAGCAAGATTGTGATTTAAGTCCTTAAGTGCCCTTGAATAACATTAAATCATGCATAATGACTCTTTAAACTCAACAAAAGCTTGTCAAATGCCAAAAGATACAAGGGTAAATATTGGTATTATCAACTCCCCCACACTTAGACCTTTGCACTCCTGAGCAAAGCAATCATCGAAAATGCAGTCAAGGGTAGTAAGAACACAAAATAACCAATCAAATCAAATGCAAAAGAACTAAGCAAGAAACCATGTTCTTGGTTCATGCAACAATACAAACAATTATGCATAGCAATCAATTAAACATGCAAATGATCGATGACTCAAGTGTTTGGCTCTACTCACTAATGTTGGATATTTTCTCTCTCTAATCTTACTTACTTATCACTTTACCATAGGCTTGAGAGAGATCTAGATCTCCACTAAGATGCGTTGCTCAACAAATCATGAGGTCTTAATGGCTTGTAATGATGGATGCATGGTCATGGTGAAAAGTGTTTACAAAGAAGGAAATTATGCAAAACTAAACTTTTTGATTGACTCCCAATTAAATGATTGCTTGGGTTCCAAAAGAGTCTAACCAAACAATCATCTTCCAACCACCAAGAAATTTGCCTAAGATCCTTATTGCTTTAGGTTGCAACTCTTTTATTCAACATCTTTTTTTTTCTTCTTTTTTTTTAATATATTCTATTCATTTCTTCTTTCTTTTATTTTCTTTCTTTCAAGCTTTTTGCTTGATTGGATCAATTAGACAATTTCACCCAGGAAGATGAGTGGTCAGAAACTAAGAAACCTAAAGTTAAACATTTAATTAAAAGTCATAGTGCAAAATGTCTAGAAAAGCAAGAATTAAAGCTCAAAGGGGGTGACTATGGGTAGCAAAAGAAGTTGTTTGTGTATGGGATATAGGTGAGTGAAACAAATGCCTCAATCATTTTTATTTAACTAACACATGTCAAGCTTCAACAAGAGTTCAATCAAGTTCTAGAAAGTGAACAAGTAAGCAGACAACGCACAGGTGTATGCAAGAAAAACAGTAGTGTTTGGCTCAAAATCTTCCAACAAGGCTAGGTTACTCTCACATCGATCAATGCATGCCTAATTAATTACTCACATAAGTGACTTGCCTAAGTTGAGAATTAGAGAGCACCAATCTCTTGAAAAATTGTTTCTTATTCTTGATATGATTGTGCATTCTACTGGCTCCAGACACACAACTTGAAAACATTTTCTAAAATGCTTAAACAGGCACAAAAGTTAAGTGTGGTTCCCAAAAAAATTTTAAACATTTGAATAGATATCAAAAAGTGCTTATGGAATTTCTGATTAACGTCATTAATCCACAAGTCTACAACGAAAACGAAATTGTATCTACTCAGTTGATAATATCCACAAACAAGGACTTAAAACCTGTGCATTACATTTATATTTACATCCACAAGATAGAAGCTGAAAAGCTAAATCCACAAGGAGTCAAAACAAAATCACTAAATAGGAATATAAATCTGATGTTAAGATTTGCAATAATCACAGGTAATCTGCCCATTCAGCAATTCAAAAAGCAATCATTCTCACGAACTTCTCCCCCACACTTGAAGCAGGCATTGTCCTCAATGCAGAAAGATAAAGACAAAGATGCACAAACGCGGGGATCCACAAGCAGAAACAATCAATCAATTGCAAAAAGAGGAGAAGAAGGGCGAGCAAAGTAAGCTAAACAGTTCAAAAGATCAGAATGCATGAAATTATAAGGTTCCAGAAGTTAAATGAGCCATCAATAGCTCAACAGAAAAAACAATAACCAGCAAAAAAACCCTCATACATCAAAATTCATGCATTCAACAACCAAGGGAGTGTTTAACCACACAACTAAACGAACACACAAAGCCAAAATAAAGCAACAAAATACACAAAAGCACAATTAAGCCATAAAGAATAATTTCACAATCTACTACCTACTGGGAGGTCTTTTCCCCCACACTCATCTCAAGCATATAGAAATGCAACAGATAAACACAAGATGAGCAAAAGGAAAGAGATGACATGGCCCCTCATGGGGGCTTGAAGTTCCCTTGAAAAACCTTGAGTCACTGCCTTGAAATCTCAACTGCTTGCCACGCTGTGGGATCCGAGAGTGATCTTCTTTCTTTAGCTTTCTCTGAACTTTGTTATCTTCTTTTGGCTTTTCTTTCCACTTGGCTTTCGTTTGCCTCCATTTTCCAACCTTCTTCCTAAAATTTTCTTTATGAGAGGGGGTGTGGACTCCACTTGTGTTCATTTCCCATGTTTCTCCTTCCACCTTGCCTTTATCAAAAACAAGTTAGAATTAGCTCCACAATCAAAGCAAATGGAACCATTACAAAATTCACAAAATTTAAATGGATTGGAGGTGGTTCCCCAATCTCTTCCTTATGCTCTTTAGGAGGTTCCGATTTAGTGGAAGTGTTCCTGGAAGTCACGAAACCATCTTTTGGTACTTCATACTTTCGTCACGAACATGTGTTGCCAAAATAGACTCAACCAAGTCTTCATCAACAAAGTTGCAGGTGTTATAAGCATTCCATCTTTGACTTCCATACTATGTTCCAAAAGTTCTCCCAAACCTGCAAATCACAAACTGTACCCCTCTCTCGGCACAATCATCTAACAACAAAGGAGAAGAAAGCATCTTGCAAAACAAAATCATCTAATAGCAGAGAAGAAGGGAATCAAGTGAAAAGCTAAATAAGCATTAATCTCTAAACAAACTCCACAAGATATACTATTCCCACAAGAACAAACTGAAAAGATGAAGGGAAGAAGTAACAAGTTCAATATGCTCAAGCATGCATGCCTCAAGAAAATTGTTATCCACTTGCACACCCTGTTGGTTTTCATGTTCCTCTCTGACAGTTCTAGGGTCATTTTCTTGCTTACTATCATATGCACAACATTTTGAATTACACTAATGGCATTGACCCCTAGAAGAGAGTAGTCCTCATATGGGTGCTTCATAGCCTCATACATGTTAAAATTGACTTTATTGTCTCCCACTTCCATTGAGATCGCTCCTTCTTTCATGCTAATTGTGGTGTTAGCAGTCCTTAAGAAGGGGCGACCCAAGATGAAGTGGAGTCTTGAGGCACACTGGCATCCATATCCAAAACATAAAATCAGCGGGAATCAACAAATCTTTCACTTGGACAAAGAGGTCCTCAACAATTCCATCAGGACGCCTAATGGACCTGTCAGCCAATTGTAGAATTACTGTAGTGGGTTGAAGAGTTTTAATACCTAGGGACCGATACACAGATTTAGGCATGACATTAATGGCAGCCCCTAGGTCTAGCAAAGCCCCCCTATAGTAACTCTACCTATGGTGCAAGGAATAGTAAAGATCCCGGGTCCTGACACTTGACCGGGATTTAAGGTTTAAAAAGAGCTGAAACATTAGAGCTCACTTGCACCCGCTCATTAGGCCTAAACCTTCTTTTGTTAGTACACAACTCTTTTAGGACCTTCGCATACTTCGGAACCTTTCTCACTAATTCTAACAAAGGAATGTTTACTTCTAACTTAGTGAAAAGATTAAGTGCATCTTCATCATGCTTGATTTCATTAACTTTTTTACTCAACAATAAGAGTTAGGAAAAGATAAATCATATATTTCCCTCCTTACTTGTTTGGTTGGAGGTGCTCTTGATGGTTTGGCTCTTCCTTCTTCCCTTGCCTTACTTGTTGCTCTTCTTTGTTTTGCTTGTCTTTCCTCTTTTGCTCATTCTTCTCATGTAGCTTAATTTCCTTAGAACTCTCAGAAAGTTTAACTTCAGGGATGGGAGGAGAGTCACAAATGATTTCTTCAATTCTTCCTCATCTTGTTCATCACAAATGTGACCTTCTTGCCACTCCTCAAACTTATAGCATTAAGAGCCTTTGGGTTAATCACAGTATTGGATGGCATAGCCCCACTTGATCTTGCTTGCTTCACTCTTCTTGTCAGAAAGTTGAGTGACAAAAGAGTTCAGGTTGTCATGCTTGACCTCCATTTTGTTCAATCTTAGTCATGATATTGAAGAAGCATTGGTCAACATGTGAGCGACGGCCTTGATTTTATCATCAGTGATTGACCGCTCACGGTCAAATTTTGCACTAATATCTGAGAACCCTTTCACTAGAAGTTTTTTAATCTCATCACTGCCTGAGGACGGTGCACCTTGACTAATGGAACCATGGCATTGGTGGTGTTTCTGGTTTGGTGCTTGGCTAGGTGAAGCCCCTTGAAAATTTGAGTATTTACCACCATAAGAATTTCCTCCTCTAGAAATAGTTCCCTTGACTTTGCCCACTGCTAACCCTTGAGTATTCTGATTACCGCTGTTCCCATATCTGAAGTTAAGGTGATCTCTCCAACCAGGATTGTATGTATTGGAGTAAGGTCCCTTTGTTGGTATTGCCCAGGCTGTGCTTGATACATTGCATTCACATCTTCAATTGATCAGGGCAATCTGCTGATATGTGCATAGGGGAATCGCAGATGTACAACTAGCGCCTACCATAGCTAGCTGTTGAGTGGGTGACTGTGGAGATTGGATGCTCATCCATCCACCCTCTTGGTTAGTGCAGACAGTTCATGTACTACTTTCACCAACAATGGATCTCGATCTGCTGGAGATATCTCTTTTACTGCTCGCGTATCCCTCGTGGTAATGTTCTTCCTACTCAAGGCGAGCTTCTTGATCAACTCCATTGCTTCATCAGGGGCATGTCTTCAATGGACCCATTAGCAGCAGCATTGAGCATTTTTGCATCTTCATCAGTCAACCCATAAACAAAAGCTTGGACCAGGTGCTCCAATGGCATTTGATGGTTTGGACATTTTGCTACCATATCCTGAACACGTGTCCAATATCCATAGAATGTTTCACACCCTCTTCTTGCCTTGAAGATGCAATTTCTTTTCTTGCTGTGGCGACTTGTTTGAAGGATAATATTTTTCAATAAAGTGCTTCTTCAAATTATCCCATTTTTGGAAAGCATCTGGGGTGTACCTTGGCAAACTCATATACCAAACCTTTGCCTTCCCTTCCAGAGTGAGATGGAAAACATTCCCATGACTTCTTCAAGTTTAGCCCCCACGGGCACATCGTCGTGCAATGCTGTGGAGAGAGCTTAGATGTGTATACGGATTCTCACCTGGAAGACCATGAAATTTTGAAGTGAGTGCACAAGAGAACCTTTAATTTCAAAATCAGTAGTAAAAGTAGAGTAGCACCAACCAAAGATTCAAAATTATCATCAAATTGATTCAATTGTTTAATGGACTTTTAGGTTGATCTACCCCTATTACCTTCTTCATTCCTGTCCCTATTGTCCTCCTATTAACCCCCGTTATACTCTTCGGCCATTTCTTCTATTGCTAGTTCTCTTTCTCTTTCTTGGTTAGCCTTAATTACTTCTTTTTTGAGTTTTCTTATTTTCCTAAGAGTTCTTTCAATTCTAAATCCAAGGGAATTAGTCTCCTCTAGAACTTCTTAGCATACACTAAACAAACCAACAAAAGAAAGAAAACACACAGAAAAACAGTAAAACAAATAAACAGACCAGAAAACCAGTAACAGAGCAACACAATGAAAATTTGTGCAGTTCACTACTTCACACCGCTGCCAGCGGTAGGTTCACTCGCTGCCAGCGGGTAAGTCAGAGGCAGAGACGATTCTGCACTGTTACAGCTGAAAAATAGGACAGATTCGAAAACCAAGCAAAAATTCAACTGAAAATGCTTCAAAATGACTATTCAAGCCTAAAATTAAATGCTAAACACCATAAACTACCTAGAAACAATAAACACAATTAAATGCAATTAAACTAAGCAATTCCTTGCTAAAAGAAATATGACAGTTATGAAATTTAACAAAACCAGCAAAACACTTGCTAAAAACACAATAACCTATAAACAAATACTAAAATGAAAAACACAACTTAAAACACAAACACAATAACAAAACATAATCTAACTATGTGATTCCCCAAAGAAATCACGCAAAAACAACCCGATTCGTGAGAATCTAGCACAATTGCACAAAGAACCAGAATGGCTCCCCGGCAACGGCGCCAAATTGATGGACGCGGCCTTGTCGCGAGGCCGACACCAATCAAATTAATACTAGAAAGTGCAGCTAGTGGCACAACCTAGGTCGATTCTCTCACGCGGAGCCTATGGATTCTAAGGACAAATATGCACAATTAACACAAATGGGATGTCTTTGAGGCAATTTAACAAACACTTGGTGTGCAATGAAACTAAATGGAATTAATGCAACTAAAGAACTAGACTAACACTTTTTGGGATTTTCAATATTTTTAAAGCTAAAGTAAATTGAGGTGAATGAAATGAGATGAATATGCTTTGTGTGGAGAATGCTTTGGGCTATCTTTGCTACCAAAAGTATGGAGTTAATCAATGAAAGGCCATTTCCTAAAGTAGTTTAGTGACCACTAAACCTAGGTAAATTAATTAGAGGATGCAATTAACCAACCGGACATTACAAGCCTAATCAAATACCATCAATGAAGCAAATGAGGAATTTAACATAGACTAGAATTCAACTCAACAATTACCATTGTCATTAGAGTGACTTCCACAATGAATTAAAAATTACAATAAGATTCAACCAAATCCAATGTAATCTAAACCCACAATGGGAGAATCAAAATACAAATCACAAGTCTATATAAATTCCTAATATCCTACTACAATCAAGTTAAGTCCCACAACCATGGAACCACAATCAATACAAACCCATCAATATCAACAAGATAAAAATGAATCCATAAAGAGAAGTAGAAGGAAAACAAGAAAACTCCCTATTGGATGTCATAGCTCAAGCCCTAATCATCCTCCTCCAAAGCACAAGAGATTTAGCCACTCATGGAGATGAAGAATGCTCCACCAAGCTCCTCCAACCCTTGCTTAGCCATGGATGATGAGGTTGCTGGAATTTGGTCTGAATTGGTGTGGTGAGTGGAGAAGATGAAGAGGAAATGGTGAGTGTGGCTGGAAATGTGAGGAGACTTTGAGAGAGTGAGAGCTTGAGTGATGAATGTGTGTAAAATCCGTGGGTTTACTCTCCAAATTAGGTTAAGGGCTCCTAAAACAATCATAATATTCCCCTCTAATCGATCCTACCTAGGATGCTCCCCTTGTGGTAAAATGTTGAGAAAGTGGGCCCGCAATCCGTTGCAACTCTTAAAATCGCGAGAAAATCGGTGCAGAACTGGTGTACCCGCTGGCAGCGGGTGGATTACTTAAAACACGCGGTTTTGCCTCTGAAACTGAAGTTCACCCGCTGGCAGCTTGCAAGGCTACCCGCTGCCAGCGGGTGGGAATGCCTCTAAGCTGTCGAATCTTGTACCGGCTTCACTTTCCAAACTTCTTTCTCTCGACCTCTAGCACTTGAATCCTTGCTATTCCTCAAGCTAGTTGACCTACAAAATCAACCCAAAACAATTGTGAGGCTCGCAAGGTTAATAAACTAGAGAATTAGTCACTTTATTCAACAAAAACATGGAATTAGCAAGATTGTGATTAAGTCCTTAAGTGCCCTTGAATAACATTAAATCTGGCATATGAATCTTTAAACTCAACAAAAGCTGTCAAATGCCAAAAGATACAAGGGTAATATACCCCAATAACCCTAAAAACCCTGAACCCTAATCCCCATATCCATAACCCAAACCTCAAACCCTAAACCCCAAACTCTAACCCTAAACCTAACACTTAACCCCAAACCCCAACCCTTAACCCCAAACCCCAAACCCCAAAGCCTAACCCTAAACCCCAAAGCACATAAACCCTAAACCCTAAACCCAAACCCTAAACCTCAACCCTAAACCCCAACCCTTAACCCTAAATCCAAAAGCCTAAACACTAAACCCAAAGCCTAAACACTAAACCCCAAACCCAAAACTTTAAACACTAAACCCTAACCCTAAACCCCAAACTCTAAACCACACACTTTAAAACCTAACTCGAAACTCGAAACCCCAAACCCTAACCCTAAACCCCAAACCTTTAACTCCAAACCCCAAATCCTAAACCCTAACCTCCTACACCCCAAACTCGAAACCCTTACATGAATCCCCAAACCCAAACCTTTTATCCCAATCCCCAAACCTTAACCCAAAACCCTAAAACCTAAACCCTAAACCCCAAACCCCAAACCCCAAACCTAACCCTAAAGCCTAAAGCCTAAACCCTAAACCCTAACACCAACCCTAAACCCTAAGCCCGTGCCCTAAGCCCTAAACTCGAAAACCCTAAACCCTAAACCTTAAAAGCCGAAAATCTAAATCCTAACCCCTAATTCGTAAAACCCTAAACCCTAAACCCTAAACCCCAAACCCTTATCCCCAAACCCAAACTCCAAACCCTAACCTAAACCCCAACCATAAACCCTAAACCCTAACCCCAATCCCAAAAACCTTAAACCCTAACCCCTAAACCCTAAAGCCAAAACATTAAACACTAAACCCTAAACCATAAACCCCACACTTTAACTCTAACCCGAAAACCCGAAACCCTAAACCTTTAACCCTAAACCCCAACCCCTAAACCCTAAATCCTAAGCCCCAAATCCCAAACGCTAAACCCAAAACCCTAAGATGAAGCCCCAAAGCAAAAACCCTAAACCATAAAACCCAAACCCTTAACCCCAACCCCAAACCTTAAACCCAAAACCCTAAACCCTAAATCTGAAACCCTAAACCCCAAACCCCAAATCCTAACCCTCAGCCCTAAACCCTGAAACCCTAAACCCTAAACACAATCGCTAAACCCTAAACACGAAGCCCTAAGCCCTGAACTCGAAAACCCTAAACCCTAAAACCATAAACGGCTGAAACCCTAAATCGTAACCCCTAAATCGTAAACCCTTGACCCGAAATCTCAAACCCGAAACCATAAACCCTAACTTTCAACCATAAACAGTAAACCCCAAAACCCTAAAACCCCAACACTTATCCCACAATCCCAAACCCCAAAGCCTAAACCCTTACCCCAAACCATAAACTCCAAACCCTAAACACCAAACCTAAACCCCCTAAAACCCAACCCTAACCCTAAAGTGCCGAAACCCTAAACACTAACCCTAAAACACTAAACCGCAAACTCTAACCCTAAACCCTAATTCCTAATCCCCAAACAATTAGCTCTAAACCCCATACCCCAAACCCTAAACCTTAAACCCTAAACCCTAAATCTTAAACTCCAAACCCTAAACTCGGAACCCGAACCCTATACCATAAACCCCAAACCCCAACCACAAAACCCGAATCCCTAACCCTAAACCCCAAAACCCTTTATCCCAAACACTAAATCCTAAACCCTAAACCGTAAACCTCGATAATGCAATGGTTGAACCTAAACCATAAACCCCAAACCCGACCCCTAAACCCTAAACCCAAACCACAAACCCGAACCCCCAACCCGAACCCTAAACCCCAAACCCCAAACCCCAAACCCTATACCCTAAACCCCAAATTCCAAACCCTTACCCCAAACCCTAAACCTAAACCCCAAACCCTAAACCCCATACCATAAACCCCAAACCCTAACCCTAAATCGTTAAAACCAAACCCAAAACCCTACACCATAAACCCCAAACCCTAAACCCTAACCCCTAACCCCTAAACCCTAAACCCCAAACCATAAATCCTAAACACTAAACCCTAAACCCAAAACCATAAGCCTAAACACTAAAACCCTAAATCCTAACCCCAAAACTCTAAACCTTAAAACATAAACCCCAAACCTAACCCTAAACCCCAAACCCAAAACCCTACAACATAAACCCCAAACCCGAACCTGAAACCCTATATCCTGAACTCTAAACCCTAAAACATAAACCCCTAAACTCTATACCCTAAACACTAAGTCCTAAACCATAAACCACATCCCAAACACTAAACCCCCAAGCCATAATCTCGAAACACTAAACCCCAAAACCCCAAACCCAAAAAACCCTAGATCCTAAACCCTAAACCCCAAACCCAAACCATAAAACCCTAAACCCTGAGCCCTAAACCTCAAACGCAAAACCCTCAACCTTAAACCCCAAACCTTAAACCCTAAACCCTAAACCCCAAACCCTAACCCTAATCGAAAACCCCAAACCCCAAAACCTAAACTATAAACCCCAAACTGCAAACCCTAAACCCTAAATACTAAACCCCAAACCTTAACCCCAAACACCCAAACCTTAACCCTAAACCCTAAATCCTAAAACCCTAAACCTAAACCCTAAACCCTAAACCCTAAACCCCAAACCCTAAACCCCAAACCTAAACCCTAAACCCTAAACCATAAACCCAAAATCCTAACCCTTCACCCTAAACCCTTAACCCAAATCCCCAAACCCTAAACCCTAAACCCCAAACCCAAACCCGAAACCCTAACCCTAAATGTCGAAAAACCCTAATCCTTAAATCATAAATGCTAAATCCTAAACCGTAATCCCCAAACCCTTAACCGTAAACCCCAAACCCTAAACCCTAAAACCCTAAAACCCTAAATCTTAAACAATAAGGGCATGTTTGTTACGCAGAAAGGGAGAGGGGAGAGGGAGAGGGAATGCATTTGCTTTGTTTTTTAGTACGATTTGGGAATGGAAATAGGAATGGAAAAGAAAAAGTAGGGGTGTAAAAATTATTATTTTACCCCTAAAATTAAATTAATAATTTATTTATTTCATTATTTTATGTTATAAAAATTAAATAATTGTAGAAAAAGAAAAGAAAGAAGTCGACGCTCTTGTAGAACCAGAGGCAGAGGCGTGGAGCAGAGCAAGCGGAAAACATTCAAAGGTTGAGAGGCCCCGTCATTGCTGAGCCACCGTCACCCCGCCGGAGGTTCTCGTCGGAGTGGGTTTCCGGTGATTGAGGCTGCAGCTTTGCCGTTCGCGTTCCGGCCCTCAAGGACGTGTAAGTTCCCATTTTTTCGATTCAATCTCTTTGGACTTGATTTATCTTGTTTTCAATTTGGTTTCACTTCTTTATTCGAAGACCCGAAATTGCGACTGGTGCTATGAACGTGGTCTAGGCTGATTGTTAAAAGGGGTAGTTGGATTTGGCATTAGGTTTAGGCTAAAATTGATGTACATTAAGTAAATTGAAAAAATGTGTTCTAGAAAATTAAATTCATCCTAGGTACCTTTTTGTGATACGTATATCATTTTTTTGTCTTGTGTTATGTGAACTTTGTCTGCTTCATGTGGGCTTGTTCTCAAACTTCAGAAAGACCGTGATTAATAGATTGGATTTGGGTTTATAAAGATCCTAGGATGGTGTGGAATTCGAATTTTGGTCCCATTTTGTAAATAACTAGATTCCATAATATTATATCAAATTCAGTTTTTCTTTAACGCTAGGAATCAAATAAGGACGGGACGGAAGTCAGTGAATTAACTTTCTAGCAGTAGCAGTGAAATACAAATGGAAATTATGGAATTATGATTGCACTGTATAGCTGTGAAATAGAAATGGAAATTATCGTTTGGCATAGTTGTTATGGCATATTTGTTAGTGGTCTAGCTCCATATTCAGCCACCATATTCCCTAAGATGAATACTGATAGTTACTCAAACAGAAAAGCCACCAGATTTTTAAGGACATGAACATTAGATATAATATATATACATATATATGTGTGTGTACAGAATGTTCCTATTTTTTAATTTCTTTCATATATAACATATATGCTAATTATAATATTATATTCATATACATATATATTTCAGTTTGAAATTAAACCTTTTTCCATAAGTGCTAATTAAGAGCAGATCAGCATCTGAGCCAAAGCTTTGTGCACTACCCATTGCTAGTTCCTCCAGACATAGTTGGAACTCCAGTCCTATCTGCAATTTGTTCAAACAAGAATCAAACCTAGCTAATTAGTACTGTATTTTTTTATGTTGAATTCACTTTTCAGGACACAAATAATTAATTTAATTTCCTCGGGCTCGGGTACTTCTATGTATACTGTTAAATGGAATGTGGGTGTGTAATGCATTTTCTTCCTCCCAAGTCCCAACTATTTCTATTTACAAAACACTTTCCTTGAAAGAGGCTAGTTTTCATGGAATTATATCACTGTCTTCCATACAATTGTTTTTATTTTGTTTTCTTTACATTTCTCTTTTTGGAGCAGACATGGTCTCATACAAATGTATCTTATAAATCTGTTGATTGTTGGTCTTAGATTTGATGGCAACTTCGAGTGTTGGAGACACCAGTGGCAAGCAGTACCTTAGATATAAGAATGCGTACTGCAAATTGCCAGAAAATTGCCCGCATCAATGTTTCACATAGCGATGCAAATCCAAACAGGTTGTACATTTGTTGGGATAATGATGAGTGCAATTACTTCCGTTGTTTTAAACCATGAAGGACGTTGATGTGAGGAGCGATGGGCGGGATCAAAATGGCAGCAACTGACATAACCACGTCATGTACGTACAAAGGACATCAAAGATGGGGTCTGAAGTGAAGTTGAAGGATGATTTCATGATGGTGAAGGGTGACTGACGACGCTGAACACGTGGATGATTGCGCATATTATTGTGTCTCTGCTGTTATTTATTATGGTTTTCTATTGTATCTCATAATTCCACTATACGAATTAAAAATTATTATCGAAACTGTGCATATGAAGATGTTGTAACCCTTTTGTGATGTAAGGTTTATGTATTGTTATGAAGTTATTTGGGTCTATCTTGTAATGTCACTTCTAAATGTAATTGGAAATATTTGTGTATATCTTGTAATGTCACTTCTAATGTAAAATTGGAAATATATGGTTGTTCTTTGTGTTCATTTTTGAGTACCTGTTATTGATATTGAGCGGTGTAATAAATGAATTTATAGATATATATTCATCAGTACAAAGCATAAAGAACAACAACAGAAAAAGTCAAATTTTATAAACTACCAACATCAAATGATAGGTGAATCACGTTATCTTGAGTCTGAACAATATGTAGTACAATCACCCATGGGAAAGTGTTTGAGTTGTACATGAAAGTGCGATACATGTACATATAAGAAATTACATTACAACACATAATTAAAAAACTACATAGTATAGATGTCTGGCCAAACCAATGCTTGAAACCTCTACCAGCAGTGTATCCATCAAATCTACAAGCACAACAGGAAAAAGGGAATGTTTATAGTGTAGAAACGCTAGATGATGATGATGATGAACTCTGCATTCTGCAGAAATGCATTTTTACAGATGCATTTCTGCATTTCTGTTTCTGCAGAAAGAATGCATAGTTCTGCATGTTGCTGCAGAATATGCATTCTGCTGCAGCAGAATTGCATTATGCAGAAATGCATTTCTGCAGCAGAATTGCATTCTGCATAATGCTTCTACAGATTTCTGCAAAAATGCATTCTGCAGAATGCACTTCTGCAAAAATTTGTTTCCGAGTTTGGTCCTTTTATGTTCCGCAGTAATACCTTCGGCCCATGCTAGAGAAAATAACCTTCGGAGGGCATCCACGCGTCTATCTCCAGATAACGCTGAGAAACAAAAAACATCGAAAAATGTAAATATAATCACAGATTGTGCAGCATGTAAACACAAATGGAAAAAATAAACCTTTGGAGGGCTGTCCTTTGGTCAGGGTGTAGACACGCCCCAATCCTTTGCAGAAGCGAACTAATGACCAAAACACAAAATATATATAGGGTACATATAGAATCCAACAAAAAGTTCCAAAAAAGGTTCCCCGTCTAGGGGTATTTAACCCAATGATTTGTTGAAACCACCGCACTTGTGGCGGTCCTGAAGGCCGGAGAAGGCCACTAAGAGCGACGGATCACTTGCAAGCCTCAGATTGCGCACGGACGAACTCATCGTCAGTGAGCCCGTCCACTTTAGCAAGTACTTCACCTAGAGCCTCTCTTTTATCATCGATGGCTTTCTCACAGAGCAATCCTATTCATCCCGTCAGCTATTTTATCAAGAGCGGTGCAAAAAAAGGTTCAGTAATGTCGTTGAAAACCGTCGATGACATCATTACTAGGGCTCTTTCGCTTCCTCTTGCGGGAAGTTGAGGCCCCTTCACACTACCCGTCGGTAAGGGTTGTGTCTGTTCGTCCGATGAATGCAGTATAGGGGGAGTCTGATTTTGTTCAGTGTCGTTTAGTTCTTCCAAACCATTCAAGTCTTCATCGGGCATGGCATTGATGTCCTTCAGCATCCCGAGATTTACCCCCGGTTGCTCTATCCTTCCCCCATACCTTCGTCAGCTCCATTAAGTGGGGGAAGGGCTTGTACCTATATTGTTTTGCATCCGGATGGGACTGTTCAAAAACAAATAAATTAGGAAAACATCAGTGGGACAAACTCTCATTTCAGCCCTAAGTAATGACATAATAAAGGACTTGATTGACAACGTAAAGAAAGATTCCTCAACTTTATGTACGCATCTCAAATATCTCTCTCTGCTACCACAATTTGTCGGTCGTCGTCCCAACCAAAGCCACTGGTGTTTGTGCCAAACACCATATCGTGCACGACCAGTCCAGGTTGTTCCTCAGTGTCTTGATCCTTGATTGTATGTGGGGGTTTCCCCTCAACCCACAACCCGGGAGCTTCTCTTCCATCATCTCTCAAGCACAAACGAGATAACCATTATAGAATTTAGAACCCTGCATGTGTTTTGCTCCTGGTTCATAGCAACAAGGCAAGACAGCCAGTTCAACGTCCTTCTTCTACGGACCAATTGTGTTTTGAGCCTCTGTTCTCAACGTATCAGCTTGGGAATCCATTCCTAGATTTTTCCTGCAAATTGACAAAACAGTCACTGAAACAAAAAGTCAAGAGCTGTACCAATTAATGGTTTCACTGAACAAATAAGTAAATACAAATTAAAATCACCAAATGTACAAGTACAAACCATCCAATTCACGTCATTCAAATGTAACAAGTGTTTACATATAATTTCATATAAAACACATTCCAATTCACTGCAGTCAAATGAAACAAAAGAAGATAAATTGTTCATCTTCCACATCTAAACTCGTTAAATATTTCCGCAGCTAGATTGTCTCTAAACGTAGTCCATCTTTCACTAGTTTCAACTGTGCTTACTGGGGGTCATCTTCCACTGGTTCTTTAGTGGGTTCGGGGACCTAATTTTCAACCTCATCGTCCAGGGGATCCCGGGCATCTCACTACGTATCAAGTTGTGCAACAAGCAACAAGCGATAACAATCAGGTTGTGGGTTTTCACAAGGGTAAAATGAGGGGCTCCTCAGTATAGCCCACCGATTTTTTCAGCATTACCGAAACATCTCTCAATGACATTTCGGGCAGCCGAGAGTCTCATGTTGAAACACTCTCTCAGGTTTGGTCGGATGATGACCTTTCCTCCACTCATTCAAGTGGTATCTTTGGCCTCGAATGGTGCAAGAAACCCTTCTGCATTGTTGTAGCCTGCGTGAAATAGGTAATATCTATCTGCACCGTAAAAGGATTGTTCAATGTCAAAGCCATAAATTTGAAAATTAAATATAAAATTACAAGTTAGATTCTCACCCGCACGGACTTTGAAGCCACGTCCCTAAAACCTTAAACCCTAAACCCTAAACCCAAAATCTAAACCTAAAACCCTAAACCCTAAACCCTAAAACCCAAACCCTAAACCCTAAAACCCAAACCCTAAACCCTAAACCCTAAGCCCTAAACCCTAAAACCCTAAACCCCAATCCTTAAAAACCCAAACCCTAAGCCCTAACTCTAAAACCCTAAACCCTAAACCGTAAACCCTAAACAGTGAAACCCTAAACCCCAATCCCTAAAACACTAAACCCTACACCCAAACCGTAAACCGTAAACCCTTAACCCTTAACCCCAATCACCAAACCCTAAACCCCAAACCCCAAACCAAAAACCCAAACCTTAACCCTAAATGCTGAAACCCTAAACCCTAAACCCGAAATCCTAATCCATAAACCCTAAACCCCAAACCATAAACCCTAAACCCTAAACTCCAAACGCTGACCATAATCCCTAAACCCCAACCCCAAACCCTAAACCCTAAACCCTAAACCCCAAACCCAAAACCATAAACCCCAAACCCTAAACCCCAAACCCCAAACCATTAACCCTAAACCCCTAACCATAAACCCTAAACCCCGAACCATAAACCCCAAACCCAAAACCCTAAACCATAATCCCCAACCTCAAACCCTAAACTCTAAATCCTAAAACCCAAACCTTAAACCCCAAACCCTAACCCAAAGCCTCAAACCCGACACCAATAAACCATAAACTACAAACCCTTAACACCAAACCTAAACCCAAAACCCTAAACCCCTAAACCGTAAATCCTAACCCTAAACGCCAAACCTTAAACCCTAAAAACAAAACCCTAAACCCCGAAACTTAAGCCCTAAGCCCTAAACACGAAAACCCCAAACCCTAACCCTAAACCCTAAACTCTAAACCGTAAACCCCAAACTCGAAACACCAAACCCTAAACCCTAACCCCAAACCCTAAACCCCAAACCTAAACCGTAAAGAATAATACCTAAACCATAACCCTAAACCCTAAACAACCAAAACCTAACCCAAACCCCAAACACCAACCCTAAACCCCAAACCCTAACCCGAGGCACAAAAACCCAAAACCCAAAACCCTAAACCCCAAACCGTAAACTCTAAACCCTAAACCCTAAGCCCTAAACCAAAATCTTAACCGTAAACCCCAAACCCTAAACATTAATCCCTTAGCCATAAGCCCTAAACCCAAAAACCCTAAATCCTAAACCCTAAACCATAAACGCCGAAACCCTAAACCGTAAACCGTAAACCATAAACCAAAAACCCCAAACCCTAAACCCTAAAGCATAAACCTTAAACCCCAACCCTTTACCCCTAATGCCGAACCCTAAACCCCAAACCCCTACCATAATCCCTAAACCGTAAACCCCAAACCCAAACCCAAACCCCTAACCCTAACCCTAAATGCCGAATCTCTAAACCCTCAACCATAAATCGTAAAGCCAAAAACCCCAAATCATTAACCCCAAACCATAAACCCCAAACCATACCCTAAATGCCGAAAAACCCTAAAACCCTATACCCTAGAACCCTAAATCCCAAACCCTAAACACCAAAGCCTTAACCCCAAACCATAAACACTAATCCCTAAACAAACCCAAACTATAAACCATAAACCCCTAACCCTAACCCCAAACCCCTAACCCCAAACCCTAAACCATAAACCCTAAACCCCCAAACCCCAAACCCTAAACCCTAAACCCTAAACCCAAAACCCAAAACCCAAAACCCAAAACCCTAAACACTAAACCCTAAACCCAAACCATAACCGTAAACCCTAATCCCTAAACCCTATAACCCTTAACCCTAAACCCTAAAACCCCAAATTCCTAACCCAAACCCTAAGCCCCAAACTCTAAAAACCCTAAACCGTAAACCCTAAACGGTGAAACCCTAAACCCCAATCCCTAAACACTAAAAACCCTACACCCAAAACCCTAATCCACAAACCTTAAACCCCAACTGTAAACCGAAAAACCCTAAACCCCAAACCCTAAACACTAAAACCCTAAACCCCAAACCCCAAACCATAACACTAAACCCCAAACCCAAAACTCTAAACCATAAACCCCAAATAGCAACTCTAAAAACCTAAACCATAAACCTTAAACCATAAACCCTAAACGCTAAACCATAAACCCCAAACCTTAAACCCTAAACCCTAACCCTAATCGTCATCTCCTAAACCCCAATTCCTAAACCCCATCCCAAAACCAAAGCTCAAAACCCAAAAACCCTAAACCCTTAACCCCAAACCTTAAAACCCTAAACCCTAAACCCTATACACTCTACCCTAACCCTAAACCCTAAACCCTAAACCCTAAACCATAAACACCAAACTGTAAACCCTAAACCCTAAACCCCTATACCCAAAACCCAAAACCCCAAACCATAACCCAAAACCCTGAACCCCAAACCAAAAACCTAAACCCTAACCCTAAATACCGAAACCTTAAACAACAAACCCTAAACCCCAAACCTAAACCTTAACCCTAAATTCTAAACCCTAAACCCCAAACCCTAAACACTAAACCCTACACCCAAAACCCTAAACCCTAAACCCTAAACCCTAATCCCCAAACCCTTAACCCCAAATCCCAAACCCTAAACCCCAAACTCTAACCACAAACCCTAAACCCCAAACCATAGCACTAAACCCCAAATACTAAAACCTAAACCCTAAAACCCCCAAACCCTTAACAGCAAACCCTAAAAACCCTAAACCCTAAACCCTAAATCCTAAACCCTAAAACCTAAACCCTAAACCATAAACCATAAACCCCAAACCCTAAACCCTAAACCCAAACCCTAATTGGTAAACCCCAAACCCTAAAACCAAAACCTAAACTCGAACCTTAACCCTAAACCCTAAACCCTAAATCCTAAACCCTAAATCCCAAACTTTAAACCCGAAACCCTAACCCAATGGCCCAAACCCAAAACCCAAAACCCTAAACCATAAACTACAAACCCTTAACCCCAAACCCCATACCTTAAACCGTAACCCAAAACCCTATAAACCCAAAAACCCTAAGCCCCAAATGCTAAACACCAAAACCTAAACCCTAAACCCTATAACCTAACCATAAACCCTAAACCATAAACCCCAAACAACCCAAAACCCTAAACCCTAAACCCCAAACCCTAAATCGAAAGCCCCTAAACCCTAAACCCAACCCTAAACCATCAATGGGAAAACTCGAAATCCTAAACGCTAAATCCTAAACCCCAAACCCCAAATCTTAAACCCTAAAACCCTAATCCAAAGCCCAAAAACCTAAAGCCCACAACCATAAACTCCAAAACCCTTAACCCCAAACTCCAAACCTTAAACCCTAAACCCAAAACCCTATACCCAAAACCCTAGACCCCTAAACCCTAAGCCCCTAATGCTAAACCCTAAACCCTAAACCCTAAACCATAAAACTCCATAACCTAAACCCTAAACCTCAAGCCCTAACCCTACTCCATAAACCCCAAACACCCAAACCCTAAACCTTAAACCCTAAAGCCTAAAGGCTAAACCCCAAACCCTCTACTGTAAACCCCAAACCCTAAAACCCCAAATGCAAACCCCAAACTCTAACCCTAACGCCGAATCCCCTAAAAATGCCCTAAACCCTAGAGCCCAAACCCCAAACCTTAAACCCCAAACCCTAACACTAACCCTACACCCAAAACCCTAAACCATAACTTAAACCCTAATCTCCAAACCCTTAACCCCAAACCCCACCCTAAACCCCAACCCTACCCTAACTCCAAACCAAAAACCAAAAAAAACCCGAAACCATAAACCCCATACCCTTAACCTCACCCCAAATGCTAAACCCTAAAACCCTCAACCCAAAATCCTAAACCGTAAACCCCAAAACTTTAACCCCAAACCCTAAACCCTAAACCCTAAACCCTAACACTAAACCCCAAGCCAAAATCCTAAACCATAAACCCCAAACCCTTAACCCAAACTCCAACCTTAACCTTAAACCCTAAACCCTAAAACCCCAATTTCTAACCCAAACCCTAAGGCCTAAGCCCTAATCCTAAACCCAAAACCCAAAATAGTAACCCCAAATCCCAAACCCTAAACCCTAAATCCTAAACCCCAAACCCTAACACTAAACCCTAAACCCAAAACCCTAGACCATAAACCCCAAACCCATAAACCCAAACCCGAAATTGTAAACCCAAAGCCCTAAACCCTAAACCCTAAACCAAAACCCTAACCCCAAATCCAAATTCATAAACCCCAAACCCTTAAAGCCAAACCCCAGACCTTAAACCCTAAACCCCAATTCCTAAACCCCAACCCTAAGAAGCCCTAAACCCTAAACCCCTAAACGCTGAAACCCTAAACCCTAAACCCCCAAACCTTAAACTCCCAAACCTGAAACCCTAAAACTCTAAACCCTAAATCCTAATCCTCAAACCCTTAATCGCATACCCCAAACCCTAAACCCCATACCCTAACCCTAAAGCCCAAACCCAAAACCCCTAAACCTAAACCCTAAACCCCGGAACCTTAAACCCTAAACACTAAACCCTAAACCCTAAACCATACACCCTAAACCCCAAACGCTAAACCCTAACCCTAAACCCCAAATCGTAAACCCCAAATCCTAAATGCTAAACCATAAAGCGTAAACTCCAAACCGGTACACCATAAGCGTAAACCCCAAAACCATAAACCCTTAACCCTAAACCCTAACCCAAAACCCTAAACCCAAAACCCAAACCCCTAAGCCCTAAGCCCTAAACCCTAAACCTTAAACTCCAAACCCTAAACACTAAGGTCTTAAACCATAAACCCCAAACCATTAAGCACAAACCACAAACCCCGAGCCATAAACCCTAAACCCCAATTCCTAAACCCTAAACACTAAACCTTTAAACCCTAAACCCCAAAACCCCAATTCCTAAACCCAAATCCTAAGCCCTAAACCCTAAAACCCAAAACCCTAAATGCCGAAGTCTAAACCCTAAACCCTAAACTCCAAAACCTAAACCCCCAAACCCCAAACCCTAAATGTTAAACCCTAAACCCTAAACCCTAAACCCCAAACCCATTAACCCAACACCCCAAAGCCTAAGCCCTAAAACCCCAACCCTAAACCCTAAACTCCAAACCTTAAACCCTAAATCCTAAACACCAAACCCTAACCCTAACCCTAAACCACCAACCTAAAGCCCTAACCCTAAACCCTAAACCCCCAAACCCAAAACCCTGCACCATAAACCCTAAACCCTTAACCCAACCCCCAAACCCCAAATCCTAAACCCTAAACACTAAACCCCAAACCCCAAACCCTTAAACCCCAAACCCCCAACCCTAAACCCCCAACCTTAAACCTTAAACCCCAAACCCAAAACCCTACACCCATAAACCCAAAACTCTTAACCCAACCCCAAAACCCAAATCCTAAACCCTAAACCCTAAACCCTATTCCCTAAACCATAAAACCTAAACCCTAAACCTAAACCCTACACCCTAAACCCTAAACCCTAAACCTCAAACCCTAATCCTAAACCCCCAACCCTAAACCCCAAACCATAAACCCTAAATGCCAAACCCTAAATCCTAAACCCCAAACCCTAACCTGAAGCCCTAAACCCAAAACCCAAAACCATAAATCTCAAACCCTAAACTATAAACCCTAAACCCTCAACCCTAAACTCTAAACCCAAAACCCTAAACCCAAAACCTATAACCCTTAACCTTAAATCCCAACCCTAAACCTCAAACAATAAACCCTAAACCCTGAAACCTAAGCCCTAAACACGAAAACCCGAAACTCTAAACCCAAAACCTAAACCCTAAACCCTAAACCTTAAATCCCAACCCTAAACCTCAAATCGTAAACCCTAAACCCAAACCCTAAACACTGAACCCTAAGCCCTAAACACGAAAACCCCAAACCCGATACCCTAAACCATCAACGCCAAAACCCTAAACCTTAAACCTTAAACCGTAAAAACCGTAAACCCAAAACCCCAAACCCTAAATGCAAATCCAAAACCCTAAACCCTAAACCCTAAAACCTAAACCCTAAACCCCGTCCTCAAACCCTAAACAATAAACCCCAAACCCTTAACCTCAAACCCTAAACCGTAAACCTAAACCCTAAACCACAAACCCTAAATCCTAAACCCTAAACCCTAAACCTTAAAACCCCAAACCCTAACCCAAGGCCCAAACACAAAACCCTAAACCCTAAACCTTAAACACGAACCCTAAACCCGAAACCCTAAACCCCAAATCCTAAACGTAAACCTGAAACCGTAAACCTGAACCCTAAACCCAAACCCTAAACGCTAAACACTAAGCCATTAGCCCTAAACTAACTCGAAAAACCCTAAACCCTAAACACTAAACCAAAAACCAAAAACGCCGAACCCTTAAACCCTAAACATAAAACCCAAACCGTAAACGCCAAACCGTAAACCCTAAAACCATAAACCCTAAACTCCAAACCCTTAACCACAATTCCTAAAACCCAAACCCTAAGCCCAAAACTCTAAAACCGTAAACCCTAAACCCAAAACTGGAAACCTAAACGGCGAAAACCCTAAACCCTAAACCTACACCCTAAACACTAAACCCCAAACCCCTAAATAGTAAACCCTACACCCAAAACCCAAAACCCTAAACCCTAAACCCTAATCCCTAAACCCTAAACCCGAAACCATAAACCCCAAACCCTAACCCTATATGTCGAAACACTAAACCCTAAACCCTAAACCCTAATCCCCAAACCCTTAACCCTTAACGCCAAACTCCAAACCCTAAACCTTAAACCCTAAACCCTAAACCCTCAAGTCCAAACCCTAAACACGAAGTCCTAAACCATATATCCCAAACCCTAAACTGCAAACCATATTCCTGAAACCCTAAACTCTTAAACCCCAAACTCTAAACCCCGGACCCTAAACCCCAAACCCCAAACCCTAAACCCTAAGCCCTAAAACCTAAAACACTAAACCCTTAACCCTTAACCCTAAACCTAATTCCTAAACCCAAACCCTAACCAGTAAACCCTAAATGCCGAAACTCTAAACCCTAATCCTTAACCCAAAACCCTAAACCCTAAATCCTAACCCTAAACCATAAACCCTAAACGCTAAACCCTAAACCCTAATCCCCAAACCCCAAATGTCATGACCCAAATTCTATAATCAAAGAAAATGATAAATTAAGAAGGATTAGAGTAAAGTAAAGCAGAATGAGGGCATCTTAAGATGATATGGATCTCAAGGAATCCATTTATGACCTTGAAATGTTTTAAAAATAGTTCTACAATAATTCTATTAAAGGTGGAAATTATGGGTAAAATAGTAATTTTTACACGATAGAAATTATTGTGAGCATATTTATGTTATTTAGAGGCCATGAGGATTTTCCTCATACCCAAATTTACTTATATGAATATTTAATTAGAAGTTTTGGATTAAAAAGAAAAAATAATGGCCATTCGTAATGGCAAAATGGTAAATTTTGATAATTTTAGACCTAATAAGCCAAGCACCTTCTTCTTGCTTCCACATTCAGCATTTTCACGCCACTTTTGGCTAAGAAAGAAACGAGAGAATTTTATTGAAGCTTTGGAGAAGAAGAAGAGGACAAAAAGCCAAAAAGGGTAAGAAACCTTCACTTTTTCACCTCTTCATAGTTGGCAAAGTTGCTCTACTCCTCAAGAGCTTTCTTTCATCTAAATTTCAGCCCCAAACTCTGAATTGAAGGAGAATTTCTTGCAAAGTGAAGCACTAATTTGGAGAAGCAATAGCAAAGGGAAGAAGAGGTATGTTAGCCATGAAAAACTACATGTATAATCTCATGGAAAAAGCATGGCTAAGGGGTTAACTTGAATGTAATAAAATTAGGGTTTAAGTGGAAATTTTTTATGAATAAAATATAGGTTCTTACAAGTTCCTTAGATGTTTGAACAACTCCTTCAATAGCCAAATATGTTAGTCTTTAATTAGATTCTCCAAAAGCCTTCAATATGAAAAAATAAGAAAAGATAAGGTTTATGGAAAAATTGAGAAATATGATTTTTTAAGGAATACATCCATGATTAGATAAGTCATATGAAGCCCTTCTTAGCTCAAAAGAGTTGAAATGTGCCAGCTTCATGAACTAACCCACTTATAGACCATTATGTCAAGACAAGGAAAGTAATGAGTTTAAGGGTCAAAATTATGATAAGATTGATAATAAATTCCTTGTGAATTTAGGGACTTTTTTGTCAAGTGAGCCAACCTAAAGATAAAGTGGGAAGGAAATCTTGCGATTGCCAAGAAAATCTAAGAGAAGGGTTTGGATGAGCTAAGTCCTACCCTAACTCATGTGAGGTGTATGATTACAATGAAGGGTTTGGATGAGCTAAGTCCTACCCTAACTCATGTGAGGAGTATGATGTAATGAAGGGTTTGGATGAGCTAAGTCCTACCCTTGTATCTTATTTCATGAGTTTTGGCCATAACTCAAATAGTTGTATGATGATTTTAGCATGAAACATGAATTGTGTTTGAGATAATCTTGTATGTTTTATTTTCCCATACACGCCATAGTGTTTTTGGAATGTGGACTTAGCTACTGAGACTTTATGTCTCAACACAGAAATTTACAACATTTTCAGGTGAAGCAAGTAAAGGAAGGCCAAAAGACTGTGGCTCTATAATCTTCTTGATGTATAACTGAGGAAAATCATATATGTAGAAAGAGGATTTGATCATTTTGATGTAACCTAATGTACTTTGAGCAAGATGTAGATGTAGATGACTTATATGTAAACTTAATGTATATTATACAAATGCTAACTATGGTAGCTAGATATATGAATCAAGTTCCCTTGGTAACCAACTCACAAGAAAAGTGGTTACTTTGAAGGAACTTAGGTATGATTTTGGTAACTGGGCTATGTTAGGAACTCAATGGGTTATGGAATGATACTATTTGACCTATAGGAGATGTGTTAATGGTCTGAAATGTGAAGTAATTGATGCATCTACCAAGATATGTAAATGCTTAGGCTTGAATAGTAGCATTCCAAGAGGTTTGCAAAACTTTATCTAACCATATTAGAAATTTCAATTAGTTGTTTGGACAAATTTTATATGTATTAGAAGGCCATATAAGGAATAAACATGGTTGGAATAGGCCAATCTCATATTTTGGCATGTTGACACCCAAAGGATGAATTTTTAGACTTCATTGTGAGGGACAAAGGAAAATGTGAAAACCATATTTAATGAGCCACAAAAAAGATGAAATTTGGCAGACTCAAACTAGATATATGAAAGTTTATGATTGCCAATTTTCATTAATTTCGGAGTTTTATTGGTACCCTTTTAGCAGACCTGAAATTCAGGGAATTATGCAGAAAATTTTTCTGATTTTCAATTTTTCACATAGATGTTGAGGTACCAAATGAAAGATTTAATGGCTATAATTTTATATGTGGAAACATAAGACCCTTTGCAAATGATCTGGAAAGTTTGAAGTTGTTAGGAGCTCATTTTATATTGTTTTGGTAAGTTTTTCCCCATTTGTGGTCTCATGTCAAGCCATTTCGAATGACTACTGTTTTGCTAGAGTTTAAGGGAGCAAAACTTCGAATTTTGAGCTGAAATTTGGTATTCATCTAGATATCATATTCACATATATATCATAATAATTTTAGAATATTTGGAGCTTTACAGAATAAATTATGGGTTTATAAAGTTGGTTAATTTACCAAAGGAACAGTACCAACATCCAGAATTTTATAGTTCCATCAAGTTTTGATATTTTTTTTCACTAGATTGGTTCCATATTCATGAGAAATATTAAATAACATCATTTAGATCAGGTTAAGTATCATGGTGTTCCACCAAGCCCGAAACCCTAAACCCGAAACCCTAAACCCGAAAACCCGAAACCCGAAACCCTTAACCCTAAATCCTAAACCCTAAACCCTAAACTCCAAACCCGAAACCCTAAATCCTAAACCCTAAACCCTAAACCCCAAACCTTAAACCCCAAACCCTAAACCCCAAACCCCAAATCCAAAACCCTAAACCCTAAACCATAAATACTAAACCATAAACCTTAAACCCTAAACCCTAAACTTGCAAACCCTTAACCCTAAACCCCAAACCCTACACCTTAAACCCTAAACCCAAACAATAAACCCCAAACCATAAACCCTAAATCCTACACCCCAAACCAAAACCCCTAAATCAAAAACCCCAAACCCTTCACCCCAAACCCTCAAGCCTAAACCCCAAACCCTAACCTTAAACCATAAATCCAAACCCTAAACCCCAAACCCTAAACCCCAAACCCAAACCTCTAAACCCTAAAACCCAAACCCTTAATCCCAAATCCTAAACCCTAAACCCTAAAGCCTAAAGCCTAAAACCCAAACCTCAAACCCTAAACCCTAAAGCCTAAAGCCTAAACCCTGAACCCTAAACCCAAAACCATAATCGCTAAACCCAAAACCCAAAACCCAAAACCCTAAACCCCAAACCCTAAACCCCAAACCCAAAACCCAAAACCCAAAACCCTAAACACCAGACCATAAATGCTAAACCATAAACCCTAAACCCCATACCCTTAACCCTAAACCCCAAACCCTACACCTTAAACCCTACACCGCAATCCATAAACCCTAAACCCCAATCTATAAACCCTAAGCACAAAATCCCAAACCCTAAACCCTAAATCTTACACCCTAAACCCTAATAAAACTTACACCATAATCCCAGAACACTGAAAAGTAAACCCCTAACCCTAAACTCAAAACCCTAAACCCCAAACCCTAAATCCCAAACCGTAAACCGTAAACCCTAAACTCCAAACCCCAAACCCTAAACCTTAAACCCTAAATACTCAACCACAAACCCTAAACCCTAATTCCTAAACAGTAAACCCTAAACCCTTAACCACAAACCCCAAACCCTAAACTGCAAACAATATTCCGGAAACCCCAAATCGCAAATCCTAAACCCTAAACCCCAAATAGAAAACCATAAACCCTAAGCCCTAAACCCAAATACACTAAACCCTAAACCCTAATTGCTAAACCTAAACCCAATGTCCTAAACCCTAAATCCCTAAACCATAAATGCCGAAACTCTAAACCCTAAACGAGAAACCCCAAACCCTAAACCCTAATCCCTAAACCCCGAACCCTAAACCCTAAACCCCAAACCCTAAATGCCAAACCATAGACCCCAAACCCTAAACCCCAAACCCTATCCCTAATCCCCAAACCCAAAACCCAAAACCCTAAACCACGAACCCTTAACCCCAAACCCCTATCCCTAAAGCCTAAAGCCTAAACCCTGAACCCTAAACCCAAAACCCTAAACCGTAAACCCTATACCCTATACCCTATACACACTAAACCGTAAATCGTAAACCCCAAACCCTAAACCCCAAACCCTAAACCTTAAACTGTTAACCCTAAACACTTAACCCCAGTCCCTAAAACCTAAACCCAAAACCCTAAACCACAAACCATAAATCCCAAACACAAGCTCCAAACCCCAAACCCTAACCCTAAATGCCGAAACCCTAAACCCCAAACCCTATACGATAAACACTAAACCCTAAACCCTAACCCTAAACCCTAAACTCTAAACCCTAAACACTAAACCCTACACCTAAAACTCTAAACCCTAAACCATAATCACCAAACCCTTAACCCCAAACCCTAAACCCTAAACACTAAACCCAAACGCTAAACCCTAAAACCCAAACCCTAAACCCCAAACCATAACACTAAACCCTAAACGCTAAATCCTAAACCATAAACCCCAAACCCTTAATCACAAACCATAAACCCCAAACCATAAACCCCAAACCGTAAGCCCTAAACCCAAAACCCTAAACCCTAAACCCTAATCTCCAATTCTGAAACCCAAATCCTAAGCCCTATACACTAAAACCCTAAACCTTAAACGCCGAAAGTCTAAACCATAGACCCTAGACCCTAGACCCTTAACCCTAAACCCTAAACCCTCAATCCCAAACCCTAAACCCAAAATCCTCAACCCTAAGCCCTAAACCCTAAACCCCAAACCTTAACCCTAAACCCCAAGCCCTAAACGCGAAACCATAAACACTAAACCCTTAACCCAAACCCCAAACCCTAAACCCCAAATCCTAAACCCTAAACCCTTTTCCCTAAACTATAAACTCTAAACCCAAAACCCTAAACCCCAAACCTTAACCCGAAGCCCCAAACCAAAAACCATAAACCATAAATCCTAACCCTCAATCCCCAACCCCAAACTCTAAACCCCAAACCCCAAACCATAAACCCTAAACCCTAAAGTCTAAACCCAAAACCCAAAACCTAAACCCTAAACCTCAAACCCTAAACCCTAAACCCAAACCCTAAGACCTAAACATGAAAAACATAAACCCCAAACTCTAAACCATAAACGCCAAAACCCTAAACCTTAAACTCTAAATTGTAAACCCCAAACCGTAAACCCCAAACCCCAAACCCCAAACCCCAAACCCTAAACCCTAAACCCTAAACTCTTAACCTTAAACCCTAAACCCCAAACCCCAAACCCTCAACCCTAAACAATAAACCCCAAACCCTTAACCTCAAAACCCAAACCCTAAACCATAAACCCCAACCCCCAAACCCTAAACCATAAACCTTAAACCCTAAACCCCAAACCCTATCCCGAGACCCAAAACCCTAACCCCCAAAACCCAAACCCTAAACCATAAACCCCAACCCCCAAACCCTAAACCATAAACCTTAAACCCTAAACCCCACACCCTTAACCCCAAACCTTAAACTCTAAACCCTAAACCCTAAACCCCAAATCCTAACCGTAAACCCTAAACCCTAAACCCAAACCCCAAACGTTAAACACTAAGCCATAAGCTCGAAACCCGAAAACCCTAAACCCTAAACCCTAAGCCAAAAATGCTGAAACCCTAAACCCTAAACTGTAAACCCTAAATCGTAAACCCCAAACCCTAAACTCCAAACCCTTAACCCCAATCCCCAAACACTAAACCCTAAACCCCAAACAATAAACCCCAAACCCCAAACCCTAGCCTCAAACCTCAAACCCTAAACTTTAAAACCTAAACCCTAAACACTAATCCCTAAACCCTTAACCTCAAACCTCAAACCCTAAACCCTAAACCCTAAACCCTCAAAACCAAACCCAAAACACTAAGACCTAAACCATAAACCCCAAACCCTTAACCACAAACCATAATCCCTAAACCGCAAACCATATTCCCGAAACCCTAAACCCCAAACCCCAAACCCTAAACCTCATAACCTAAACCCTAAATCCAAAACCCTAAACCCTAAGCCCTAACCGTAAACCCTAAACCCAAAACCCTACACCTTAAACACTAAACCCAAACCCTAAACACTAAACTCCAAACCCTTAACCATAAACCCTAAACCTTAAACACTAAAACCTAAACCTAAAACCTAAACCATAAACCCTAAACCCTAAACACTTAACTGTAAACCGTAAACCGTAAACCTCAAACCCTAAACCCTTAACCACAAACCCTAAAGCCTAAACCCAAAACTCCAAACACCAAACCCCAAACCCTTCAGCCCAAACCCTATACCGGACACCTTAAAACACACACCCTAAACCCTAACGGCCAAACTCTAAACCCTAAAGCCCAAATCCAAGAACCTAAACCCTAAAACCTAAACCCTAAACTCTAAACTCGAAACCTAACCCCTAAATCGTAAATTCCAAACCCCAAACCCTAAACCATAAACCCCAAACACTAAACCATAAACCACAAACCCTTAACCCCAAACCCAAACCCTAAACCCCTAACCCTAAACCTTAAACCCAAACCTTAAATCCTAAGCCCTAAACCCTAAAGCCCAAAGCCCTAAACGTCAAAACCATAAACCCTAAACCCTAAACCCTAAACACTAAGCCCTAAACCCTAAACCCCAAACCCCAAACCCTAAAACCTAAAACCCAAACCGTAACCCTAAGCCATAAATCCCGATTCCTTAGCCCAAAACCACCAACCGTAAACCATAAACTCTAAACCCTAAACCTTAAACCCTAAACGCTAAACCCTAAACCCTAAACCCTAAACCCTAAATCCTAAACCTTAAACCATAAACCCTAAACCTTAATACGCAAACCTTAAACTCCAAACCCTAACCCTAAACTCCAAACTATAACACCAAACCCGAAACCCTAAACCATAAACCCTAAACCCTAAACCCTAAACCATAGACGTTAAACCCTCAATTCTGAAACCCAATATCGAACCCCCAAAACCTATAAACCCCACACCCTAAACCCAATATCGAACCCCCAATACCTTAAACCCTTAATTTCGAAACCCTAAGCCCTAATCCCCAAACCCTTAACCCCAAAGGTCGAACACTAAACCCCAAACCCTAATCCAAAACCCCAAACCCTAAACCCAAACCCCAAACCCTAGACCCTAAACATTAAACCCTAAACCCTAAACCTTAAACCCTAAACCCTAAATCGTAACCCTGAACCCTAAACCTTGAACCATTCACCATAGACCCCAAACCCTAAACCCCTATACCCGAAACCCTAATGCGTAAACCCTTAAAACCAAACCCTAAACCCTAAACCCCGAAACCCAAACCCTAAACCGTAAACCCTAAATCGTAGACCATAAACCCTAAACCCTCAACCCTAAACCCTGAAACCCTAAACCCTAAACCCTATACCCTAATCCCTAAACACCAAATTGTAAACCCTAAACCCTAACCCTAAACCCCAAACCATAAACCCTGAACCATAAACCCCCAAACCCTTAATCCTAAACCCTGAACCCCACACCTTTATACTCAAACTCCAAACCCGAAACCCTAAATCATATACCCCAAACTAGAATCACTAAACCCCAAGCCCTAAACCTTAGACCCCAAAACCTAAACCCGAAGCCCTAACCCTAAACCCCAGACCGTAACCCAAAACTTTAAGCTCTAAACCCTAAACCCTAAACCCCCAACCCTTAACCCAAATCCCCGAACCCTCAACCCTAAATCCTAAACACTAAGCCCTAAGCCCTAAAGCCTAAAGCCTAAAGCCTAAAGCCTAAAGCCTAAACCCAAACCCTAAACCCTAAACCCTAATCCTAAACCATAAACCCTAAACCCCAAAACCTTAACACCAAACCGCAAACCGCAAACCCCAAACCCAAAACCCAAAACCCTTAACCCCAAACCCAAACACTAAACCCCAAACCCTAACCTTAAACCCCAAACCCCGATACCCTAAACCCTAAACCATAAACCCCAAACCTTAACCCCCAAATTGTAATCCCTAAGCCCTAAACCCCAAACTCTTAACCCTAAACACTATACCCTAAGCACTAAACCCTCAACCCTTAACCCCAAACTCTAAATCGTAAACCCCAAACCTTATACCCTATTTCGTAAACTCGAAACCTTAAAACCGAAACCCTAAACCCTAAACCCCAAACCCAAGACCCTAAACTATAAATCCTAAACCCTAAATTCTAAACCCTAAATTGTTAAGCTCTCGAACCCCAAACCCCAAATTGTTAACCCCAAACCCTAAACCCTGTACCCCAAACTATAAACCCCAAACCCTAAACCCCAAACCCTAACCCTAAGCCCCAAACCCTAAACCCTAAACACCAAACCCTTAACACTTAACAACAAACCCTAAACCCTAAACTCTAAAGCGCAATCCCTAACCTTAAGTCCTAATCCCCAAACCCTTAACCCTAAACTGTAGACCCTAAACCCTAAACCTAAAAGCCTAAACCCCAAACCCTAAACCCTAAACCCTAACCCCTAAACCCCAGACCCTAACCAAAACCCAAAACCGTAAAGCCTAAACCCCAATACCTTAACCCCAAATCGTAAACCCCAAACCCCAAACCCTGACCCTTAACCCCATACTCTATTCTTAAACCCCAAACCCTAAACCATAAACCCCAAACCCTAAACCCTAAACCATAAACCCCAAAACCCAAACCCCAAACCTTACACCATAAAACCCAAATCCAAAACTATAAACCGTAAACCCTAAACACTAAACCCCAAACTATAGACCATAAACCTGAAGCCCTAAACTTTATACCCTCAACCCTAAACCCTAAACCCGAAACCCTAATCCCTAAACCCTTAACCGCAAATCGTAAATCTTAAACCCTAAACCCCAATCTTAAACCCTAAACCCTAAAACCCATAACCTTAAACCCTAAACCCTAATCCTAAACCCCAAACTCTAACCCTAAATTTCAAACCCGAAACCCTAAACTATAAATTGCAAACCCTAAACCCTAAACCCCAAACCCTATACCCAAAACCCTGAACCCCAAACCCCAAACCATTAAACCGAAACTCCAAACACCAAACCCTGAAACCTACACCGTAAACTATAATCCCTAAATCCCAAGACATAAACCATAAACCCGAAACCCTAAATCCCAACCCCTAACCCTAAACCTCAACCCCAAACCCTAACCCTAAACCCTAAGGTCAAAACCATAAACCATAAAACCCCAACCCTTAACCCGAAACACCAAACCCTAAACCCTAAACCCTAAACCCTAAACCCTAAGCACTAAACCCTAAACACAAACCCTAGATCCTAAACCCTAAACCCTAAACCCCAAACCCTAAATGCTAAACCCCAAACAACGAACCCTAAACCCTAAATCATAAACCCTCAAACCCTAAACCTTAAACCCTAATCCCTACACTTGAAAACCTAAACCCTAAACCCTTAACCCTCAACCCTAAACCCTAAATCCTAAACCCTAAACCCTAAACCCCAAAACCAAACCCCAGAACCAAAACACTTAACCTAAAACCCCAAATCCTTAATCCCAAACCACAATCTCTAAACCCTAAACCTTAAATCCCAAACCACAAACCCTAAACCCTAAACTTTAAACTCCAAACCCTAAGCCCTAAACCCTAAATCCTAAACCCGAAACCCTAGGCCCTAAACCCTAAACCTTAAACCGCAAACCCTAAACTCTAAACGCTAATCCTAAACCCTAAACCCCAACCCCAAACCCCAAACCGTAAACCGTAAACCGTAAACCGTAAACCCTTAACCCTCAACCCTAAACCCCTAACCCTAAACCATAAACCACAAACCTTAAACACCAAACCCTGACCCTAAACCCTAAATTCCAAAACCTAAACCATAAACCCCAAACCCTTCACCCTAATCTCGAAACCCTAAACTCTAAACCCTAAACCCTAAACCGAAAACCTTAAACCCTTAACCTTAAATTCCAAACCCTAAACTCTAAATCCTAAACCATAAACCCCAAACCCAAAACCCCAAACCATAATACATAAACCCTAAACACCAAACCCTAAACCTTAAAACCTAAACATTAAACCCTAAACCAAAAACCATAAACCCTAAATCCTAAACCCTACACTCTAAATGCCGAAACCCTAAATCCTAAACCCTATACCTTAAACCCCAAACTCTAAACCCTCAACCCTAAACACCCAAACCCCAAACCCTAAACCCCAAACCCTAAACCCAACCCCCAACCCCCAAAACCCTAAACCATAAACACTAAGCTGTAAACCATAAAACCCTAAAACCTAAACCCTTAATGCCGAAACCTTAAGCCCTAAACCCTAAACCCTTAACCCAAACATCAAACACAAATCCCTAAACCCTAAACCCTAAACACCAAACCATAAACCCCAAACCTAAAACCCTAAACCCTAACCTTAACCCTAAGCTTAAGCCCTAAACCCTAAACACAAAGCCTAAATACTAAACCCTAAACCCGAAACCCTAAACACTCAACCCTAATCCCTAAACCCCAAACCTAAACCCTAAACCCTAAACCATAAACCTTAAAACCCTAAACCCTAAACCGGAATCCTAAAACCTGAAACCGAAACCTCAACCTCATCCCTAAATCCTTAACCCTAAACCCCAAACCCTAAACCCTAAACCCTGACCCTAAACCCCAAACCCCAAACCTTGAACCATAACCCTAAACCTCAACCTAAATCCTAAATGCTAAACCCCAAACCCTTACCCTAAACCCCAAACCCCAAACCCTAAACCCTAAACCCTGAACCCTAAACTTGACCCTAACCCCCAAACCCTAAACCTTAAATGCCACACCATAAACCCCAAACCCTAACCTCAAACCCAAAACCCTAGACCATAAACTCGAAACCCTAAACCCTAAACCTAAAACCCTAAACCCTAAATCCTAAACCATAAACCCTAAATGTCGAAACCTTAAAGCATAAACCCTTAACCACAAACTCTAAACCCTAAACCCTAAACCCAATACCCATCGTCTAAAACCCTAATCCCTAAATACTAAACGATACCCTAAACCACAAACCCAAACCCTAAACCCTAAATCCTAAACCTAAACCCTAAACCCTAAACCCCAAACCCCAAACCCTTAACACCAAACCTTGAACCCTAAACCCTAAACCCCAAACACTAAACCCTAAACCATAAACCCCAAACCCTAAACTTCAAAACCCAAACCCTAAATGCCAAACCCAAAACCCTAAACCCTAAACCCCAAACCCTAAAGCCTAAGCCCTAAACCCTAAACACAAAGCCTAAATCCTAAACCCTAAACCCTAAACTGTAAACCCGAGACCTTAAAACCTCAACCCTAAACCCTAAACCCTAAACCCTAAACCCAATACCCAACCCCCAAAACCCAAAACTATAAACCCTAAGCCGTAAACCATAAAACCCTAAAACGTAAACCCTTAACGCCGAAACTTTAAGCCCTAAACCCTAAACCCTAAACGCCAAACCATAAACCCCAAACCATAAGCCCTAAACCCTAACCCTAACCCTAAAGCTTAAGCCCTAAACCCTAAACACAAAGCCTAAATACTAAACCCTAAACCCTAAACTCGAAACCCTAAACACTCAACCCTAATCCCTAAACCCCAAACCTAAACCCTAAACCCTAAACCATAAACCTTAAAACCCTAAACCCTAAACCGGAATCCCTAAACCTGAAACCTTAAACCCTCAACCCTCATCCCTAAATCCTTAACCCTAAACCCCAAACCCTAAACCCTAAACGCTGACCCTAAACCCCAAACCCCAAACCCTGAACCATAAACCCTAAACCTCAAACCCTAAATCCTAAATGCTAAACCCCAAACCCTTACCCTAAACCCCAAACCCCAAACCCTAAACCCTGAACCCTAAACTTGACCCTAACCCCCAAACCCTAAACCTTAAACCCAAAACCCTAAATGCCACACCATAAACCCCAAACCCTAACCCCAAACCGCAAACCCTAGACCATAAACTCGAAACCCTAAACCCTAAACCTTAAACCCTAAACCCTAAATCCTAAACCTAAAACCCTAAACCCAAAATCCTAAACCATAAACCCTAAATGCCGAAACCCTAAAGCTTAAACCCTTAACCAGAAACTCTAAACCCTAAACCCTAAACCCAATACCCATCGTCTAAAACCCTAAACCCTAAATACTAAACGATACCCTAAACCGCAAACCCAAACCCTAAACCCTATATCCTAAACCTAAACCCTAAACCCTAAAGCCCAAACCCCAAACCCCAAACCCTTAACACCAAACCTTGAACCCTAAACCCTAAACCCGAAACACTAAACCCTAAACCCCAAACCCTAAATGCCAAACCCCAAACCCTAAATGCCAAACCCCAAACCCTAAACCCTAAACCCCAAACCATAAAGCCTAAGCCCTAAAACCTAAACTCAAAGCCTAAATCCTAAACCCTAAACACTAAATTGTAAACTCGAGACCTTAAAACCTTAACCCAAAACCTAAACCCTAAACCCTAAACCATAAACTCTTAAACCCTAAACCCCAAACCCTAATCCCTAAACCTGAAATCCTAAACCTCAACCCTCAACCCTAAACCCTAAACCCTTAACCATGAACCCTAAACCCCAAACCCTTAACCCCCAACCCCAAAACCCAAACACCAAACCCAAAACCTCAAACCTTAAACCCTAAACCCAAACCCAAACTCAAAACCTTAACCCTAAACCCCAAACCCCAAATCCTAAACCATAAACCCTTAACCCTTAACCCCAAACCCCACACTCTAAACCCTAAACCCTAAACCCTAAATCCTAAACCCTAATCCCTAAGCCTTAAACCCTAAACCGCAAACCGCAAACTCCAAACCCTAACCCTAAACCCTAAACCGTAACCCTAAACCTCAAACCCTAAACCATAAACCCTAACCCCAAACCCTAAACCCCAAACCCTAAACCTGAAACCCTAAACCCTAAACCCAAAACCCTAAATCCGAAACACTAAACATTAAATGCCGAAACCCTAAAACCTATACCCTAAACCTTAAACCTTAAACCCTAAACCCTAAACCTCAAAAAATAATACCAAACACCCAAGACCCTAAACCCTAAACTCCAAACCCTAAACCGTAAACCCAAAAAATAATCCCGAAAACCTAAACCCTAAACCCTACATCCTAAACACACACCCTAAACCCTAAAACCCAAAACCTTAAACCCTAAATGGCAAATCCCTAAACCCCAAACCCTTAACCCCAAACTTCAAACCCTAAACCCTAAACCTTAAACCCCAAACCATAAACCCCAAACCCTAGCCCTAAACCCCAAACCCAAAACCCCAAATCCTAAACCATAAACCCAAAGACCTATACCCTAAACCCAAACCCTAAATCCTTAACCCTAAACCCCGAAACCCTAAACCCTAAATCCTAAACCCCAAACCCTAGATGCTAAACCCTAAACCCATAAACCCTAAACCCTAAATCCAAAACCCTAATCCTAAACACTAAACCCTAAACCCGAAACCCTTAACCCCGAACTCCAAAACCCAAATCTCATAGCATTAACCCCATACCCTAACCCTAAACCCCAAACCCCAAGACCAGTAACCATAAACCCTATACCCAAAACACTAAACTCTAAACCCTTCACCCCAAACCCTAAACACTAAAACCTAAACCCTAAACCCGAAACCTTAAACCCTATTTCCCAAACCCGAACCTTAAAACCCAAACCCCGAACCCTGAACCCTAAACCCTAGACCCTAAACCCTAAACCCTAAACCCTAAACCCTAAACCATAAACCCCACACCCTAAACCCTAAAGCCCAAACCCAAAACCCTTAACCCTAAACCATAAACGCCAAACTCTAAACCCCAAACCCTGATCGAAACCCTAAACCTTAACCCTAAAACCCAAACCATAAACCCTATACCATAAACCCCAACGCCTTAACCACAAACCAAAAACCCTAAACCCTAAACCCAAAACCTTGAACCCTAAACAATAAACCCTAAAACCTAACCCCTAAGCCCTAAACTCTAAACCCTAAAGTCTAAATCCTAAACCATAAACCCCAAACCCTAAACCCTAAACTCCAAATCGTAATACCTAAACCCCAAACCCTAAACACTAAACTCCAAACCCTTAACCATAAACCGTAAACCTTAAACACTAAACCCTAAACCCAAAAACCTAATCCCTAAACCCTAAACCCTAATCCCTAAACTCTTAACCCTAAACCCTGAACCCCAAACCCTAAACCCTAAACCCTTTACCACAAACCCTAAAGCCTAAACCCTAAACTCCAAACCCCAAACCCTAAACCCCAAACTCTTAAGCCCAAACCCTATACCTGAAACCTTAAAACACACACCCTAAACCCTAACGGCCAAACCCTAAACCCTAAAGCCCAAACCCAAGAACCTAAACCCTAAACTCTAAACCCGAAATCTAAACCCTAAACCATAAATTCCAAACCCCAAACCCCAAACCGTAAAACCTAAACCCAAACCCTAAACCTTAAACCCAAACCCTAAATCCTAAGCTCTAAACCCTAAAGCCTAAAACCCTAAAAGTCAAAACCCTAAACCCTAAATCCTAAACCCAAACACTAAGCCCTAAACCCTAAACCCCAAACCCTAAACCCTAAAACCTAAATCCCAAACCGTAACCCTAAGCTCCAAACCCAAAACCCTAAGCAATAAATCCCGATTCCTTAGCCCAAAACCACCAACCCTAAACCCTAAACTCTAAACCCTAAACCCTAAACCCTAAATCTTAAACCCGAAATCCTAAGACCTAAACCCTAAACCATAAACCCTAAACCTTAAACCACAAACCTTAAACTCCAAACCCTAACCCTAAACTCCAAACCGTAACACCAAACCCTAAACCATAAACCCTAAACCCCATACCACAAACCCTAAACCCTAAACCATAGACCTTAAACCCTCAATGCCGAAACCCTAAACCTTAAACCCTAACCCCAAATGCTAAACCGTAAACTGTAAACCCCACACCCTAAACCCTAAATCCTAAACCCAATATCGAACACCCAAAACCTTAAACCGTTAATGCTGAAACCCTAAGCCCTAAACCCCAAACCCTTAACCCCAAAGGTCGAACACTAAACCCCAAACCCTAATCCAAAACCCCAAACCCTAAACCCTAAACCCTAAACCCAAACCCCAAACCCTAGACCCCAAACCTTAAACCCTAAACCCTAAACCCTGAACCCTAACCCTGAACCATTCACGTTAGTCCCTGAACCCTAAACCCCTACACTTGAAACCCTAATGCGTAAACCCTTAAAACCAAACCCTAAACCCTAAACCCTAAAACTCAAACCCTAAATCGTAAACCCTAAACTGTAGACCATAAACCCTAAACCCTCAACCTTGAACCCTGAAAACCTGAACCCTAAACCCTATGCCCTAAACCCTAAACCCTAAATTGTAAACCTTAAACCCCAAACCGTAAACCCTGAACCATAAACCCCCAAACCCTAAACACTAAACCCCAAACCCTAAACCCGAAACCCTTAATCCTAAAGCTTGAACCCCAAACCTTTAAACGCAAACTCCAAACTCGAAACCCTAAATCCTATACCCCTAACTATAAACCCTAAACTCCAAGCCCTAAACCATAGACCCCAAACCCTAAACCCCAAGCCCTAACTCTAAACCCCAGACCCTAGCCCAAAACTTTAAGCTCCAAACCCTAAACCCTAAACCCCCAACGCTTAACCCTAATCCCCGAACCCTAAACCCTAAATCCTAAACACTAAGCCCTAAGCCCCAAAGCCTAAAGCCTAAAGCCTAAACCCAAACCCTAAACCCTAAACCCTAATCCTAAACCCTAAACCTTAAACCCTAATCCCCAAAACCTTAACACCAAACCCCAAACTCCAAACCTAAAACCCAAAACCCTTAACCCGAAACCCAAACACTAAACCCTAAACCCTAACCTTAAACCCAAAACCCTGATACTCTTAACCCTAAATGATAAACCCCAAACCCCAAACCCTATACCTTTAACCCCAAACTGTAATCCCTAAGCCCTAAACCCCAAACCCTAAAAAATAAACCCCAAACCCTTAACCCTAAACACTATACCTTAAGCACTAAACCCTCAACCCTTAACCCCAAACCCTAAACCATATATCCCAAACCTTATACCCTATTTCCTAAACTCGAAACCTTAAAACCCAAACCCTAAACCCTAATTCCCAAACCCAAGACCCTAAACTGTAAATCCTAAACCTTAAACTCTAAACCCTAAACTCGAAACCTAAACCCTAAATCTAGAACCCTAAACCCCAAATTGTTAACCCGAAACCTTAAACCCTAAACCCTGAACCCTAAACCATATACCCCAAACCCAAAACCCCAACCCCTAACCTTAAACCCCAAACCCTACACCCTAAACCCTAAACCCTAAGCCCTAAACCCTAAAACCATAAACTCTAAACCATAAGCCCCAAACCCAGAACCCTAAACCCTAAACCCGAAACCCTTTACCCTTAACCCCAATCCCTAAACCCTAAACTCTAAACCGCAATCCCTAACCTTAAGTCCTAATCCCCAAACCCATAACCTTAAATTATAGACTCTAAACCCTAAACCCAAAACCCTAAACCCTAAACCCTTAATCCTAAACCCTAATCCCCAAACCCTAAACCCAAAACCCAAAATTGTAAACCCTAAACCCCAATACCTTAACCTCAAATCGTAAACCCCAAACCCTAAACCCCAAACCCTGACCCTTAACCCCACACTCTAACCTTAAACCCCAAACCCCAAACCCTTAACCATAAACCCCTAACCCTAAAGACTAAACCCCAAACCCCAAACCCCAAACCGTAAACCATAAAACCCAAACCCGAAACTCTAAACCCGAAACCCTAAACTTTAAACCCTCAACCCTAAACCCTAAACCCGAAACACTAATCTCCAAACCCTTAACCGCAAATCGTAAATCCTAAACCCTAAACCATTAATTCCAAACCCTAAACCCTAAACTGTAAACCCTAAATCCTGTATCCTAAACCCTAAACCCCAATCGTAAACCCTAAACCATAAAACCCAAAACCTTAAACCCCAAACCTTAACCCTAAACCCCAAACTCTAACCCTAAATTCCAGACCCAAAACCCTAAACCATAAACCCCCAACCCTAAACCCAAAACCCCAAACCCTAAACCCAAAACCATGAACCCCAAACCCCAAACCCTTAAACCCGAACTCCAAACACCAAACCCTGAAACCTACACCGTAAACTATAATCCCTAAACCCCAAGCCCTAAACCATAAACCCGAAACCCTAAATCCCGACCCCTAACCCTAAACCTCAACCCAAAATCCTAACCCTAAACCCTAAGCTCAAAACCATAAGCCATAAAACCCAAACCCTTAACCCGAAACCCGAAACCCTAAACCCTAACAACTAAGCACTAAACCTTAAACACAAACCCTAGATCCTAAACCCTAAACCCTAAACCCCAAACCCTAAATGCTAAATGCCAAACTATGAACCCTAAACCTTAAATCATAAACCCTCAAACCCTAAACCTCAAACCCTAATACCTATACTTGAAAACCTAAACCCTAAACCCTTAACCCTCAAACCTAAACACTAAACCCTAAACCCTAAACTCCAAACCCCAATCCCCAAAACCAAAACACCTAACCTAAAACCCCAAATAATAAACCCCAAACCCTTAATCCCAAACCACAAACTCTAAACCCTAAACCTTAAATCCCAAACCACAAACCCTAAACCCTAAACTCTAAACCCCAAACCCTAGACCCTAAACCCTAAATCCTAATCCCGAAACCCTAGGACCTAAACCCTAAACCATAAACCCTAAATCTTAAACCGCAAACCTTAAACTCCAAACACTAACCCTAAACCCTAAACCCTAAACCCAAACCCCAAACCTCAAACCGTAAACCGTAAACCCTAAACCCTAAACCCTAAATGTTGAAACCATAAACCCTAAACTATAAACCCTAAACCCTAAACCCCAAACCCTAATCCCTAAACCCCAAACCCCTAAACCCAAAACCCTAAACCCTAAACCCAATTCCCAACCCCCAAAACCCTAAACCCTAAACCCTAAACTCTAAGCCCTAAACCCCAAACCCCAAAGCCTAAGCCCTAAACTGTAAACATAAAGCCTAAATCCTAAACCCTAAACCCTAAACCCTGAACCCTAAACCCTTAACCCTAAACCCTAAACCCTTAACCCTTAACCCTAAACCATAAACCACAAACCCTAAACCCCAAACCTTGACCCTAAACCTTAAATTCCAAAACCTAAACCATAAACCCCAAACCCCTCACCCCAATCCCGAAACCCTAAACCCTAAAATCTAAACCCTAAACCCTAAACACTAAATCGAAAACCTTAAACCCTTAACCTTAAAATCCAAACCCTAACCCCTAAATCCTAAACCATAAACCCCAAACCCAAAACCCCAAACCGTAATACATAAACCCTAAACACCGAACCCTAAACCTTAAACCCTAAACCCAAAATCCTAAACCCTGAACTCTAAATGCCGAAACCCTAAACACTAAACCCTAAACCTTAAATCCCAAACTCTAAACCCTCAACCCCAAACACCCAAACCTCAAACCTTAAACCCTAAACCCTATACCCAATACACAACCCCCAAAACTCTAAACCATAAACCCTAAGCCCTAAACCATAAAACACTAAAACCTAAACCCTTAAAGCCGAAACTTTAAGCCCTAAACCCTAAACCCCAAACCCTTAACACCAAACATCAAACAAAAATCCCTAAACCCTAAACCCCAAACCATAAACCCCAAACCCTAAAGCCTAAGCCCTAAACCCTAAACACAAAGCCTAAATGCTAATCCCTAAACCCTAAACGCTAAACCCGAAACCCTAAACACTCTACCCTAATCCCTAAACCCTAAACTAAACCATAAACCATAAACCATAAACCTTAAAACCCTAAACCCTAAACCGTAATCCCTAAACCTAAAACCTTAAACCCTCAACCCTCGACCCTAAATCCTTAACCCTAAACCCCAAACCCTAAACCCTAAACCCTGACCCTAAACACCAAACCCCAAACCCAAACCCTAAACCCCAAACCTTACACCCTAAATCCTAAACGCTAAACCCCAAACCCTTACCCTAAACCCTAACCCCTAAACCCTAAACCTAACCCTAACCCCCAAACCCTAAACCCTAAACCCTAAATGCTACATGATAACTCTAAAATCCTAACCTCAAACCCCAAACCCTAGACCATAAACTCGAAAGCCTAAACCCTAAACCTTAAAACTGAAACCCTAAATCCTAAACCCAAAACCCTAAACCCCAAATCCTAAACCATAAACCCTAAAGCTTAAACCGTTAACCATTAACTCTAAACCCTAAACCCTAAACCCAATACCCACCCTCTATAACCCTAAACCCCATATCCTAAAGCTAAACCCTAAACCCCAAACCCCAAACCCTTAACACCAAACCTCGAACCCTAAACCCTAAACCCCAAACCCTAAACCTAAGCCCTAAACCCTAAACACAAAGCCTAAATCCTAAACCCTAAACCCTAAACCTAAACCCTAAACCCTAAACCATAAACCCTTAAACCGTAAACCCCAAACCCTAATCGCTAAACTTGAAATCCTAAATCTCAAACCTCAACCCTAAACCCTAAACCCTTAATCATGAACCCTAAACCCTAAACCCTTAACCCCTAACCCCAAACCCCAAAACCCAAACACCAATTCCAAAACCTCAAACCCTAAACTCCAAACCTTAACCCTAAACACCAAACCCTCACACTAAACCCCAAACCCCAAACCCTAAACCATAAACCCCATACCATTAACCCCAAACCCTAAACCTTAAACCATAATCCATAAGCTTTAAACCCTAAACCCTAAACCCTAAACCATAAATCGTAAACCCCAAACTCCAAACCCTAACCCTAAACCCTAAACAGTAACCCTAAACCTCAAACCCTAAAACATAAACCCTAAACCCTAAACCCCAAACCCCAAACCCTAAACTTTAAACCCTAAACCCTAAACCCAAAACCCTAAATCCTAAACACTGAACATTAAATGTAGAAACCCTAAAACCTGTCCCCTAAACCTCAAACCCAAAACCCTAAACCCTAAACCCTAAACCCCAAACAATAATACCAAACACCCAAAACCCAAAACCCTAAACCCTAAAGTCCAAACCCTAAACACCAAAACCTAAACCGTAAACCCAAAAAATAATCCTGAAAACCTAAACCCTAAACCCCAAACCCTAAACCCTACATCCTAAACACACACCCTACACCCTAAACCCTAAGCCTTAAAACCTAAAACCCTAAACCCTAAACTCTAAATGCCGAAACCCTAAACCCTAAACCCTGAACCTTAAACCCCAAACCTCAAACCCTTAACCCTAAACCCCAAACCCTAAACGCTAAACACCAAACCGTAAACCCCAAACTCAAAACAACATACCCTAAACCCCAAACCATAAACCATAAATCCAAACACCTAAACCCTAAAACCAAACCCTAAATCCTTAACCCTAAAACCCTGAAACCCTAAACCCTAAATCCTAAACCCCAAACCCTAAATGCTAAACCCTAAAACCCTAAATCCAAAACCCTAATCCTAAACCCTAAACCCTAACCCTAAACCCCAAACCCAAAACATAAACCATAAACCCCAAACCCCAAAGCCTAAACCCTAAACCCTATACCCCAAACTCTAAACCACTAAACCCAGTCCAGTAACCATAAAACCCTATACCCTAAACACTAAACTCTAAACCCTTCACCCCAAACCCTAAACCGTAAACCCTAAACTCAAAACCTTAAACCCTATTTCCCAAACTCGAACCTTGAAACCCAAACCCCGAACCCTGAACCCCAAACCTCAGACCCTAAACCGTAAACCCTAAAGCCCAAACCCTAAACCCTAAACCCCAAACCCAAGGCCCTAAACCGTAAACCCTAAACCCTAACCTTAATCCGTAAACCTGAAACCCTAAATCCCAAACCCCAAAACCCAAATTGTTAACCCCAAACCCTAAACTCTAAACCCTGAACCCCAACCCATAAACCCCAGGCCCTAAACCCCAAACCCTAACCCTAAACCCCAAACCCTAAACACTAAAACCCAAACCATAATTCCTAAACCCTAAGCCCTAAACCCTAAAACCCAAACCCTAAGCCCCAAACCCAAAACCATAAAACCATAATGCCAAGCCCTTAACCCCAAACTCCAAACCATAAACCCTAAACCCTACACCCTAAACTCTAAACCATAAACCCAAAACCATAAACCCCAAACCCTAACCCTAAACCCTAACTCCCAAACCCTAAACCCCAGATACTAAACCCTAAACCTTAACCCTAACTCTTAAACACTAAACCCTAAACCCTAAATGCCGCAACCCTAAACCCAAAACACTAAACCCCAAAAACTCTAGAAACAAACCCTAAACCCTAAACCACAAACCCTAAACCGTAAACCGTAAATCCTTAACCACAAACTCTAAACCCTAAATTCTAAACCTAAACCCGAAACCACAACTCTAACCCTAAACTGTAAACCCCAAACTTTAAACCCTAATCCTTAAACCCTAAAACCCTAAACCCTAAATTCTAAACGCTGAACCCTAAACCCTAAAACCAAAAACCCAAACCTTAACCCCAAAACCCAAACCCTGAACCCCAAACAATAAACCTTAAAACATAAACCCTAAACCCAAAACTACAAACCCCAAATAGAAGGCCCTCAACAATAAACCCCAAACCATTAACCCCAAACCCTAAACCCTAACGACCAAAGCCGGCCCTAAGCCCTAAACCCTTAGCCTCAAACCATAAACAACAAACCCTAAACTCAAACCCTAACCCTAAACCCCAAACCCTCACACTAAACCCCAAACCCTAAACCATAAACCATAAACCCTAAACCCTTAACCCCAAACCCCAAACCCTAAACCATAAACCGCAAATCCTAAACCTTAAACCCAAAACCCCTCAAGCCTAAACCCTAAACCCCAAACCTGAAACCCTAATCCCTAAACCCTTCACCCCAATCCCAAAAACCCTAAAATGTAAACCCTAAATTCCAAAAACTAAACCCTAAATCGTAAAACCTATACCTTAAACCTTATACCCTAAACTCTAAACCCTAAACCCCAAATCGTAAAACCTAAACCCTAAACACCAAAACATAAACCCCAAACCCTAAATCTAAACCCAAAACCTTAACCTTAAACCCAAACCATTAACTCTAAACCCTAAACAATAAACTGCGAACCCTAAACCCCAAACCTTAAACCCTAAACCCTGAACCTCAAACCCCAAAACCCTTAAATCCAAACTCTAAACCCCAAACCCTAAACCCTAAACACAAACCCTAAACCCTAACCCTAAACCCGAGACCTGAGACCCTAAACCATCAACCCTAAACCCTAAACACAAACCCTAAACCCTAGACCCTAAACCCGAGACCCTAAACCATCAACCCTATACCCTAAACCCAAACTCTAAACCCTAAACCATAGCCCCTAAAACCCTAAACCCTAAACCTCAAACCTTAATATCTAAACCTGAAACCTTAAATCTGAACCCTAAATCGTAAACCGTAAACTGTAAACCCTTAACCCAAAACCCTAACCCGAAACACCAAACCCAAAACCCAAACAATAAACCCCAAACCCAAACCCTAAACCTTAAACCCCAACTCTAAACCCCAAACCCAAAAAACCTAAGCCATAAACCCCGAACCTTTAACCCTAAACCCTAAACCCTAAACCTTAAACCCTTAACCCTAAATCCTAATCCCTAAACCCTAGGCCCTATACCCTAAACCCTAAACCCAAAACCATAAACCGCAAGCCCTAAACTCCAAACCCTAACCCTAAACCCCAAACCTTAACCCCAAATCTGAAACCATAAGCTATAAACCCTAAACCCAAAACCCAAAACCCTAAATTCTAAATGCTAAACCCTAAATGCCAAAAACCTAAACCCTAAACCCTAAACTTTAGACCCTAAAACCCTAAACCCCAACCCTGAACCCTGAACCCCAAACCCTTAAACCCAAACTCCAAACCCCAACCCCAAACTATAATCCCTAAACCCCAAGCCCTAAACTATAAACCGGAAAACCCTAAACCCCAACTCTTAACTCGAAACCCGAAACTCGAAACCCTTACCCTCAATGGCAAACCCCAACACTAAATGCCAAACCCTAACCCTAAACCCCTACCCCTTAACACCAAACCCCCAACACTAATCCCTAAACCCTCAACCCTCAACCCTAAACCCCAAACCCTAAACCCCAAGCCCTAACCCTAAACAAAAACCCTAAACCCTAAACCCTAAACCCTCAGTCCTCAGTCCTCAACCCTAAACTCGAAACCATAAACCCTAAAACTTTAAACTCTAATCCCTTAACTTGAAACCCTTAACCCTCAACCCTAAACCCTAAACAATAAAACCTAAACCCCATACCCTTAACCCCAAAACCCAAAACTTCGAAAAATAAACCCTAAACCCTAAACACCAAACCTAAACCCTATACCCCAAACCCTAAATCCTAACCTTTAAACCCTAAACCATAAACCCTGAACCCTTACCCCAAAACAACAAACCTTAAACCCTAAACTCTAAACCTTAAATCCTAAACACTAAAGCCTAAGCCCTAAAACCAAAAGCCTAAATCCTAAACCCCAAACCTTAAAAACAAATTAACCCTAACGCCAAACTTTAACCTTAAATCCAAAACGCCAAACCCTAAACCCTAAACCCCAAACCCCAAATGCTAAACCAAAACCCTAAAGCCCAAGCCCTAAACCTTAAACTCAAAGCCTAACTCATAAGACCTAAACCCTAAACTTGAAACCCTAAACCCTTAACCCTAAACCCTAAACCCTAAACCTAAGCCCTAAACCCTAAAACCATAAACCCTAAAACCCAAAACTCTAAACCCTAATCCCTAAACATGAGACCCTTAACCCTCAACCCTAAACCCTTAACCCTAAACCCCAAACCCTTAACCCCTAACCCCAAACACTAAAACCCAAAACCTCAAACCCTAAATCCCAAAACCTAAACCCCAAACCCAAACCCTAAACCCGAAACCTTAACCCTAAACCCCAAACCCAAAACCCTAAACTATAGTTCCCGTACCCTTAACCCCAAACCCCAAACCCTAAACCCCAAACCCTAAACCCTATCTATACCTTATTCCCTAAGCCCAGGATCCTAAACCCTAAACCCTAAACTCCCAACCCTAACCCTAAACCCTAAACCCTACTCCAAAACCCCAAATCATAAACCCCAAACCGTAAACTCTTAATCCTAAACCCAAATCCTAAACCCTAAACCTTAAACCTTAAGCCCTAAACCCTACTACCCTAAACCCTATATGCCGTAACCATAAACCCTAAACCGCAAGCCCTAAAGCCTAAACCCCGATACCCTAAACCCTAAAACCCTAAACCCTAAAACCATAAACCCTAAACCCTAAACCCTAAATCATAAACCCTAATCCTTATCCCTCAACCCTAAACCCTTACTCCAAACACCAAACGCCAAAACCCAAACTCGAAACCCGAAACCCTAACCCTAAACCCTAAACCCCAAACCCCAAAGCTTAAACCCTAACCCAATACCCCAACCCTAATGCTATACCCAAAACCCTAAACCCTCACCCCTTAACCCCAAACCTTAAACCCTGAACTGTAAACCCTAGACTCTAAACCTTAAACCCTATTCCCTAAACCCGAAACCATAAAACCTAAACCCCGAACCACAGACCCTAAGCCCTAAACCCTAAACAATATAGCCTAAACCCCAAACCCTAAACCATAATTCCCACATCGTAAACCCTAAACCCAAACCCTAAACCCTAAAGCCCAAACCCAAGACCCTAAACTGTAAACCCTAAACCCTAAACTCTAAAGCCTAAACCTTAAACCTAAACTATAAACCCTAAATCCCAAACCCCAACCTCAAACCCTAAACCCTAAAGCCTAAACCCTAAACCATAAAGCCCAAACCCTAAACTGAAAACCCTAACCCTGACCCTAAACCCTAAAACACTAAACCCAAACCCTAAACCCTAAGCCCTAAACCCTAAACCCTAAACCCTAAACCCTAAGTCCCAAACCCAAAACCATAAACCATAAATCCTAACCCTTAACCCCAAACCTCAAACCTAAACCCTAAACACTACACCCTACACCCAAAACCCTAAAGCCAAAACCCTAAACCATAAACACCAAACCCTAACCCTAAACCCCAACTCCCAAACCTTAAACCATCAACCCTAAACCCCAGACCCTAAACCCTAAACCTTTAACCCTAACTCTTAAACCCTAAACCATTAACCCAAAACCCGAAACTGAAAACCTTAAACCCCAAAAATCTAAACACTAAACCCTAAACCACAAACCCAAAACCCTAAATTGTAAACCCTTAACCTCAAACCTTAAACCCATAAAACCTAAACCCCAAACCCTAACCCTAGACCCTAAACCCCAAACTTTAAACCCTAATCCCTAAACACTAAAACCCTAAACCCTAAGCCCTAAACACTAAACTCTAAACGCTAAAACCTAAACCATAAACCCTAAACCCAAACACTTAACCCCAACCCCAAGCCCTAAACACTAAACCCCAAACATAAAAACCTCAAAACATAAACTCTAAACCCCAAAACCCCGAAGGCCTAAACCCCTAACCGAAAACCCTCAACCATAAACCCCAAACACCAAACGTAGACCCTAAACCCTTAACCGCAGACCATACACCACAAACCCTAAACTCTAAACCTTAACCCTAAACCCCAAACCCTCACACTAAACGCCAAACCCCAAACCCTAAACCATAAACCCCATACCATTAACCCTAAACCCTAAACCTTAAACCTAAACCATAAACCCTAAACAATAAACCACAAACCCCAAACCTTAAACCCTAAACTGCAAAACCCTTAAGCCTAAACCCTAAAAGGTAAACCCTAAATCTGAACACTAAACCTTAAACCGTAAAACCTAAACCCTAAACTCTAAACCCTAAACCCCCAAATCCTAAAACCCTAAACCCCTAAACCCTAAACCATACACTGCAAACCCTAACCCTAAACCCTAAACCCGAAAACCTAAATCCCAAACCCAACACCCATAAACCCTAAACCCTAAACCCCAACCCTTTACATGAAACCCTAAAGCCTAAACCCTGAACCCCAATACCTCAAACCCTTAAACCCGAACTCTAAACCGTAAACTATAATCCCTAAACCAAAGCCCTAACGTAAACCCGAAACCCTAAACCCTAACCTGAAACCTTAAACCCCAACCCTAACCCTTAACCCAAAATCCTACCCTAAACCCTAAGCTCAAAACCCTAAACCATAAAGCCCCAAACATTAACCCCAAACCCCAAACCCTAAAACCTTTAAACCCTAAACCCTTAATAGTAAATCGTAAACCTAAACCATAAGCCTAACCCCAAACCCCATCCTTAAATCATAAACCCTAAATCGGAAACCCCAAACCCTAAACGCTAAACCCTAAACCTTAAACCCTAAACCCTAAATCTTAAACCCTAAACCCAAAACCTAAAACCCTAAATGCTAAACCCTAAACTCCAAAACCATAAACCATAAACCCTAAACTCTAAACCCTAAACCGTAAACCGTAAACCCCAAACCCTAAACCCTAAACCCTTAAACCCTAAACCCTAAACCTTAAAATCAACACCAAAAACCCTAAACCCTAACCCTAAACTGCAAACCCTAAACACTTAAACGTAAACCATAAACCCCAAACCATAATCCCGAAACCCTAAACCCCAAACCCCACACCCTAAACCCTAAACTGGAAACACTAAATCCTAAACCCAAACCCTAAAAACTAAATCCTAAGCCCTAAACCGTAAAACCCTAAACCCTAAACGCTAACTGCCAAAACCCTAAGCCCCAAACCCTAAAGCCTCAACCCTAAACTCAAAACCACAAACCCCAGAACCTGAACCCCAATCTCCGCAACCTAAACCCTAAACCCCAATCCCTAAACCCTAACCCTAAACCCAAAACCCTAAACCCTAAACCCTAAACCGTAATACCTAAAACCTAAACCGTAAACACCAAACCCTAAACATAAACCCCAAACCCTAAACCCTAAAACGTAAACCCATAACCCCAAACCCTAAACCCTAAAAGCCTAAACCCGAAATCCTATATCCTAAAGACTAAACCATAAACCCCAAACCATAAACCCTAAACCCAAAACCCAAAACCCTTAACCCTAAACCCTAAACCCTTAACCCTTAACCCGAAAACCCAAACCCTAAACCCTAAATCCCACACAATAACCGTAAACTCTAAACCCCAAACCATAAACTCCAAACCCGTAACTGCAAACCCCAATCCTTAACCCCTAAACCCCAATCCTTAACCACTAAACCCCAAACGCTAAACCCTAATCCCTAAGCCCTAAACCCTAAATTCTCAACCCTACACCCTAAACTCCAAGCCCTAAACCCTAATCTCCAAACCCTAAAACCTAAACCCCAAACCATAAACCTTAAACCCCAAATCCAAAACCCTAAACCCTAAACCCTAAACCCAAAGCCCTAAACCCAAAACACTAAACCCCAAACCCTAAACTGTAAACCTTAAACCCTAAACCCAAACATCAAACCCTAAACCCCAAACCCTAAATCCCAAACCCTAAACACTAACCTTAAATTCTAAACCCTGAACCCCAAATCGCAAACCCTAAATCCTAAACACTAAAACCCAAACGCCAAATGCTTAACCCCTAAAACCAAACCCTAACCCTAAACCTTAAACCCTAATCACCACACCCCAAATCCCAAACCCTTAACCCTTAACCCTAAACAGTAAACCTTAAACCTAAACACCCAAAACATAAAACCAAAATCGTAAACCGTAAACTGTAAACTCCAAACCCCAAACCCAAACTCTAAACCCTAAACCTCAAACCCTAAACCCCAAACCCTAAACTCAAAACCCCAAACCCTAAACCTTAAACACTAAACACTAAACCCGAAACTCTGAAGCCTAAAGCCTAAACCCTAAACCCTAAATCGTAAACACTAAAACCCAAACCCTAAACCCTAAACCCAAAGCCCTAAACCCCAAACCATAAACCCTAGACCCTAAAACCCAAACCCCAAACTGTAAACCCAAAACCCTAAACCCCAAACCCTATGCCATAAACCCTTAGTCCTAAACCCAAAACTCCAAACCCTAAACCCTAAACCCTTACCCGAAACCTAAACCTTAAACCCCAAAACCCCAAAACCCTGAACCCTGAACCCCAAATTCCAAACCATAAACCCTAAATCGTAAACCCATAACCCAAAATTCGAAACCCTAAACACTATATCCTAAACCCTAAACCCCAAACCTAAACCCTAAACCCTTCACTCCAAACCCTAAACCCTAAACCGAAACCTCAAAGCCTAAACCCTAAATCCCACACCCTACCTGTAAACCCCAAACCCCAAACCATAAACTCCAAAGACGTAACTGCAAACCCCGATCTTTAAACCCTAAACCCCAAACGCAAAACCCTAATCCCTAAACCCTAAACCCTAAATTCTAAACCCTACACCCTAAACTCCAAGCCCTAAACCTTAAACCCCAAACCCTAAAGCCTAAACCCCAAACCATAAACCTTAAACCACAAATCCTAAACCCCAAACCCTAAACCCTAAACCCAAACCCTAAACCCAAAACACTAAACCCCAAACCATAAACTATAAACCTTAAACCCAAACCTCAAACCTTAAACCCCAAACCCCAAACCCTAAATCCTAAACCTAAAACACTAAACTGTAAATCCTAAACCTTAAACCCTAAACCCTAAACTGCAAACCCTAAATCCTAAATCGTAAAACCCAAACCCTAAATGCTTAACCCCAAAAACCAAACCCAAAACCCTAAACCTTAAACCCTAAACACCAAGCCCTTAACCCTAAACACTAAACCCTAAACCTTAAACCCCAAATCGTAAACCCAAAACCGTAAATCGTAAACCCCAAACCCCAAACCCTCACCCTAAACCCCAAACTTAAGACCCTAAGTTCGTGACCCTAAATCCTAAATGCTAAACCACAAACCCCAAATTCTAAACCCTAAATCTCAAATACTAAACCCTAATCCCTAAACCCCAAACCCCAAACCCTAAACCCTAAACCCCAAACCCTAAACCTTAAACATTAAAGACTAAACCCCAAACTCTAAACCCTTAACCCTAAACAATAAATCCTAAACCGTTAACATTAAACCCCAAAACATAAAACTCTAAACCCTAAACCCTAAACCCCAAACACTAACCCTAAACCATAAACCCCAACACCAAATCCAAAACCCTAAAACCTAAACCCTTAACCCTAAACACAAAACCCTAAACCCTAAATGCTAAACCTTAAAATCTAAACCCTAAACCATATACTCCAAGCCCTAAACCCTAAACTTTAAACCCCAAAACCTAAACCCCAAACCATAATCCCTAAACCCTAAACCCCAAACCTTAAACTTTAAACCCTAAAACCTAAACCCTAATCCCTAAACACTAAACCCTATACCCTAAATGCTACAAGCAAAACCCTAGTCCCTAAACCCTAAATTCTAAACCCTACACCCTAAACTCCAAGCCCTAAACCCTAAACCCAAAACCCCAAACCCTTAACCTCAAACCCTAAAACCTAAACCTTAAACCATAAACCTTAAAGCCGAAATGCCAAACCCTAACCCCTAAACCCCAAATGCAAATCACCAAACCCCAAACCCTAAACAATAAACCCAAAACCCTAAACCGACACCTCAAACCCTAAAACCAAAACCCTAAATCCTAAACCATAAACACTAAACCCTTAACCCTAAACCCTAAACCCCAAACCCCTAATCCCTAAACACTAAATGCTCAACCCTTAACCCAAACACTAAACCCTAAACCCTAAACCCCAAACCCCAAACACTAACCCTAAACCCTAAACTCTAAACCAAAACCGAAACCCCAAACACTAAACCGTAAACCCCAAACTCCAAACCCTAAACCGTAAATGCAAAACCCTAAACCCAAAACCCTAAACCCCAAACCCTAAACCCCAAACCCCAAACCCAAACCTCAAACCCTAAACCCCAAACCCAAACCCTAAACCCCAAGCCCTAAACCCTAAACGCTAAATACTAAATCCTAAATCCTAAATCCTAAACCATAAACCCCAAACCCAAACCTTGAAACCCAAACCCCATACCCTAAACCCTAAACCCTAATTGCTATACCCCAAATCCTAAACCCTAAACCCCAAACAATAAACCTTAAACCCCAAACCCTAAAGCCTAAACTTGAAACCCAAGACCCTAAACCCTAAACCACAAACCCAAGACCTTAAACCCTTAACCCCAAACCCTAAAGCCTTAGATCTAAACCCTAAACCCTAAACCTTAAACCATAAACCGTAAACTCTAAACTCCAAACCCTACACCCTTAACCCTAAACACAAAACCCCAAACCCTAACCCCTAAACCCCAAACCCTAAACCTTAAACCCTAACACCCAAACCCCAAACCCTAAACCTTAATCCCTAAACCCTAAACCATAAACCCCAAACCCTTAATGCCAAAACCCAAACCGTTAACCTTAAACTCCAAACCATAAACCCTAAACCCTACATCCCAAACCCCTAGACAGTATACCCTAAACCCCAAATCCCAAACCCTAAACCCCAAACCCTAAAGCTTAATCCCTAAACCCCAAACCATAAATCCCTAACCCTTAATGCTAACCCCAAATCCTAAACCCCAAACCATAAATCGTAGACCCTAAACCCTAAACCCCAAACCCTAAACCCTAAACCCTAAAACCCAAACCCAATGCCATTAACCATAAACAATAAACCCTAAATCTGAAACCCAAAATTCCAAACCCCAAACCCTAAACCCTAAACCCTAAACCCGAAAGCTAAACCTTAAACCCCAAAACCCTAAACCCTTAACCCCAAATTCCAAACCTTAACACTAAATTGTAAACCCTAAACCCCAAATCCGAAACCCTAAACACCAGACCCTAAATTGTAAACCCTAAACCCTAATTCATATGCCCTAAACCCTAACCCTAAACCCTAAATACCACACCCTAACCGTAAACCCTAAACCATAAACTCCAACCCGTAATTGCAAACCCCAATCCTTAACCCCTAAACCCTAATTGCTAAACCCTAATCCTTAAACCCTAAATTCTATAAACCCTACACCCTAAATTCTGAGCCCTAAACCCTAAACCCTAAACCCTAAACCCCAAAACCCAAAAACCTACACCCTAAACCTTAATTGCTATACCCCAAATACTAAACCCTAAACCCCAAACACTAAACCTTAAACCCTTAACCCTAAAGCCTAAACCTGAAACCCAAGACTCTAAACCCTAAACCACAAACCCAAAACCTTAAACCCTTAACCCCAAACCCTAAACCCTTAACCCTAAACCATAAAACCGTACTTTCCAAACCCCAAACCCTACACCCTCAACCCTAAAAACTAAACCCCAAACCCAAACCCCTAAACCCTAAACCCTAAACCCTAAGACCTAAACCCTAAACCCCAAACTTTAAACCCTAAACCCCAAACCCCAAAACCTAAAACCTAAACAAAAGCCCGCAACCAAAAACCCGTAACTCGAAACCCTAAACCCTAAACCCCAAACTCTATACACTAAACCCCAAACTAGAAACCTTAACCATAAGTCAAAAGCCCGACACCCTAATACGTGGACCCTAAACCCTAAACACCAAATTTAAACCCTAAAGCCATAATCCTAAACCCTAAACCCCAACCATAAAACCATAAACCCTCAACCCTAATCCCTAAACCCAAAACCCCAAACTCGAAACCTTAAACCCCAAACATTAAAATCTAAACCCAAACCCCAAACCTAAACCCTAAACACTAAACCCTAAACCCTTAACCCCAACATCGAACCCCAAACCCCAAACACTTACACTAAATCCCAAACTTAAACCCAAACCCCAAAGCCTAAACCCCAAACTCCAGATCAAAAATCCTGAACCCTAAACCCTTAACCCTAAACCTAAACCCAAAACCCCAAAACCACAAAACCCTTAACCCAAACCCCAAACCCAAAACAATAAACCCAAAACCCAAAACCCTAAACCTAAACCCTAAATCCTAAACCCGAATCCTTAAACCCAAAAACCCAAACCCCAAACACTTAACCCTAAACTCCAAACCCCAAACCCTAAACCCCAAACCCAGACCCGAAGCCTTACACGAAATCTAAGCCCTAAACCCAAAACCATAAACCCTAAACCCTAAACATTAACCCTTACCCTTAAACACAAACCCAAACCCTAAACCCTTAACCCAAACCCTAAACCCTAAACTACAAAACTTAAACCCGAAACCCTAAACCCAAATCCCAACCCATAACCCCAAACTCCAATTTCCACATCCTAAACCCTAAACCTCAAGCCCTAAACCTTGAACCCTAAACCCTAAACCATAAACCCCAAACCCCAAACCCCAAACCCCAAACACTAAACCCTAAACCAAAAACCCCAGTCCCTTAGCCGAAATATTAAACCCCAAACCATATGCCCAAACCCTAAACCCTAAAATTAAAATACTAAACCCTAAATGCTTAACCCCAAGCCATAAACCCCAAACCCTCAACCCTCAACCCAAAATCGTAACTTTAAACCCTAAAACAAAACACTAAACCCTAACCTTACCCCAAAATGAAAACCACAAATCCCAAACCCTAAATAGTAACCCTCAAAACCCAAAACCCTAAAACACCAAACCAAAAACCTTAAATCCTAAACACCAAACCAAAGTCCAAAACCTCAAACCCCAAACCTTAACCACAAATCCTAAACCCTAAATCAAAACCCTATAACTAAACCCTAAATCCTAAACCCCAAACCCATAACCCTAAACCCCAAACCCTAAACCCTAAACCCCAAACACTAAACCCAAAACCCTAAACCATAAATCCTAAATTGTAATCCCCATACCCCAATCCCTAACCCCTAACCCTAAACCCCAACATAAAACCCTAAACCTGTAACCCTAAATCCTAAATGCTAAATCCCCAAACCCTAAACCCCAAACCCTAGACCCCAAACCCTAAATCTTAAATTCCAAACCCTAAACCGTAAACCCAAAACCCAAAACCCCAAACCCCAAACCCCCAAACCTAAACTATAAACAGTAAACCTTAAATCCTAAACCTTAAACCCTAAACACTAACCCCGAACCCTAAACCCTAATATCGCAAACCCTAAACCCTAAATTTGAAACAGTAAACCCTGAACCCTATATCGCAAATCCCAAAACTCTAACCCTTAACCCCAAACCCCAAACCTTAACCCTAAACCTTAAACCCCAACCCAAAACCCTAAATTACAAACCCCAAACACTAAACCCTAAACCCTAAATCCTAAACCCTAAACCCCAAACCCCAATCCCCAAACTCTTATCCTAAACTCGAAACATAAAACCCTAAATCCTAAAAGGCTAAACCCGAGACACTAAAACGCAAACGCCAAAAACTAACCCTAAATCCTAAACTTTAAACCCTAAACACCCAAAGCCTAAACCCTAAAACATATACCCCAAACCATAAACCCCAAACTTTAAGACCCAAAACCAAAACTCGAAACCCTGAACCCTAAACCCTAAACCCTAAACCTCAAACCCCAAATCCCAAACCCTAAAACCCTGACCTTAAATCCCAAACTTTAAACCTTAAACCCCAATGACTAAACCCTAAACCACAAACCCTAAACCCTAAAACCCTAAACGCGAAAACCTAAAGCCTTACCCACAAACCCAAACCCTAAACCCTAAATGCTAAACCCTAAGCCTTAAACCCTAAATCTCAAAACCTCAAACCCTAAACCCTAAATCTCAAACCCTAAACCCTAAACCTTAAATTGTAAACTCGAAACCCCCAACCTCAAACCCTTACCCTAAACCCCAAACTTTAAACCATAAACCAAAAATGTTAACTCCAAAACTATAAACCCGAAACCCTAGACCCTAACCCTAAAACCCAAAATTTAAACCCTAAACCCCAAATCCTGAACCCTAAACCCTAAACCCCAAACCATAAACCCCAAACCCTCAATCCTCAACCCAAAACCCGAAACCTAAACCCTAGACGCAAAAACCCTAAACCGAAACTCTTAACCCTAAACCCTAAACCATACCCCTAACCTAAACCTATACCCAAATCCCAAACCCTAAACTCCAAACCCTAAACCGAAATTCCTAAACCCTAAACTCGTAAACCCCAAAGCCTAAACCCTTAATCCAAAAACTCCAAAGCCCAAACCCTAAACCCATCCCTAAATCCTATACCCTAAACCCTAAACTGCAAACCCTAAACCCTAATCCCTAAATTGGAAGCCCCAAACCCCAAACATAAAAGCCAAACCCTTACCCTAAACCCTAAACCCAAAACCTTTGTCCCTAACACTAAACTCCAAAATTTAAACCCTAAACCCCAAACCCTAACACTTAACCCCAAGACATAAAACCCAAACCCTCAACCCTCAACCCAAAACCATAAATCCCAAACCCCATTCCTTAAACTCTAAACCCCAAACCTTACACGCGAAACCAGAAATGCTAAACCCTACAGCCGAAACCCTAATCCCTAAACACTAAACCCAAACACCAAACCCTTAAGCCCAAACACCAAACCCTAAATGTTCAACTTCAAACCCTAAACCCTAAACCCCAAATCCTAAACCCTAAACCCTAAATCGTAAACCCCAAACCACAATCCCAAAAACCCTTACTCTAAACCCCAAACTTAAAAACCCTAAACTCGTAACCCTAAATCATAAAAGCTAAACCCCAACCTCTAAACCCCAAAATCTAAAACCCTAAACCATGAACCGTAAACACGAAAGACAAAACCCAAAACTCTAAAACATAAATCCCAAACCCCAATCCCTAAACCCAAATGGCGAAACCCATAACCTTAAAACCCTAAACACTAAACCCCGAACCCTAAATCTTAAACCCTAACCCTAAATCGTAAACCCTAAATCCCAAATGCTAAACACTAAACTGCAAACTATAATCCCTAAACCCCAAACCAGATACCCTAACCTTAAACCCTAAATCCCAAACCTGAAACCCCAAAACTTAAACGGTTAAAGCCCTAAACCCCAAACCTTAAAGTCCCAAACCATGACCCTAACCCTAAATCATAAACACTAAATCCTAAACCTTAAAGCCCAAACTTGAAACCCCAAACCCTGAACATTAAATCACAAACCCTAAACCCCAAACTCTAAACCCTAACGCCTAAACTCCAAACCCTAATCCCTAAACCCTAAACCCCAACCCCCTACCATAAAACCTAGACCCCAAACCCTAAACCCTAAACCATAAACAATAAAATCGAAAACTTTAAACCTTAAAATCGAAAGCCAAACCCCTAAACTCTAAACCCCAAACCCTCAACCCTCAATGCGAAACCCAAAACCCGAAACCCTAAATCCTTAACAACAAACCCCAAACTCCTAAACCCTAAACTTTAAACCCCAAACCCCAATTCCTAAACCCAAGCAACCCTAAACCTTAATCCCAAACCCTAAACCCTAAGCCCAAAAACCTAAACGCTAAACCCCCAAACCCGAAAACCCAAACCCAAACCTTAAAGTCCCAAACCCTAACCCTAACCCTAAACCCTAAACCCAAACCTTAAAACCCTAAATCCTAAACCTTAAACCCGAAACCCTGAACACTAAACCCCAAACGCTAAACCCCATGATAAAACCTAAACCTCAAACTCTAAACCCCAAACCCTAAACACTAAACAATAAAACGGTAAACTTTATACCCTAAACTCGAAAGCCAAAACCATAAACCCTAAACCCCAAGCCATAAACCCTAAACCCTAAACCCTCAATGCTAAGCCCAAAACCCTAAACCCTAAACCCTAAACCCTTAACCCACAAACCCTAAACCCTAAACCCAAAACCCTAAACCACAAACCCCAAAACCCTAAACCCTAAACCCCAAACCCTATACCATAAACCCCAAACCCTTAATGGTAACCCCAAAACCCTAAACCCCAAAATTTGAACCCTAAACCCCAATCCATAACCCCTAAACCCTCAACCGTCAACCCTAAACCCAAAATGCTAAACCCTAAACCCTAAACCTCAAACCCCAAACCCCACACCCTAAAACCAAAACCAAAAACCCTAAACACTTTCTCTAAACCATAAACCGAAACTCGAAACACTAAATGTTAAACTTGTAACGTTGAACCCCAAACACCAAACCCCAAACCTAAACCTAAACCCCAACATTTAAACCCTAAACCCCAAACAAAAACCCAAACCTCTCAACCCTCAAACCCAAACCCAAAAACCTTAACCCGAAACCCAAACCCTAACGCTAAATCCCAAACCATAAACCCTAATCCCTAAACCACAAACTCTAAACCCCAAACCCCAACCTTAAATCGCACCCCCAAAACCCAAATCCCAAACTCCCAACCCTTAACCCCAAATGCCAAACCCTATACCCTAAGTTGCAAACCCAAACCCCTAAAAACTAAATGCTAACCCCAAAACTCTAAAGCCCAAAGCCTGAACCCTAAACCGCAGACCATAAACCCTAAACCCTTAACCGTCAACCCTAAACCCTCAACCGTAAACCTAAACCCTCAACCGTCAACCTTAAACCCAAAACCGCAAGCCATAAACTTCATGAAAAACACCCATTTTTCTTTGTACAAGCTTCTTAATCATGACTAAAGTCTTGTGGGTAAATTTAAAGCCTCTTAATCACAGAAAGACTTAACAAAATCCAAGGGGAAAGCACATACATCAGTACACAACAAGCTTAAGGGATTTCTCAGAAAAAGTTCTAGGCAAAACAGTATCACAAGTCCCTATCCCTTTCATTCAATACAAGGTCTCTCTATCATGTTTTACCTCTGGAAATCATCATTCCTAAGGACCATTCAGAAACTACCAGCCATCATTTGCAAGTAGACAGAAGAAACCAACAGTTTGGCAATAATCGACAGCAAAGAGAACAAATCAGAAAAGAAAAACACTCTAGTAAATTTTCAGCTTTTCAACTAGCAGTTTCCACTACTGAACCAGAGGCTTCTGTGAGTGATTTGAGCAAGTTTCTAACTTCTTATAAACCTAATATCATTCACCAAATCAACCTAATTCAGTTCGAGACTTAGTGTATCAGATTTACAGAAGACAACAAATACATACTTCACACCAGAAACAGAATTTCAGAAATTTCAGTAAGTTTTCGAGGCTTTGAACACCTGTACGGCAACGTCTTATGGTACATGCATTTGGGGACTTTGATAGTTCATCTTCTTAGCTTTCTTTTGACTACTCACACACTTAATTTGGGATAGAGATGAGAGAGTTATGCTCTCTGAAAGCAGTACTGCCAAAAACAGAGATTTATGTGGCAGCAGCGAGAAGAAGTGTCATAGAGGCTCATACCACCACCATTGATGGATTCTCTTGACTCAGAAATGAAGAAGCAAGGGTAAGCTTACGTTACCTTGAGTTTTCAGAGGAAGAACACGGGTTTGAGCTCCTGAGTTGCTTGGGTAAGCTTGGTGAACACAACAACTCCTGAGTTTGTGTGTGTGTCCAAGTTTTCTGCTTCTTTCTCCACCTCCAACTTGCCAACTTCGAATCTCCAGCTTCTCCACTGCCTCAGCCTTCTTCCTAAACCTCAACCTCACTTGCTCTCAGCTTTTCTTTTTCAGTTTCTTGCTAGTATCCCTCACTCTTCTTGGTTTCACTCTAATATAAGGGCACCTAAGGCATGTGAGGCTGAATAATGAAAGAGGTGTGGTGTCCAGCTGCTGGTGCTTATTAATTTGTGTTAGGACACCTAATTGGTGTGTGCTGGCATGCCTAGGGGCTGTTTGGGTGGGTAATTGGGTACTTAGGCCTCGGGTAGAAGTGAGAGTGAGTTTTAGAGAGAGCCTAGGCGAGAGAAAGCTGAAGGTCGAAATGCAGCAGCTGGAAGCAAGGAGATGGGAGAAAACCCAAACACACACACCCACACACCAAGGAATCCACCATTCTTCAAGCTTGACCCAAGATTTTCAGAGGCGAAAACCCTTCTTCTTTCTTTGGAAATTTAAGGTAACGTAGGGTTAACCTTCCGTCCACTCCATAGAGTCAAAAGCATCCATCTAGTGTGATGGCAAAAGCCTTTATGACCATTTTTCCTTTGTTGCCATTTCTGAGCCCTATTTTGGGCAATGCTTCTTAACAGAGCATAACTCTCTCGATTCTTAACCAAATTGTGCAAGTAAGGTTTCAAAAGAAAGCTAAGAGAACATACTTTAACAATATCTAAATGCATGAATCATCCAAAGCTGTCGTACTGCTTATCGTGGCCTTGGAGGTAACTATAAAAGACAAAATCCCTATTTTCTGAAGTATGAAATTGTGTTTCCGTTTTTGTGATTTTTGGTCAGTTTTGTTTCGAATAAGCATAGGGAAACTAAGTGACTGGTCAATAATCTAGAGGACACAAGTGAATGTGGCTAATTACCTAATTTGGTTACTGAATCCGTAGGGAAAATCTTCAAGTTAAAAATTGTGAAAATGGACTTTTTGATGAGTTTCTGTTTTGGGTTTTTCTTGCTGTTAAGTTGCTGAAATCCTCTCATATAACATTCATGCTGATTTATGTTGGTTTTTGAACCTCTGAATGTATGGGACACTATATTTAGTAAACTGAAATCTGTTAGAATGGGTTGGTAGTTCAAATTGTGAAAATGGACCTGTAATGTGTTTCTGTCTTGGATTTGCTTGTCAATTTACTGAGATTCTTTCCTCTGATATACATGTTGTTATATGTTGCTTGAGGAACCAACCCTAAACCCAAAACCCCAACGCTAAACCCCTAAACCCTAAATTCCTTAACCCCGAACCACAAACCCTAAATCCTATAACCCCAAACCCTAAATCCTAAACCTTAAACCTTAAACCACATACCCTAAACTCTTAACCACAAACCTTAAACACCAAACATTAAACCCCAAACCCTAATCCTAAACCCTAAACCTTAAACCCCAAACCCCAAACCCTAAACCCTAAACCCTAATCTCTAAACCCTAAACCCCAAACCCTAAACCCCAAACCTGAGACCCTAGACCCTAAACTCTAAACTAGAAACCCTAATCCCAAAACCCCAAACTGTAAACCCCAAACCCCAAACCCTAAACCCTAACCCCGAAATCCCAAACCATGAACCCTAAACCCCAAACCCTCATCCTTAAACCCAGAACCTTAAACCCTACACCGTAAACCCTAATCTATAAACCCCAAACCCTGCACCCTAAACCACAAACCCTAAACCGTCAACCCCAACCTCCAAACCCTAAAACCCAAACCGTAAACCTAATCCCAAAACCCCAAACCTTAAACCATAAACACTAAACCCTAAACCCCAAACCCCAAACCTTAAATCCGAAACCCCAAACCCTAAACCCTAAACCCTAAGCCCCAAACCCAAACACCAAACACTAAACCCTAAACCTAAACCCAAATCATTGAACCCTATGCCGTAAACCTGAAGCCCTAAATCCTAAACACTAACCCCTAAAACCTAAACCCTAAACACTAACCCCTAAACACGAAAACCCAATCCCTAAATTCCAAATGCGAATTCCAAAACCCTAAACCCTAAACCGAAACCCTAAACCCCAAACCCTAAAACCCAAACCCTAAACCTTTAACTCCAAACCCCAAACCCCAAACCCTGGATCTAAACCCTAAACATTGAACCCCAAACCCTAAACCCTTAACCCTAAATCGCAAACCCTAAACACTAAACCCCAAATCCTAAACCCTAAACTCCAAATCTAAACCCCAAACCTCGAACCTCAAACCCTAAACCCTGAGCCCTGAACCCCAAACCCTAAGCCCTAACCCTAAACTCAAAACCCTAAACCCTAATCACAAAAACCCAAAACCCTAAACCCTAAACCCTAAACCCCAAATTGTAAAGCCTAAACTCCAAACCTGAAACCCTAAAACCCTAAACCCTAAACTCAAAACCCTAAACCCCAAACCCTAAATGATAACTCTAAACTGTAAACCCTAAATCCCAAGTCGTAAAACCGCAAAGCCCAAACCCTTATCCCTAAACTCCAAACCCTAAACCCTAAACCCCAAACCGCAAACCCCAAAGCCTAACCCTAAACGCCAGACTTTAAATTCTAAACCTCAAACCCTAAACCAAAAACACTAAGCCTTTAACCATAACCCAAGCCCTAAACCCCTAAACTCCAAACTCCAAACCCTAAACCCCTAAATCCTAAACCCTAAACACTGAACCATGAACCCCAAACCCTAAACCATAAACTAAAACCCTAAAACCTAAACCCCAAACCCTAAGCCCTAAACACTATTTCCTAAACACGAAACCCTAAACCCGAGACCCTAAATCCTAAACTATAACCCTAACCCCAAGACCCCAAACCCCAAACCCTAATCGTAAGCCCTAAACTCTAAAACCCTAAGCTCTAAACACTAAACTCCAAACCCCAAAACCCCAAACCCAAACCCTAAATTGTAAAACCCAAACACTTAATTCTAAAACCTTAAACCCGAAACCCTAAAAACCTAAACCCGAAAACCCCAAAACCTTAATTATAAACCTTAAACCCTAACCCCAAACCCCAAACCCTTAATTCAAAAGCTTAAACCTTAAAACCCTAAACTCTAACCCTAAACCATAAACCATAAGCCCGAAACCCTAAACCCTAACTGTAAACCCTAAACCCTAGACCCTAAGCCTTAAACCTAAAAGCCAAATCCCCAAATCCCTAAAACCCTAAACCCTAATTGCCAAAACCCTAAACCCAAACCCTAACCCTAAACCCCAAACTTAAAATTTCAAATGTCAACCCTGAACCAAAACCCTAAACCCTAAACTCCAAACCCAAAACCCAACCCTAATCGTAAACCCTAAACTCCAAACCCTACACCCTACACCCTAAACCCTAAACTCCAAAACCACTACCCCGAACTCCAAACCCTTAACCTAAACCCTAAACCATAAACCCTAAACGCCAAACCCTAAACCATACACCTTGAACCATAAACCCCAGACTCGAAGCCCTAAACCCCAAACCCAAACCCACACCCTAAACCCCAAACTTTAAATTTCAAACCTCAAACCCTGAACCAAAAACCATAAACCTTAAAGCCTAAACCCTAAACTCCAAACCTTAAACCCGAAACATGAAACCCTAAACCCTAAACTCTAAACCCCTAACCCCAAATCCCTAACCCTTAACCCCAAAACCAAAACCCTAAACACTAAAACCCTAACCCTGAACCCTATACCCCAAACCCTAAGCCCTAAACCCTAAAACTGTAATCCATAAACCCGAAACCCTAAACACTAAACCCTAAACCCTAAACCCTAAATCGTAAACCCTAAACTCTAAACCCTAAACCCAAAAATCCAAACCCTAAATGCTAAATTGTAAACCCGAGACCGTAAACCCTAAACCAAACCCTAAACCCAAAACCCTAAACTCTAAACCCTAAACCCTAAACCCCAAACCCAAACCCTAAACGCCAACTTTGAATCCATACCTCAAACACTAAACCTTAAACCATAAACCCAAACCCTAAACCCTAAACTCTAAATCCTAACCCTAAACTCGAATCTCCAAACCCTAAACCCTAAACCCAAATCCCCAAACACAAAACCCTAAACCCTAAATCCTAAACCCCAAACCCTAAATGCTGATTCTTGAACCCTAAACCTAAACCCTAAACCCAAGTCCCTATTCCCTAAATCCAAACCCCTAAACTGTAAACCCTAAACCCTAAACCTTAAACCATAAACCATAAACCTTAAATCCCAAAACCCCAACCCGAAACCCTAAATTGTAAACCCTAAACTCCAAACTCTAAACCCTAAAACCTAAACCCTAGACCCTAAACTCCAAACCCCAAACCCTAAAACCCTAAATGCTAAACTCTAAACCCTAAACCCTAAACCCCAAACTCCAAACCCTAAACCCTAAACCCCAGACCCTAAACCTCAAACCCCAAACCATAACCCCAAATGCCAAACTTTAAATACCAAACCTCAAACCGTAAGCCAAAAACCCTAAACCTTAAACCATAAACCCAAACCCTAAACCCTAAAACCTAAACCTTAACCCTAAACTCCAAACCCCAAACCGTAAACGCAAATCTCCAAACACCAAACCCTAAACCCTAAATGCGGAACCCTGAACCCCCAGCCCTAAACCCTAAACCCAAACCCCAAACGCAAAACACTAAACCCTAAACCCTAAACCCCAGACCCTAAGCCCTAAACCCTAAACCCTAATCCGTAACCCCGAAACCATAAACCCGAAACCCTAAACCCCAAACTCCAAACCTGAAACCCTAATCGAAACCCTAAACTCCAAACCTTAAACCCTAAACTCTAAAACCCCTAACCTTAAACCCTAAACCCCAAATCGTAAACCCTAAACTCCAAACCCTAAACCCTAAACTCTAAACCCCTAACCCTAAACCCCAAACCCTAAACCCTAACCCCAAACCCAAACCCTAAACCCTTAACCCTGAATCCTAAACCCCAGACCCTAAGCCCTAAGCCCTAAACCCTAATCCGTAATCCCTAAACCCTAAACTGCAAACCCCAAACCCTAAATTGTAAACCCTAAACCACAAACCTTAAACCATAAACTCCAAAGTCCAAACCCTAAACCTTAAATGCTAAACTCAAAACCTTAAACCCGAGACCCAAAACCGTAAACCCCAAATCGTAAACCCCAAACCCTAAACTCTAAACCCTAAACTCCAAACCCTAAAACCTAAATCCTAAACTCGAAACCTTAACCCTAATGCCCAAGCCCCTAACCTTGACCATAAACCCTAACGCTAAACCCCAAATTTTAAACACGAAACCCTAAACCCAAATTCTTAATCACCAAACCGTAAACTGTAAACCCCAAACACTAAACACTAAACCCGAAACCTTAAACCCTAAACCATAAACCTTAATCCATAAACCCTAAACCCTAAACCCCAAACCCTTAACGCAAAACCCCAAACCCTAAACCCTAAAACCCCAAACCATAAACGATAAACCCTAAATCCCAAACAGTAAATCCTAAACACTAAACTCCAAACCCTAAACCGTAAATCCTAAACTCAAAACCTAAACCCTAAACCCTAAACCCTTAACTTTAAACCTTAAACCCTGAACCCTAAACCCCAGACCGTAAGCCCTAAACCCTAATCCATATGCCCCAAATCCTAAAACCTAAACCCTAAACCCCAACCCTAAAAACCCAAACCATAAACCCTAAACCCTAAACCTCAAACCGTAAACCCTAAATCCCAAACACTAAACCATATACCCTAAATCCTAAACCCTAAACTCGAAACCCAAATCCTTAATCCTAAACTAGAAACCTAAACACTAATCCCCAAACCCCTAACCCTTAACCCCAAACCCCAAACCCCAAACCCTAAACCATGAACCCTAAACCATGAACCCTAAACCCAGACCCAAAACCCTAAACCCTAATCCATATGCCCCAAATCCAAAAACCTAAACCCCAAACCCTAAACCCTAAACCTCAAAATCTAAACCCCAAACCCTAAACCCTAAATCCCAAACCACAAATATAAAACCTAGAACCCTAAACACTAAACACTAAACCCCAAACCCTATACCCTAAACCACAAACCATAAACCTTGAACCCCAAACCCCAAACCCAAAACCCTAAATGCCAAACCATAAACCCTAAACCCTAAACCCTAAACCCTAAAGGCCGAACCCCAAACCATAAATCATAAATTCTAAACCCTAAACTCGAACCCCTAAACCCGAAACCCTAAACTCGAAACCTAAACCCTAAACCCCAAACCCAAAACTCAAAACCCTAAACCCTTAATGGCAAACCCCAAACCCTAAACCCTAATCCCTAAACTCCAAATCATAAACCCTAAACCTCAAACCGAAAACCCAAACCCAAAACCCAAAACCCAAACCATAAACCGCACACAGTAAATCCTAAACCAAAACTCCAAACCATAAACCCTAAATCCTAAACTCAAAACACACACTAAACCCCAAACCCTAAACCCTAACCATAATCCATAAACCCCAAACCATAAACCCTAAAACCTATACCCCAAACCCCAAACCCTAAACCAGAAACCGTAAACCCTAATCCTAAACCCTAAACTCCAAACCCTAAACCCTAAATCCTAACTCGAAACCTAAACCCTAAACCCCTAACCCCTAACCCTAAACCCTTAACCGAATACCCTAAACACTAAATCCTAGACCCTAAAACCCAAAACCCTGAACCCTAAAACCTAAATCTGAACCCTAAACCCTAAACCTAAACCCCATACTATAAACCCTAAACCCCAAACCTTAATTCCTAAACCCCAAAACCCTAACCCTAAACCCCAATTTTTAAACCCCAAACCCTAACCCCAATCCATAAACCCCACACTCTAAACGCTAACCTAAACCCCAAACATTAAACCCCAAACCCTAAACCCTAAATTGTAAACCTTAAACCCCAAACAGTAAAACCTTAACCCTAAACCCTAACCCGCAAACCCTAAACCCTAAACCGCAAATCCCAGACCCTAAAGCCTAAACCCCAAAACAAAAATCCTAAACTCCAAACCCTCAACACTAAACCCTAAACCCTAAACACTAACACTATACCCTAACCCTAAAGCCTAAATCCTAAACCTTAAACCCTAAACCGTAAACCGTAAACCCTATACACTAAACCCCAAAACCTAAAACTTAAACCCCACATTGAAGACCCTAAACCCCTAACCCTGAACCCCAAACCCCAAACCCCAAATCCTAACCCAAAGCCTAAATTTTAAACCCCAAACCTTAAACCTAAATCCCAAACAACAAACCCCAAACCGTAAACTGTAACCCCCAAACCATAAACCCTAAATCCTAAACCCGAAAACTCAAACCCTACACCAAAAACCTTAAACCATAAACCGTAAATCCGAAAGCCTAAACTCCAAATCCTAAACTCGAAACCTAAACCTTAAACCGCAAACCGCAAACCCTTATCCCCAAAACCTAAATCATAAGTCCTAAACATTAAACCCAAAACCCCGAACCCTAAATCCTAGACCCTATAACCAAAACGCTAAACCCTAATTCATATACCCCAGATCCTAAAACCTAAACCCTATATCCTAAACCCCGAACCCTAAACCTTAAACCCCATACCGAAGACCCAAAGCCATAACACTAAACCCTTACCTCCAAATCCTAAACCCAAAACCCCAAACCCTAAACCCTAAACCCCAAACCATCAACCCTAAACCCAAAACTCCAAACCTAAATGCTAAACCCCAAACCCTAAACCATATACCCTAATCCTAATCCTAAATCCTAAACTCTAACCCTAAACCCTAAATCCTAAACTGAAAACCAAAACCCTAATCCCCAAACCCCAAACCCCAAACCCCAAATCCTAAATCCTAAACCTTAAACCCCAAAACCTTAATCCTAAACCCTAAACCCTAATCCATATTCCCCAAATCCTAAAACCTAAACCCTAAACCCGAAACCCTAAACCTTAAACCCTAAACCCCATACTGAAGACCCAAAACCCATAACCCCAAACCCTAACCATAAATGCCAAATTTTAAACCCCAAACCCCAAACCCCAAACCCTAAACCATAAACCCTAAACCCTTAACCCCAAATACTAAACACTAAACCCTAAACCCTAAACCTTAATCAATAAAAACTAAACTATTAACCCAATATCCTTAATGCCAAACCCCAAACCCGAAACCCTAAACCCTAAAACCATAAACCCTAAACCCTAAACCCCAAACTCCAAACCCTAAACCATAAACCCTAAACCATAAATCGTAAATCCTAAACCCTAAACTCTAACCCTAAATAGTAAACCCTAAACTCAAAACCTAAACCCTAAACCCCAAACCCTTAACCCCAAACCCTAAACACTAAACCTAAACCCCAAACCCCAAACCCTGAACCCCAAACCCGAAATCCTAAACTCGAAACCATAAACCCTAAACCCTAAACCCAAACCTTAAACCATAAACCCTAAACCCAAAACCCTAAATGTCAAACCCTAAACCCTAAACCCTAAACCTGAAACCCTAAACCAAAAATCCTAAATCTAAAACCCTAATCTCAAAATCCTAAACCCTAAACCCTAAACCATAAATTCTAAACCCTAAATCCTAAACTCCAAACCCTAAATCTTAAACTCCAAACCCCAAACGCAAACCCTAAACCCCAAACACTAAACACTAAACCTCAAACCCTAAAACCTAAACCTTAATGCATACACCCTAAACCATATACCCTAACCCATTAATGGCCAACCCCAAAACCTAAACCCTAATCCCTGAACTCCAACCATAAACCCAAAACCCTAAATCCTAAACCCTAAACTCCAAACCTTAAACACTAGATCCTAAACTCGAAACCTAAACCCTAAACCCCTAACCCCTAACCCTGAAACCCAAACACCAAACCCTAAACCCTAAACCATAATCCATAATCCATAAACCCTAAACCATAAACCCAAAACCCTTAACGGCAAACCCCAAATCCTAAACCCTAATCCCTAAACCCCATACCATAAACCCCAAATCTTAAACCCCTAACCTTAAATCATAAATCCCAAAACCTAAACCCGAAATCCTAAACTCGAAACCTAAACGCTAAACCCCAAACCCCTAACCCTTAACCCCAAACCCCAAACCTTGAGCCTTAAACCCCAAACCTTAAATCCTAGATCCTAAACTCTAAACCCTAAACACTAAACTCGAAACTCTAAACCCCAACCCAAAACCCCAAACCCCAAACCCTTAACCCCAAACCATAATTTCAAAACCCCAAACCCTAACCATAAACCCCAATTTTTAAACCCCAAACCCTAAACCCCACAGTCTAAACCCTAACCCTGAACCCCAAACTTTAAACCCCAAACCCCAAACCCTAAACCCCAAACTTCAAACCCCAAACACTATAACCTTAATCCTAACCCTAACCCGTAAACCCGAAACCCTAAAGTGCAAATCCCAAACCCTAAACCTCAACCCCTAAAGCCTAAACCCTAATCCCAAACCCCAAACCATGAACCCCAAACCCCAAACCCCAAACCCTAAAATAAACACTAAACCCTAAACCCCAACCCTAAACCTAAATCCTAAACCCTGAACCCTAAACCATTGACCCCAAACTCCAACCCCAACCTCACACTAAACCCTAAATCGTAAACCCTAAACCCTAAAGCCAAAACCCCAAACTCTAAACCTTAAACCTCAAACCGTAAACCATAAATCCTAAACCCGAAACCCGAAACCCTAAACCCTAAACACAAAACTGCACACCCTAAACCCCAAACTTGAAACCTTCAACCCTAAACCCTAAACTCCAAACCCTTAACCCCAAACCTTAAACCCTAAACCCTAAACCCCCAAACCTTAAACCCTATACCCTTAACACCAAACCATAAACCGTAAGCCTTAAACCCCAAACACTAAACACAAAACGCCAAACAATAAACACTAAACACTAAACCTAAATCCATAAACCCTAAACCGTTAATGCTATACCCGAAACCCCAAATCCTAAAGTGAAAACCCCAAACCATAAACCCTAAACCCTAAATTCCAAACCCTAAACCCTAAACCCGAAACCATAAACCATAAACCCTAATTCCTCAACCCTTAACTCTAAACCTTAAACCCTAAATCCTAAACTCGAAACCCAAAGCCTTAACACCAAACCCCTAACCCTTAACCCCAAACCTAAAACCATAAACCCTAAACATTAAACCCCAAACCCTGAACCCTAAACCCCAGACCGTAAACCCTAAACCCTATCCATATGCCCCAAATCTTAAAACCTAAACCCTAAACCAAAACCCCAAACCCTAAACGCTAAACCTGAAACTGTAAACCAGTAACCCTAAATCCTAAACCCTAAATTTCGAAACCTAAACCCTAAATCCTAAACTCGAAACTAAACCCTAATCCCCAAACCCCAAACCCTGCACCCTAAACCTTAAACCCCAAACCTTGAACCTTGAACCTCGAACCATAAACCCCAGACCCTAAACACTTAACCTTAATCCATATGCCCCATATCCTAAAAGCAAAATCCTAAACCCCAAACCCTATACCCTAAACCCCAAACCCTAAAACTTATACCCCACACCGAAGAGCTTAAACCCATAACCTTAAACCCTAAACCCCAAACCCTAACCCTAAACCCCAAATTATAAACCTCAAACCCTAAATCCTAAATCCCAAACAATAAACCCTAAACCATAAACCGTAAACCCTAAACCATAACCCTAAACCCTAACCCCAAAACATCAAACCCTAAACCAAAAAACCTAATCCATAAACCGTAAATCCTAAACCCTAAACTCTAAATCCTAAAGCCTAAATCCTAAACTCGAAACCTGAACCCTAAATCCCAGACCGTAAACCCGTAACCCTAAACCCTAATCCATATACCCCAAATCCTAAAACCTAAACCCTATACACCAAACCTCAAACCCCAAACCCTAAACCCTAAACCCATAACCCTAAACCCTTAACTCCAAATCCTTAACCCTAAACCCTAAATTGCAAACCCTAAACCCCAAACCATAAACCATAAACCCAAAACCCAAAACCCTAAATGGGAAACCCCAAACCCTAAACCATATACCCTAAATCATAAATCCTAAACTCCAAACCCTAAACCCTAAATCCTAAACTCAAACCAATACCCTAATCTTCAAACCCCGAACCCTTAACCCTAAACCCAAATCCTAAACCCTAAACCTTAAACCCCAAACCCTTAACCTTGAACCCTAAACACTCATCCATATTCCCCAAATCCTAAAACCTAAACCCTAAACCCTAAAGGGTAAACCCCACACCGAAGACCCTAAACCCATAACCTTAAACCCTAAAGCCCAAACCCTAAACCCTAACCCTAACCCTAAACGCTAAATTTGAAACCCCAAACCATAAACCCTAAATCCCGAACCACAAACCCTAAACCCTCAACCCACAATACTAAACACTAAACCCCAAACCCCAAATCCCTTAATGCCAAACCCCAAACCCTAAAAACATAAAACCTCAACCCCAAACCATAACCCTAAACCCTAAACCCCAAACCTTAAACCTCAAACCCTAAACCATAAACTGTAAATCCTAAACCCCAAACTCCAAACCCTAAACCCGAAATCCTATACTCGAAAACTAAACCCTTAACCCCAAACCCAAAATCATAAACACTAAACCTTAAACCCTGAACCCTAAATCCCAGACCCTAAACCCTAAACCCTAATCCATATGCCCTAAATCCTTAAACATAAACACTAATCTCAAACCCTATAGCCTAAATCCCAAACCGAAGACCCTAAACCCTTAACTCCAAATCCTAAACCTAAACCCCAACCATAAACCCTTAACCCCAAACTTTAAACACTAAATCCCAATGCCAAACCTCAACCTTAAACCAGAAACAGTAAACCCCAAACCCTAAACCCTGAACCCTAAACTCTAAACCATAAACCCTAAACCTCAAACCCTAAACGCTAAACCCCAACCCCAAACCCAAAACACTAAACCCTAAACCCTAAACCCTAAACCCTAAACCCTAAACCCTAAACCCTAAGCCATAAACCCCAACCCCAAACACTAAACACTAAACCCCAAACCCTAAACCCTCAACCTTAATCCATAAACCCTAAACCATAATCCCAAAACCCTTAACACCAAACCCCAAACCCTAAACCCTAAACCCTAAATCCTAAACACCAAACCATAAGCCCTAAACCCTAAACCCTAAACCCTAAACCCCAAACCCCAAACCCTAAACCCTAAACCCCAAACCTTAATCCTTAAACCCCAAACCCCGAACCCTGAATCCAAAGTCCCACATCCTAAACCCTAAACCCTAAACCCTAATCCATATGCCCCAAATCGAGAAACCTAAACCCTATACCCTAAACTCGAAACTCAAAACCCTAAACCCCAAATTGAAGAACCTAAACACATAACCCTAAACGCTAAACCCTTAACTCCAAATCCTAAACCTTAAACCCTAAACCCCAATCTATCAACCCAAAACCTCAAACCCTAAACACTAAACCCCAACTCCAAACACTAATTACTAAACCCCAAACACTAAACCCTAAACAGCAACAAGAAAACTCCAAACCCCAAACTCTAAACCCTAAACATGATACCCTAAACACTAAACTTTAAACCCCAAACCCTAAACCCCTAACCCTAAACCCTAAACACTAAACCCAAACCATAAACCATAAACCCTAAACCCTAAACCCCATTTGTCAAACCCTAATCCCGAAACCCTAAATCTAAAATGCTAACTTCAAAATCCTAAACCCTAAACCCTAAACCTTAAACCCTAAATTCTAAACCCTAAATCTTGACCTCTAAAACCTAAACCCTAAATCATAACCCCAAACCCTAAACCCTAAAACCCAAACCCCAAACCCTAAACCCTAAACCCCAAACACTAAACACTAAACCCTAAACCCTAACACTAAACCCTAAACCTTTGTCCATAAACACCCAAAACCATTACCGACAAACCCAAACCTTAACCCTAAACCCCAAACCATCAAGCCTAAACCCTAAACCCCAAACCTCAAACCCCTCAACCATAAACCCGAAATCATAAATCGTAAATCCTAAACCCTTAACTCCAAATCCTAAACCCTAAACCCCAAACCATAAACCCTATACCTCAAAACCAGAACACTAAACCCCAACCCCAAACCCTAAACACTAAGCCCTAAACCCTAACGCAAAACTCAAAGCCTCCCTAAACCCTAAACCCCAATCCCAAAACCCTTAACCCCAAACCCTAAACCCTAAACACTAAACATTAAAGTCTAAACCCTAAACCTGATACCCTAAACCCTAAACCTTAAACCCTAAACCCTGAATCTTAAACCCTAAACCCTAAATCCAAACCTTAAACCATAAATCCTAAATCCTAAACCCTAACTGTCAAAACCCTAAAACCTAAACCCTATACCCGAAATCATAAACTTGAAGTCCTACACTCAAAATCCTAAACCCTGAAACCTAAACCTTGAACCCTAAATCATAAACCCTAAACCCTAAACCCCAAACCTCAAACCCTAAGGGTTTAGCGTTTAGGGTTTCGGGATTAGGGTTTGGGTTTGGCGATAAGGGCCTACGCCAAACCCCAAACCATAAACCCCAAACCCCAACCCTAAGGGTTTAGCATTTGGGGTTTAGGGTTTAGGGTTTGGGTTTAGCATTAACGGTTTATGCCAAACCCTAAACCCTAAACCCCAAACCCTAAGCCCTAAACCCCAAACCCTAAACTATAATCCCTAAACCCTAAATCCTAAACTCGAAACCTAAACCCTAAATCCCAAATCCTGAACCTCGAACCCTAAACCCTAATCCATATGCCCCAAATACTAAAACCTAAACCCCAAACCCTAAACCCTAAACCTCAAATCCCAAACCCTAAAACCCTAAACCCCAAACCCTTAATGATATACCCAAAATCCTAAACCCTATACTCCAAACCCTACACCTTAAATCCTATACTCGAAACCAAAATCCTAAACCCCAAACACATAACCCTTAACCCCTAACCATAAACCCCAAACCCTAAACCTTAAACCCCAAACCCTGAACCCTGAACCCTAACCCCTAAACCCTAGACCCTAAACCCTAATTCCTAAACCCTAATCCATATGCCCCAAATCTTAAAACATAAACCCTAAACCGCAAACCCTCTACCCTAAACCCCACACTGAAGACCCTAAACCCATAACCCTAGACGCAAAACCCCAAACCCCAAACTCTAAACCCTAACCGTAAACCTCAAACACTAAACCCCAAATCCCAAACCTCAAACCCTCAACCCCAAACACTAAACACTAAACCCCAAACCCCAAACCCTCAACCTTAATCCATAAACCCTAAACCATAATCCCAAAACCATTAATGCCAAACCCCAAACACTAAACACTAAACCCTAAACCCTAAATCCTAAACACCAAACCATAAGCCCTAAACCCTAAACCCAAAACCCAAAACCCTAAACCCCAAACCCAAAACCCTAAATCTTAAAGTCGAACTTAAACCCTAAACACCAAACCCCAAAACCCCAAACCCTAAACCCTAATCCTTAAACCTAAAACCCTGAACTTTGAATCCTAAGTCCCACACCTTAAGCCCTAAACCCTAATCCATATGCCCCAAATCCTAAAACCTAAATGCCAAACCCCAAACCCTATACCCTAAACTCCAAACTCTAAACCCTAAACCCCAAATCGAAGAACCTAAACCCATAACCCTAAACCCTAAACCCTTAACTCCAAATCCTAAACCTAAACCCAAAACCATAAACCCAAAACCCCAAACCTTAAACACTAAATCCCAATGCCAAACCCCATCCCCAAACCCTAAACAATAATCCCCAAACACTAAACCCTAAACCCAAACCCTAAACCCCAAATCCAAAACCCTAAACCCTGAATGCTAAACCCTAAACCCCAAACCCCAAACCGTAAACCCTTAACCCCAAATCCTAAATTGTAAACCCTAAACCCTAATCACTAAACCATAAACTCTAAACCCTAAACCCGATACCCAAAACCCTAAACCTTAAACCCCAAACCCTAAACCCTTAACTGGAAACCCTAAACCCTAAACCCTAAACCCAAACCATAAACCTTAATCCCTAAACCCTAAACCCCAAATGTCAAACCCTAAACCCTAAACTAAAATCCCTAAACCCTAAACTCTTAATTCTAAACACTAAATCCTAAACTCCAAACCCTTAACCATAAACCCTAAACCCCAAATGCAAAAACCATAAACCATAAACCCTAAACCGCAAACCCTAAACCCTAACCCTAAACCCTAAACTCAAAACCTAAACCTTAAACCCTACACCCCAAACCCCAAACTCCAAATCCTAAAACTTTAAACCCTAAAGCCTAAACCCCTAAACTCCAACCCTAAACCCTAAACCTTAAACCCCAAACCCTGAAAACTGAACCCTATACCCTAGACCCTAAACCTAAAACCCTAAACCCTAATCCATATGCCCCAAATCCTAAACCCTAAACCCTAAACTGAAGATCCTAAACCCCAAACCCTAAATCCTAACCCTTAACCCCAAACCCTAAACCCTAAACCCCAAATGTGAAACCCTATACCCCAAAACCTAAATTAGAAACCCTAAACCCTAATCCCAAACCCTAAATCCTAAAACCTAAACACTAAATTTTAAACCCTAAACCTTCAACTCTAAATCCTAAACTCTAAACCCTAAACCATGAACCCCAAACCCTTAACCCCAAACCCTAAACCCCAAATGCCAAACCTCAAACTGTAAACAATAAACCCTAAACCCTCAACCCCAAACCGTAAACTGTAAACTGTAAACCCTGAATTTTACACCCCAAACCTTAAACTCCAAACCCTAAACCATAAACCCTAAATCCAAAAAGCCATATCCTAAACTCGAAACCCGAAACACTAAACACTAAATGCCAAACCCTAAACCGTAAACCCTAATCCTTAATTCCTAAATCCTAAACCATAAACCCCAAACCCTAAACCATAAACCCGAAACCATTAAAACCAAACCCCAAACACCAAACCCTAAACCCTAAACCCTAACCTCTAACCATAAACAATAACCCATAAACTCTAAATCTTAAACCCTAAACTGCAAGCCCTAAACCCTAAATGCTAAAGTTGATAATTAAACCCTAAACCCCAAAACCTAAACCCTATGCGCTTAACCCCAAACCCATAACCCTAAATCCTAAACTCCAAACCCCAAACCCCAAACCCTAATGCTAAACCCCAAATTTTAAACCCTAATTCCAAAATCTCAAACCTTAAACCATAAACCCAAAACCCTAAACCCTAAACCCTGAAACATAATCCTTAAACCCTAAACCATAAACCCCAAACCCTTAAAACCAAACCCCAAACCCCAAATCCTAAACCATAAACCCTAAACGATAAATCAAAAATCCTAAACCCTAACCTCCAAACCGTAAATCCTAAATCCTGAACTCTAAACCCCAAACCGCAAACCCTTAACCCCAAACACTAAACCCTAAACCTTAAACCTTAAACCCCAAACCCTGAACCCTGAGCCCTAAATCCTAGACCCTAGACCCTAAACCCTAAACCCTAAACTGTGAACCCTTAAACCCAAACCCTAAACTGTAAACCCTAAACCCTAAACTCGATACTCTAAACCCTAAACCCCAAACCCCAAACCCTAAACACTTAACCGAAAACCCTAAACCATAAACCCAAACCACAAAACTTAATCCCTAACCCCTAAACCCTAAATGTCAAACCCTAAATCCTAAACTCCAAACCCTAAACCCTAAACTCAAATCCCTAAACCTTAAACTCTTAATTCTAAACCTTAAATTCTAAACTCCAAACCCAAAACCGTAAACCATAAACCTTAAACCCCAATGCAAAAACCCTAATCCTGGAAACCTAAACTCCAAAGCCTAAACCCTAAACCCCAAACCCTAAACCCTAAACTCGAATCCTAAACCTTAAACCCTAAACCCCAAACTCCAAATCCTAAAACTTTAAACCCTAAGGCCTAAACCTCGAAACCCAACACCTAAACCCTAAACCTTAAACCCCAAACCCTGAACACTGAACACCATACCCCAGACCCTAAACCTAAAACCCTAAACCCTAATTCATATGCCCTAAATCCTAAAACCTAAACCCTAAACCCTAAACCCCAAACCGTAAACCCCAACCCTTAACCCTAAATGTGAAACCTATACCCCAATCCTTAAACCCTAAACTCGAAACCTTAAACCCTAAACCCTAAAACCCTAAACCTTAAATTCTAAACCCTAAACCTTAAACTCCAATCCTAAACTCTAAACCCTAAACATACACCCCAAACCCTTAACCCGAAACCCGAAACCCTAAACCATAAATCAAAAACCCTAAACCCTAAACCCTAAATGCCAAACCCCAAACTGTAAACACTAAGTCCAAAACCCTAATTCTAAACCCTAAACTGTTAACTCCAAACTGTAAACCATAACCCTAAACCTCAAACACTAAACCCTGAATTTAATAACACAAACACTAAACTCCAAACCCTAAACCCTAAATCCGAAATGCCAAACCCAAAACACTAAATCCGAAACACTAAACACTAAACGCCAACCCAAATCCCTAAACCCTAAACCTTAATTGCAAAATCCTAAACCATAAACACCAAACCCTTAACCTCAACCCCAAACCCTAAACCCTAAACCCCAAACCATAGTCCCTAAACCATAAACCCCAAACCCCAAACCCTAAACCCTAAACCCCAAACCATAAAACATAAACCCTAACCCATATGCCCCAAATCCTAAACTGCAAGCCCTAAACCATAAACCCGAAACTACAAGCCCCTAAACCCTAAACTCAAAACCTAAACCCTATACCCCAAACCCTAAACCCTAAATGCTTAACCCTAAACCCTAAACCTTAAACCCCAACCCCAAAGCCTGAATCCTAAACCCCAGACCCTAACCCTAAACCTTAAACCATATGCCTCAAAACCCTAAACCCTAAATCTTAAACTCTATACCTAAACTCTAAACCCCAATCCCCTAACCCTTAACCCAAACACCAAACCCTAAACCATAAACCTCAAACCCCAAACCCTGAACCCTGAACTGTAAACCCTAGTACCTAATCCCTAAACCCTAAACCCTAATCAATATGCCCCAAATCCTAAATCATAAACCCTAAAACCGAAAACCAAAACCTTATACCCTAAACCCCAAACCCCAAACCCTAAACCCTAAACCCTACACCCCACATTGAAGACCCTAAACCCTAAACCCCCAAACCCCAAACCCCAAACTCTAGACCCTAATGCTAAACCCCCAAACCCTAAACCTTAAATCCCAAACCTCAAACCCTAAACACCAAACACTAAACCCCAAACTCCAAACACTCAACCTTAATCCATAAACCCTAAACCCTAAACCTAAACCCTTAAGCTAAACCCAAACCCATAATGCCAAACCCTAAACCCTGAACCTTAAACACCAAACCCTAAACCCTAAACCCTAAAACCTGAAACCCCAAAACATAAACCCTAAACCATAAAGTGTAAATCCTAAACCCTGAACTCCAAACCCTAAATCCTAAATCCTGAACTCGAAACCTAAACCCTAAACCCTAAACCGCAAACCCTTAACCCTAAATCCCAAGCCCTAAACCCTAAACCTTAACCCCAAACCTTGAACCTTGAACCCTAAATCCCAAACCCTAAAACCTAAACCCTAAATCCCAAACCCCAAAATCGTAACCCTTAACCCCAAACCCTAAACTGTAAAACCAAAACCCTAAACCCTAAACCCTAAACCCAATACCCTAAACCTAAACCCTAAACCCCAAACCATAAACCCTTAACTGGAAACCTTAAAGCCTAAACCCTCAACTCAAACCATAAACTTTAATCCCTAACCCCTAACCCTTAAACCCTAAACCCTAAACGCCAAACCTAAACCCTAAACTCAAATCCTTAAACCCTAAACTCTTAATTTTAAACCCTAAATCCTAAACTCCAAACCCTAAACCCTAAACCATGAACCTTAAACTGCAAAAAGCGAAAACCCTAAACCCTAACCTCCAAAACCTAAACCCTAAACCCCAAACCCCAAACTCTAGTCTCTAAACCTTAAACCCTAAACCCCAAACTCGATATCCTAAACCTTTAAACCCTAAACCTTGAACCCCTAAATCGAAACACTAAACCTTAAATCTTAAATCCCAAACCCTGAACACAGAACCCTATACCCCAGACCCTAAACCTAAAACCCTAAACCCTAATCCATATGCACTAAATCCTAAATCCTAAAACCTAAACCCTAAACCCCAATCCCTAAACACTAACCCCTTAACCCCAAACCCTAAACCCAAAACCCCAAATGTGAACCCTAAACCCCAAACTCGAAACCCTAAATGCTTAACCCCCAAACCCTAAACCCTAAATTCTAAACCCTCAACCTTAAACTCTAAACCCTAAACATACACCGCAAACCCTTAACCCCAAACCCTGAACCCTAAACCCTAAACCCTAAATGCCAAACCCCAAACTTTAAACACTATCCCCAAACTCATAACTCCAAACCGTAAACCCTAAACATCAAATAGTAAACCCTGAATTTAATACCCCAAACACCAAACTCCAAACCCTAAACCTTAAACCCTAAATTCTAAACGACAAACACTAAACCCTAAACTCGAAACACTAAACACAAAACGCCAAAACCTAAACCCTAAACCTTAATTGCTAAATCCTAAACCACAAACCCCAAACCCTTACCGCTAAACCCCAAACCCTAAACCCTAAATCCCAAACTATAATCCCTAAACCATAAACCCCCAAACCCCAAACCCTAAATCCTAAACCCTAAACTACAAGCCCTAAACCCTAAACCCTAGACTTGTAACCTAAACCCTATACCTTAAACCCTAAACGATTAACGCCAAACCCTAAACCTTAAACCCCAAACCCTGAATCCTAAACCGCAGACCCTAAACCCTTAACCGTAATCCATATGCCTCAAACCCTAAACCCTAAATCCTAAACTCGAAACCTAAACTCTAAATCCCAAAACCCAAACCCTTAACCCCAAACCCTAAACCCCTAACATTAAACCTTAAACCTTAAACCCCAAACCCTTAACCCTGAACCGTAAACCCTAGTACCTAAACCCTAATCCCTAAACCCTAATCCATATGCCCCAAATCCTAAAACATAACTCGAAACCCGAAACTCGAAACCCTATACCCTATACCATAAACCCCAAACCCTAAACCTTAAACCCTAAACCCCACATTGAAGACCCTAACCAATAACCCTAAACCCTAAATCGTAATGCCCTAAACCCCAAACCCTAACCCTAAACCCCAAATTTTAAACCCCAAACCCTAAACCCTAAATCCCAAACATCAAACCTTAAACACTAAACCCTAAAACCCAAACACTAAACACCAAACCCCAAACTCTAAACCCTCAACCTAAATCGATAAACAATAAACCATAGACCCAAAACCCTTGAGGCCACACCCCAAACCCTAAACTCTAAACCCTAAAGGCTAAATCCCAAACACCAAACCATAAACCCTAGACCCTAAATCCCAAACCCCAAACCCCCAACCCCAAACCCTAAACCATAAACCATAAACCGTAAATCCTAAACCCTAAACTCTAAACCTAAACCCTAAATCCTGAACTCGAAACCTAAACCCTAAACAACAAACCATAAACCCTTAACCATAGACCTAAACCCTAAACCCTAAACATTAAACCCCAAACCCTAAACCTTGAACCCTAAATCCCTGACCCTAAACCCTAAACCCTAATCCATATGCCCTAATTCCTAAATCCTAATCCCTAAAACACCAAACGCTATACCCTAAACTCCAAACTCTAAACCCGAAACGCCAAACTGAAGACACTAAACCCATAACCCTAAACCCTAAACACTTAACTCTAACTCCTAAACCTTAAACACTAAATCCCAATGCCAAACCCCAACCCCAAACCTTAAACACAAAACCCCAAACCCTAAACCCTAAACCCTAACCCCAACCCCCAGACCATAAACCCTAAACCCCAAACCCCAAACCTTAAACCGTAAACCCTTAACCCCAAATCATAAACTCTAAACCCTAAACCCTAAACACTAAACCATAACTCTAAACCTTAAACCATAAACCCTAAACCCCAAACCCTAAACCCTTAATCGGAAGCCCTAAACCTTAAACCCTAAATCTAGACCTTAAATCTTAATCCCTAAACCCTAAACCCCAAATGTCAAACCCTAAATCATAAACCCCAAACCCTAAACCCTAACCTCAAATCCCTAAACCGTAAACCATAAATCCTAAACTCAAAACCCTAAACCCGAAACCCTAAACCTGGAACACTAAACTCGAAACCTAACCTTAAACCTTAAACCCCAAACCCCAAACTCAAAATCTTAAAACATTAAGCCCTAAACCCTAAACCCCTAAACCCAAACCCTAAACCCTAAACCTTAAACCCTAAACCCTGAACACTGAACCTTATACCCCTGAACCTAACCTAAAACCCTAAACCCTAATCTATATGACCTAAATCCTAAAACCTAACCCTAAACCCCAAATTGAAGACCCTAAACACCAAACCCTAAACCCTAACCCTTAATGCCAAACCATAAACCCTAAACTCGAAACCCTAAACCCCAAACCCTAAACCCTAAACCCTAAATTTTAAAACCCCAAACCCTTGACCCCAAGCCCTAAACCCCAACACTAAACACTAAACCCCAACCCTTAAACCCAAACCCTAAACCCTAAACCCTAAATCCTAAACACCAAATCAAAAACCCTAATCCCCAAACCCCAAACCCCAAACCCTAAACCCTAAACCATAAACCATAAACCATAAATCCTAAACCCAAAATCCCAAACCCTAACTCCTAAACCCCCAACCCTAAATCATAAACCCTAAACCATAAATCATAAATCCTAAACCATAAACTCCAAATCCTAAATCCTAAATCATGAACTTGAAACCTAAACCTTAATCCCCAAACCGCAAACCCTTAACCCCAAACCCCAAACCCCAAACCCCAAACCCTAAACCCTAAACCTTAAAACCCAAACCCTGAACTCTGAACCCTAAATCTCACACCCTAAACCCTAAGCCCTAATCCATATGCCCCAAATCCTAAAACCTAAACCCCAAACCTTAAACCCTATACCCTAAACTCCAAACTCTAAACCCTAAACCCCAAAAGCGAAGACCCTAAACCCATAACCCTAAACCCTAAACCCTAAACCGTTAACTCCAAATCCTAAACCTAAACCCCAAAGCATAAACCTTAAACCCCAAACCTTAAAGACTAAATACCAACGCTAAACCCCAACCCCAAATCCTAAAAACTAAACCCAAACCCTAAGCCCTATACCCCAACCCCAAACCCTAAACCTTGAACCCAAAACCCTAAACGCTAAAACCCAAAACCCAAACCGTGAACCATTAACTCCAAAACCTAAACTCTAAACCCTAAACCCTAAACCATAAACTCTAAACCCTAAACTCTATACCCTAAACCCTAAACCCTAAACCCCACACCCTAAACCCTTAACTGAAAACCATAAACCATAAACCCAAACCTTAAACCTTAATCCCTAACCCTAAACCCCAAATGTCAAAACCTAAACCCTAAACTGTAAACCCCAAACCCTAAACCTTTAACTCAAATCCCTAAATCCTAAACCCTTAACTCTAACCCTAAATCTTAAACTCTAAACCCTAAACCATAAGCCGTAAACCCTAAACCTCAAATGCCAAACCCTAAACCCTAAACCCTAAAACCTAAACCCTAAACTGTAAACCCTAAAATCAACACCTAAACCTTAAACCCTAAACCCCAAACCCCAAACTCCAAATCCTAATACTGTAACCCCTAAACCCTAAACCCCTAATCCCAAACCCTAAATCGTAAACCTTAACCCCCAATGTCACGACCCCCGTCCGGGAGCACGCGACCAGCACAGACCGAAGGTGGGACCCCCGGTCTGTAAGCCTACTATCCTGGAACTTAACTAATCATGCATGAATCAGATATCAATATGAAAACTATAATTCTTACAAATCATAAATAAACCTTTATATACCCGCATGATCCTGCCTCTAGACTAATGGAACTGACATCTAGTTTACTACAATAACATTTAGAAAATACAAATCATACTAACACCCACATGAACAAAATGCGGGTCTTGGTAGTTGACTCATTGCTTAGGCGAGGCCTGTCACTTGTCCTTAACCTGTCTGAAAAATGTTAACAACGAGGGGTGAGTCATACGACACAATGAGAGACTAACCCATCTAGGCATAGTAGTGGGCACCACTACGACAGGGGAAGGGTGACAATCACAATTCACATGCAAACTATATTAAAACAATCACATATGAGCATATCATAGATATAACTTTCACTTCATTCACAAATACACATGGTACAATTCTTATACATCCATCTTGAAACATAATTGCCAACAATGCACAAGTCTCCAATCACACAATGGAGATTTCAACCCAGAACTATTACTGTTACAACGCAATCAACCACATCATATCCCAATTCAGTCCAAACAAATCCAATCTTAATCAATTCCTCACAATTCGTGGGCGGGAGTGTTGGCCACATAGACTTAACTTCTTGAACACTTTAGTACGAAATAAGAAGAGAGTTTTAAAGTATTGTTTTAAAGAAATGACTTCAGGCTTTACACTCGCCGTTTAATACAGTACCCAGAGGTTTATTCAGTCATGCAACAAATATTTAAGGAAAAATAATGTAAAGTATAGTTAAATAAGTTCAATAAGGAAAAAGGGTTGGAAAAATCCCTCTGGGTTTTAAATAAAACAAGTTTTAAATTTTGTTTGAAACTCAAAAAAATGAACATTTGGGAAATACTCATAATACCTTAAGGGAATTACGTTGAATAGAGGTAGTCCTTGAAAATCTTGTATGTAACTTAAACATGGCAATTATATAAATTTTCATCTTGTAAAGTTTCCTAATGAAAATGAATACTTATTTTCGAAATCACTATATGACCAACATCCCCTTATCATATCTAAACTTATCATAGCAATAGGGGGAGAAACATGGTTCAGACCCTCTACTTCCCATGCTTCCCCTTCATATCAAACAAATGACCCTATTACATAAGGATCCAAACCAAACGTACAAATTATTGTTTGAGCCCGCTCGTTTGCTACCCACCAGGCCACATGGTAGTCACAACACGACGTCTCAAACTTGGCCATTCAACAAGGCCAGGCACATAGTTCAACCCAGTTACTTCCCATGACCTGCGTACCTTGCCATATTTAAAGGTCGGGTATATGGTTCAGCCTCGGTCCTTCCCATGTCTTTCATCCCTTTTCATATGCACACACATCCATAAGGTCGGGCACATGGTTCATCCATGATACTTCCCATGTCCTTCATCCCTTTACAATCATAATCTCAATCATAAAAGTAAAGTCAAAGGGGTCCACACCCAAACTCATTCAAATTCCAATCATAATGACAAACAAGCCTCATTGGCCAATTCATAGAGGTTCACATCATAAAACCACAATTCAATTATAAGTCAATTCATATCCATACATAGCTCATATCAAGGGTCTATATACCACATTAGCTCAGTCACATTAATTCTCATTTACCATAATCATCTAACTCTAGATCAAGTCTCATGACCAATCAAATTCATTCACAATCCATAATTTACATTCACATCCAATCATATACAAATCGACCAAATTCTCATATCATATAATTCATATATTTCAAACATCCCATCAAGGGCTAAGATATGAAAGTCCCTCACCTTAGCCGCTTCACTTAGCATTCCCTTTGAGCACTCTCGTCTCCAAGAAAGTACTTGAACCCTATCACATACAACCAATTCAATCCATATAAAATTTCATACAATTTCCTAGTTTCTCTACTTATGACTTCTAACACTTATCCAACCCCAAGTTCATTTACTTAGCCTATGGTCATTATTTGGTGTTCTTTTTAGATTCAACACAATTTAATACATAATTAATTAATTTTACAACCTTGTTCACTCTCCAAGCTCCATTATTGGAAATTTTGCCAAATATGGGAAGTTCAAACTTTCACCAAGGGTTCACATACCACCAAACTAACCATTGGGCATCATTTCAAATCATTTAAAATATACATACATATAATTTAGAGTTCGTATGCACCAACAATTCTAATGAAATCCACAAATCTTTCCAAAATGGCAAAAATTGCACCATAGGGTTCCTAGAGCAAAAACAACCATATAGTTCATTATTTGTGTGTTTTCTACATTCTAAAAGAGTTTTAGGGTGATATAATATCAACCAGTAACTCATTCCCAACAAGAAAATCATGATTTAAGAAGTGGAGGCATGATTTTAGAGCTTACCCATGAGAAATCCGAATTTGGGGATTTAGAAGATTTGTCCAAGCTCTATGGTGCTCCAAAATGCTAGGTGACGCTTGAGTGATCCTTGAATTGATGAGGGGAAGCAAAGAATTGATTGAAACTAATAGGTCTTTTTTTCTTTTAACCTAAGAGAGAATTGAGATGAAGAGGAAGAAGAAGATTGTGGAAAAGAAGGGGTATACGTGCTGCTGGAGAAAGAAAACAAGGGTTCTTAAGTTGGATTTGGGACTTAAGGGCCTTTTGGAAACTTGACAACTTTTGGGGGATGGTGAAATAGAGTTTTAATTGGACTTTCTTATGTAGATTTATTTGTGGGTAAGAATAGCAAAATTTAGAAATTTTTGGGTAATCATAGGCCTATTAAAATATTTGTCACTGAGTCTTTAGCAGATGAGAATTTTCTACCTAGTACAATTTTTATTTTTGAAAAATTCTCAAATTTAAACTATAAGCTCGAAATAATTCATATGATTCATATTTAACCCAATTTATATTTTTCTATTTGAATTTATTATTTATTTGAATTTCTTAAATTCTCAAATCTAAAGCAATTAAAATCTTAATAATAACCCAACAAATCTTATTTATTCAAAAAAATTATTTTATTTTATTTAGTGAAAATGTCCAACCTCAACATCAAAATTCTATCAATTTCATATTATCCCATCATTTCTTAATTAGGATTATTTATCAATATATATATACATATTTCTATTATTTGCTTGTTTATATATTACTTATTTGTTTTTTTTTTTTTTACATTTCAACTCCAAATGATAACCATTCTAAGTCTTACTATATATTTGACTTGATTCCAAAAATACCCCTCGAGTATTACAAACTTTCGCCCTTAAGAAATTCGGTCCCCGAATTTCAATTCTAGTTACTAACTTAAATCTTCGAACAAGGACAGACACTTCTGACATATCTCGGCCTGGACTCCCATTGGTTCCACCCTCCACGGAAACTCTTTCGTCAAGCACATAATCCATTCCCTTCAAGGGCTTAGAGCTCTACATGCATTCAAACGTATAATTGACTAAGGTCGTCTATCCATTCCCTTTTGTCGTAACTCAACAATTACTCTTACCATAGTTATCCTTTGCTGAAACATACATTATGGACTATCTTCTTGCGTAAGCACAACGTGGTTAATCTATTGATTGTAATATTACTTTTCTTATCGATCCTTAAAGTTTATTGTTGAGATTGTCTATCTCAACCGCAAGGTATTTCATTCTATTATTTAGGCAAGTGGAGGGGTAGACATCGACACTATACTACCACTTCACCGATAGTTCCACAAATCCTATGTTCTACCCATTACCACTAAATTGTTGGACAAAGTTACCTCTAATCGGTCACTTTCTCTTCTATGGCACCAGTAAACAATGATACTACAACTCTCTTGCCTCTATCTCACTGTCAGATGTAAATCTAGATACTTAAGACGTTTAAGGCCTGTATAGCCAAGACTTGAATACACACCACTGTTGCGCGAACTCGATGTCCGCCTCTAGCGATTCTATCCACATAGGAAACCCAAACTAAGGTCTATGATTGAGTTCTATCCCAAATCCTATCATTGCATGAAGGCTTTCCCTTTCCTCTATTTTACTTATCTCATTCTTAAGCTATGGAGTCAGTTTTGTTCCTTTAAAACTACCCAAGGAGGTTCTTGAAAATGCTAGTGTAGTAAGGTTTAAACAACTTCCCCTAATGAAAGGTTACACATGCCCGCCGGCGTGCCAACAAGCATTGATATAGCTCACGACCCCTCCTAAAGGAAGTCTAATGCGATTGATCGAAGTCCTTGTATGTTCGCACCTACGCAAAGTCGCAACTAAATTTGTTTCATATACAGCTTGTGTTGGTGCTCTAAACTCTTTTATGGTACACTCAATCCATTTTTTTTAGGATATTCACATCATCCCGTTTTTGCTCCCTATCCTTGTTCAACTCCAAGGCTCAAAAAGCCATGGTGTCGGCCCGACTCTTATTCCACCTTTACCGTTTTCCCATGATAATGGCAAGGGATCCTATGTTTAGGACATATGTCCCCCTATTTCTAGACCTCTAACCGTTTTAGGGTACCAACTCCTTTTAAGACACTAGTACCTCTTCATTACTCCGTCTCGACTTTACCATAACATTAATGGTTTCCACAATCATCGCAAAAGACCCCCAATGAAACCCTATGACTGCGGGAACCTAGACTCCCTACCGAACAAGGACACACTAACCCTAAATATACCAACGTGGCATCCTAGTGAACCCGATTACACTCCATACATCCAAATGTTACGTGCATTTATATAACCAAGTCCAACATATCCCTCCATTTTGAATCTATCTGTAAGTCCGATATCCCTCCAGAGGCATGCCCCTGGAAGAACTCCTATGACTCGGCCCACCATAACCTAGGGCCTCGCCCGACATCTCGCGAAGACTACAAATCTTTACCACACTAAGATTCTCCTAACAAGGTTGCATTGTGTTATGCTAACCTTCTTGGCCAGTTCCCGTTGGCTCTACCCCAATCTTATCCACTAAGTCCCTTAACTTGTTTAGATCATACGTTTCTCCTTGAAACACATGATCTTGCGAAGTCAAATGCCAATGCTAACCTTCTTGGCCAGTTCCCGTTGGCTTTACCCCAATCTTATCCACTAAGTCCCTTAACTTGTTTAGATCATACGTTTCTCCTTGAAACACATGATCTTGCGAAGTCAAATGCCAATTTCACTAACCATGCACTCATCCCTCAAATCAAATGAGAACCACTCACATGATTCGATCTCTCATGTAATCGAAGCACGTCATACGCCTCATGGCCATATGCCTTTCCTTATAAGCACATAACCCATCAGGTTTCGACCGTCCTAACGGTGGTATACCCTTGTCATGCGCCTTGGCTTGCTCCTCACAAAGGTGTGCACCTAAACCATGCACTTGAATTCATACATCTTTTCTTCATCTCATGCCTATACGATAACCTTTTTGTGTGCTCCTTGACCACACACTAGTGACTAACGCTCTCGTCTTAGCTTTACTGATCCTATGGCTGGTCTTGCCCCCACGGACCCCTCACGGTTGTTTAGTCATATGGCTTACCTCCTTGGTCATAAACCATCCAAAGGGTTCTAGACCCAAGGATCTTAAGGCTCAACTAGGTTGTAGGGCTAGCTTACCTAGCTAGACCCCTCACACAACATATGTTATCTCGTCTTAGTTGTATGATTCTTACTTTCTACTTGACCCATGCAACACGAGATCTCTAGCTTCCGATTCTTTTCCCCTTATGCAATCGCTTCTTTCGAACAAGACCCTCCCAATAAGGGCCTTTTCGAAATTTGACATCTTTTGGGGAATGGTGAAATAGAGTTTTAATTGGACTTTCTTATCTAGATTTATTTGTGCGTAAGAATAGCAAAATTTAGAAATATTTGGGTAATAATAGGCCTATTAAAAAATATCTGATACTGAATCTCTAGCAGATGAGAATTTTCTACCTAGTACAATTTTTATTTTTGAAAAATTCTCAAATTTAAACTATAAGCTCGAAATAATTCATATGATTCATATTTAACCCAATTTATATTTTTCTATTTTGAATTTATTATTTATTTGAATTTCTTAAATTCTCAAATCTAAAGCAATTAAAATCTTAATAATAACCCAACAAATCTTATTTTATTCCAAAAATTATTTTTATTTTATTTAGGCAAAATGTCCAACCTCAACATCAAAATTCTATCAATTTCATATTATCCCATCATTTCTTAATTAGGATTATTTATCTATATATATATATATATATATATATATATGTATGTATATACATATTTCTATTTCTTTACTTGTTTATATATTATTTGTTTGTTTTTTTTTTACATTTCAACTCCAAATGATGACCATTCTAAGTCTTACTATATATTTGACTTGATTCCAAAAATACCCCTCGGGTATTACACCCAAACCCTGAACACTGAACCCTATACCCCAAACCCTAAACCCTAATCCATATGCCCCAAATCCTAAAACCTAAATCCCAAACCCTAAACCATACCAAATGTGAAACCCTATAGCCCAACCCAAAACCCCCAAACCCAAATTCTAAACCCTAAACCTTAACCCCAAACTGTAAACCGTAAACCGTAAACCTCAAAACCCTAAACCCTGAATTTTAAACCCTACACCCTAAACTCCAAACCCTAACCCTTAAATCCGAAACCCCTAAACCCTAAACTCGAAACACTAAACGCCAAACCCAAAACCCTAAACCTTAATTCCTAAATCCTAAACCATAAACTTAAAACCCTTAATGCCAAACCCTAAATCCTAAACCCTAAACCGTAAACCCCAAACCATAAAACATAAACCCTAAATCCTAAACCCTAAACTCCAAGCCCTAAACTCTAAACCCTAAACTCGAAACCTAAACCCTAAACCCCAAACCATAAACCCTTAACTCAAAACCCTAAACCCTAAACCCCAAACCCCAAACCCTAAACCCCCAAACCCTAAACCATAAATCGTAAATCCTAAACCCGAAACTCGAAATCCTAAACCCTAAATCCTGAACTCGAAACCTAAACCCTAAACCCTAAACCCCAAATCGCAAATCGTTAACCCCAAACCCAAACACTAAACCCTAAACCTTAAACCCCAAAGCCTGAACCCAGAACTCTAAATGCTAAATCCAAATGCTATACCCTAAACTCCAAACTCTAACCCTTAACACCCCAAACCGAATACCCAAGACCCATAACCCTAGACCCTAAACCCTTAACTCCAAATCCTAAACATTTGGGGTTTAGGGTTTGGGGGTTAAGGGTTAGGGTTTAGGGTTTGGGGTTTAAGGTCTTCAGTTTGGGGTTTAGGGTTTAGGTTTTAGGATTTGGGGCATATGGATTATGGTTTAGGGTTTTAGGTTTAGGGTTTGGGGTATGGGTTCAGTGTTCAGGGTTTGGGGTTTAAGGTTTAGGGTTTAGGGTTTGGGTTAGGGTTTAGGGTTTAGGGTTAAAGTTTAGGACTTTGGAGTTTGGGATTTGGGGTTTAGGGTTTACGGTTTATGTTTCGAGTTTAGGGTTTAGATTTAGGGCTTAAGTTAGGGTTTGGGGTTTAGTGTTTAGGATTTAGGGTTTTGGCATTTGTGGTTTAGGGTTTATGGTTTAGGGTTTAGGGATTAGGGATTGGAGTTTAGGATTTAAGGTTTAGGGATTTGAATTTAGGGTTTAGGTTTGGGGTTTAGGGTTTAGGGTTTGACATTTTGGGGTTTAGGGATTAGGGATTAGATTTAAGGTTGCGTTAGGGTTTAGGGTTTAAGGTTTGCAATTAATGGTTTAGGGTTTAGGGTTTCAGGTTAGGGTATCGAGTTTCGGGTTTAGAGTTTATGGTTAGTGTTTAGTGTTAGGGTTTAGAGTTTAGCGTTTAGGGTTAAGGGTTTACGGTTGAGGTTTGAGTTTGGGGTTTGGGGTTTAGGGTTTAAGATTTGGGTTTGGGGTTGGCGTTTAGGGTTTAGGGTTTAGTTTTTAGGGTTGGGGTTGGGGTTTGGCATTGGGATTAGTGTTGAAGGTTTGGGGTTTATGGTTTGGTGTTTATGTTTAGGATTTGGAGTTAAGGGTTTAGGGTCTAGGGTTATGGGTCTTGGGTATTCGGTTTGGGGTTTAAGGGTTAGAGTTTGGAGTTTAGGGTATAGCATTTGGGATTTAGGGTTTAGAGTTCTGGGTTCAGGCTTTGGGGTTAAGGTTTAGGGTTTAGGGTTTCCTAAAACTTTAAACCCTAAACCCTAAACCCCTAAACCCAAACCCTAAACCCTAAACCTTAAACCCCAAACCCTGAACACTGAACCCTATACCCCAAAACCTAAACCTAAACCCTAAACCATAATCCATATGCCCAAATCCTAAAACCTAACCCTAAACCCAAACCGAAGACCATAAAACCCCAAACCCTAAACCCTAACCCTTAACCCAAACCCTAAACCCCAATTGTGAAACCCTATACCCAAACCCTAAACCGTAAACTCAAAACCCTAAACCCCAACCCTAAACCCTTAACACCAAATGCCAAGCCCTAAACACTAAACGCCAAACCCTAATTCTAAACCCTAAACCTTAACCCAAATCTTAAACATAAATAGTAACCCTAAACCCAAACCCTGATTATAAACCTTAACCCTCAAACTCCAAACCCTAAACCCTTAACCCGAAAATCCGCAAACCCCAAACCCTAAACCCTAAACCTAAACCCGAAACACTAAACACTAAACCCCAAACCTTAAACCCTAAACATAATTCCTATGTCCTAAACCATAAACCACAAATCCTTAATGCCAAACTCAAACCCTAAACCTTAAACCCCAAACCGTTTACCCTAAACCATAAATCCCAAACCCCAAACCTAAACCCTAAACCCCAAACCCTAAACCGTAAACCCTAACCCATAAACCCTAAATACTAAACCCTAAACTCCAAGCCCTAAACCCTAAGCCCTAAACTCGAAACCTAAACCCTAAACCCTAAACCCCAAGCCCCAAACCCTAAACCTTTAACCCCAAACCCTAAACACTAAACCATGACCCCAAATCGGAAACCTGGAATCCTAAACCCCAGACCCTAAACCCTAATCCATTTGCCCCAAATCCTAAATCCTAACCCCAAACCCCAAAACCTAAACCCAAATCTCGAACCCTAAACCCCAAAACCCTAAACCCTAAACCCCAAACTGTAAAATGTAAAGCCTAAACCCTAAACCCTAAACTCCAAACTCTAAACTCAAAACCCTAAACCCCAAAACTAAACTCCAAACACTAAACCTTAAACCCGAAATCCCAAACCATAAATTGAATCCTAAACCCTAAACCCTACACTCCAAACCCTAACCGCAAACCCTTACCCCCAAACCCCAAACCCTGAATCCTAAACCTTATACCCCCAAACCCCAAACCCTGACCCTAAACCCAAATTTTAAACCCCAAACCCTAAAACCTAACCCAAATCCCTTAACGCCAAACACCAAACCCCAAACCCTAAAGAGCCTAACACTAAACCCCAAACCCCAAACCCATAAACCCTAAACCCCGAACCGTAAATCCTAAATCCTAAACCCTAAACCCCAACCTCAACCTAAAACCAAAACCCCAAACCCCACACCCTCAATCCTAAACCCTAAACCCCAAACACAAAAACCCAAACCCTGACCCTAAACCCCAAATTTTAACCCCAAACCCCAAACCCAAAAACAAAACCCAAAACCTTAACGCTAAACCCCAAACCCAAACCCTAAACCCATACCCTAAGCCTAAACCCTAAACCATAAACCCCAAACCATAAACCCTAAACCCTAATCCCCAAACCCCACATCCGAAATCCTAATCCCTACAACCCCAACCCTAACCGAAACCCTAAACCCTAAACCCTAAAACCGAAACCCTAAACCCCAAACCCCAAACCGTAAACACTAAATCTAAACCCCAAACTCTAAAACCTAAACCCGAAACCCAAAACCGTAAACCCGAAACCCTAAACCCTAAACACTAAACTCCAAATGTCGAACCTGAACCCTAAACTCAAAACCCTAACCCCAAACCGTAACCCAAAACCCTAAGCCATGACCCTAAATCATAACCCTAAACCCTAAATTTTAAAACCTAAACTTTAAACTCTAAACTCTAAACCCTAACGATAAACCTTAAATCTCACCCCCAAACCCTTAACCACAAACCAAAAACCCTAAACCTTATACCATAACCCTAAACCCTAACCCTAAACCCCCAAACCCTAAACCCTAGGCTCGAAACCTAAACCTTAAACCCTAAACCCCAAACTCCAAATTCCAAATCCTAAAACCTTAAACCCTAACCTAAAACCCTAACCCTAAACCCTAAACCCAAACCCTAAACCTTAAAGCCCAAACCCTGAACACTGAACTCTTTACCCAAGACCCTAAACCCAAACCCTAAACCCTTATCCCTTTGTCCCAATCCTAAAACCTAAACCCTAAACCCTAAACCCCAAACCAAAGACCCTAAATGCATAACCCTAAACCCTAAACCCTAACCCGTAAACCCTAAACCCCCAACCATAAATGCTAAACCCTAAATCCTAAAACCCAAATGTCAAACCCTATACCTTAAACCCTAATCCCGAAACTCGTACCCTAAAGCCCAAAAACCTAATCCCTAAACCTAAAATTCTAACCCTAAACCCTAACCCTAAACCTAAACCCTAAACTCCAAATCTTAACCCTAAACCCTGAACCATAAACCCCAAACCCCAAACTCGAAACCTTAAACCCTAAAACCCTAAACCCTAAACCCCAATGCCAAAACACTACACCCTAAACCCGAACTGGTAAACACTAAACCTCAAACCCTAAACTTAATCCCTAAACCCTAAACCCTTATCGTCAAACGCTAAAACCCTAAACCCTAAATCATGAACTCGAAACCTAAACCCTAAACCCCAAATCGCAAACCCTAAACCCCAAACACCAAACCCTAAACCTTATACCTTAAACCCTAAACACTGAACCCTGAACCTTGAACCTTAAACCCTAAATGCTATACCCTACACTCCAAACTCTAAACCCTAAACCCCCAATCCGAGACCGTAAACCCTAAACCCTTAACTCCAAATCCTAAACCTAAACACCAAACCATAAACCCTAAACTCCAAACCTTAAACACTAAATCCCAACGCAAACCCCAACCCAACTGATAAGTCCCTATTTTGTATAATATTTTCTATCTTATTTTAGGGTTCCTTATTATATTTTTATTGGGCTTAATTGCATCAATTATGATAAATTTGGTTTAAAGAGTAATTACATGAAAATAATATTAAAATGGGTTAAATTGTTATACTTTTTGTGATTGCTTTTTAATTAAAATATTTTGGGATGATTATTTTTATATTGGGCCTTATTTTTACTTTGTATCTTATAAAAGAAAGATTGAAAAAAAAGAAGAAAAGAATTCAACAACAAAATTAGAAGCCAAAAAAAAAGCCCAACATCCAATCTATGATTCAACCCATTGAACCAAAAATCCAAATCCACTTTCCCACAATTTTTGCCAATGCTCTCACGCCACTAAGCCCAAGAAAATGGGTAGCACATGTTAGGTTTGTTTTAAGATGGAAACACACATTTGAAAAATGAAAGCAGCATTTTTCCCCCCAATTTTTCCTCCTCAGTTTCGGCGCTACACAGGGCAAGAAATTTACCATCATCACACACTATTATTCCACCACCTCCTCACTTCTTCCATTCCATCATTCACGCCACTTCCACCTACTCAATATCTTATTCACCACCATCATCAAGCATCTCCTTCACATGCCCCTTTTCTTCTTGTTCTTTGTTTGGACGCCACCTCACCACCATCATCACCATATTTCAAATTCTTGCAACATGGTTGAAGTGAAGAACATTGTAGCATTTCTCCCAATGTGTGGCTAGATTCTCATGCTTCTTGGAGATGGAGATTAGGGCTTGAGTTCCCATTCTACAAAGGGGAGTTATGTTATCTCAATACCTAATTTTAAATTGTATATTCGATTTCCTAGGTTTAGGATTTATCTTTATGCAATTTAGAATCTTACATTTATGGGCACATTGTCTATGTGTATTGAGTGATTATGATTTAGATTGATTTTGGCAACTAGATGATTGTATAGAAATATTGCCTTTACAACTTAATTAGAAAGTATTTTCTATCATGTTCTTGACTAGAGAATATAATTTTTGATGCTTGTATTTGATTGTCTCGGTTGAACAATTTTTAGTAGAGAAACAAGTTTCTTTTGTCTAATTTTAATCATACACTAAGTGGTTTTTATTTGTGTCTTTTGGTGTAATTGCTAGCTATGGTAGTAGGAGTAATTATTAAGAAAGAACACAAGACTCAAGTGCTACCTTGAGGTTTTCCCTTAAGACTTAGTGAAATATTAACTCCCATATTCATTTGAACTAGGATAGGTATAATTCCATTTCCAAGGGCATTTTTAAAATTAATTCCAACCTCTTTTTAATTAGCCTATTCAAGAAAAACACAAAAAATAGTAATTTAGGTTCTCTTTAGTTTACTTTTATTGCTTTTCTCATTTAGTCAGATAGCTTAAAAACCCAACACTTCACTTTAGTTTGTTAATTGCATGTCTTTTATACTTATTTTAGCCTAGGATCTTAGATAAAGGTTCCTTGAGTGAAAACGATCCAGATTGCGCTACTATATTGCATTTTTAATTCGGGTAATTTGGCCAACCTTGCGGTGGGTTGCGATCAAATTTTGGCGCCGTTGCCGGGGAGCCAATTTATTTGGTTCTTTGGTTAGCTAAGTGTCAATCTCTCTTGTGTTTCTTATTAGATTTTTTTTTTCCTTTCATGTTTTAGACTTCTTTATAGTATATTTATATATAGTTTGCATTTTTTCCTTTTTTCAATTTCCATTTGCATTTATTAAAAAAAACCAAAATCAACAAATTTATTTATTTTTCTTATTACCTTTGTTTTATTTATTTTTAGTGCATAGGTCATACTTTACACTTTTCAATTGTATAGATCTTTTGGGCTCTTTGGGAATAGCTTTGTTCATTATTAAGTTTCACTGAATTTCCATTGTTGCTTTTGATTGTTATTCTGACTGTGTATGAACCAAAGTCCTAAAATTTTACCATTTGATCCAGAAATTGAAAGACTTTGAGGAAGTTAAGGAAAGAAAAGAAGTCAGGAGGCATTAGTAGCAATAGTGTAATTCAAGAAACTAGTGTATCTAGTGAGTCCGGTGTGTCTAGTGATTCTGAATCTAGTTTAGAATTTTATATTGATTTACCTTTCACTATGGATGATCAAGATATACCTAGGGATCAAAATGAACGAAATGATAATGGGAACAATAGGGAAAGAGAAGCTGAAAATAATGGGCAAAATGTGAGAAGAAGCATTAGGGAAATCACAACTTCTGATGTTAATTTTAATCCTATTAATGCTGCTTGTCCTAATCTTGATGTGAATTTTGAATTGAAAGGTCCTCTTGTTAATGCTTTACCAAAATTTTGTGGCTTGGCAGGTGAGGACCCTTATAACATTTGAACTCCTTGTACATGGTATGTGCAAGCATGAAGCCCGTCGGAGCCAGCACAGATGATGTTCAATGGATGGTCTTTCATCTATCTCTTGAAGGAAAAGCCAAGGATTGGTACATGAGACTTCCTCGTCATGTGGCAAATGCATACAACTCATGGGCAAATTTGAAGAGGGCTTTCTTAGAAAAGTACTTCCCTGCATCCAGAACTTCTGCAGTTAGAAAAGAAATTTATTCAATAACACAGATGATCAAGAGACATTTTATGAGTATTGGAATAGGTTTCAAGATTTGCTATCAAAGTGTCCTCATCATCAAATCCCAGAGGAACAATTGGTCCAATACTTCTATGATGGACTCTTGAATCATGATAAGAGTGTACTTGATGCTGCATCTGGAGGTTCTTTGATTGACAAAACAGCTCAAGAAGCATGGGTGTTGATTGAGAAGATGGCTGCAAATAGCCAACAATATAGTTGTCGGGACACAAGATCTGTGAGTGCATTGAGTGGTTCTTCAAGCCAATCAAGAGAAATTAGCTCTCTTTCCTCACAAGTGGAGACATTAACTGCTCAAATGTCCAAGATGTCTGCTCAGTTGAACAACTTGAATGTGCAACATCCAACTTCTCAAGCAATTGTGGCCCCAAGTTGTGAATTTTGTGCTTCAGTTATGCATATCTCTAGTGTTTGTCCACACCGATTTGAAGAAGTGTCAGCTATGTATCAAGGAAATCCCAACACATCTCAAAGATGGGACCCTTACTCAATACATATAATGAAGGGTGGAGATACAATCCCAAGTTCAGTTGGAGAGATGGAGACAACAGAGGCCAAAATAGATTTCAGCAGAGTGGTGGGGCAGGAACTTCTCAAGACAATTCTCTTTCTGTTCCCAAAAATGATGAGACCAACCAGTTGTTGAAAGGATTGATGACTCAGATGAGTCAAATGGGTAATATGATAAAAGATGATAAAGCAGCTACTAATTCTCAGCTCTCCACTATTTGTAAAGAGTTGGAGGAACTACGTGTGAAGAATAACAACCTCACTTCTTTTGTCACTCAACTGTCCAACAATATGAGTGAGCAGCAAGCAAAGAGTAGTGGTTCAATACCCTCCAACACGGTCATCAACCCTAAATCATTGAATGCCATCACTCTTAGAAGTGGCAAAAAGGTGAAGTTTCCTGGTGAAGATGATGACCAAGCTGAAGTTGTAGTTGAGGATGCATCATTGGTTCCTAACACATTGAAGGAATCAGAGAGTTTGAAAGAAAAGGAGCTGCTTGTCAAAAAGAATCCCACACTGGCCCAACAAGAGTCAGAGTTGCAAAGTAAGGATAACACTCATCCTCATGAAGAAGCAGAGCATTCTTCAGAGTTTCATGCAGGTTCTGCAAAGTCCAATGGAAGCAAACAACCTGAACAAGGGAAAGCAGATGAGCAAGGAGCCTCAAAGCATAAAGGTAAGGAGGTATGTATTCAAGATATCCCTTTTCCTCACTCTTATCTTTCAAGCAAGAAAATGCATGATGATAAGCAAGATAAAGAGATCTTAGAATTGTTTAGCAAACTTGAGGTCAATATTCCTTGTTAGAACTAATAAAAAGGTGCCTAAATATGCTAAATTTCTTAAGGACCTTTGCACACATAAAAGAAAATTTAGGCCTAATGAAAGAGTGCAGATTAGTTCTAATGTGTCAGCCTTGTTCAAACCTCAAATTCCTATAAAATGCCAAGACCCTGGATCTTTCACTATCCCTTGCACCATAGGTAAGGCAACCATAAATAGAGCTTTGTTAGATCTAGGGGCTGCTATAAATGTCATGCCTAAGTCCATGTATGCATCACTAGGTATAAAAACTCTTAAGCCCACTAGTGTAGTGTTGCAATTAGCTGATAGGACTATAAGGCACCCTCACGGCATTTTAGAGGACATACTTGTTAAAGTAAAGGATTTGGTATTCCCTGCTGATTTTTATGTACTTGATATGACTAATGAAGTATCACATGATACTACATTGATTCTTGGTAGGCCTTTCTTGAGGACTGCTAATACTATGATTAGCATGAAAGAAGGTGTCATCACTATGGAGGTAGGGGACCAGAAAATTTATTTTAACATGTATGAGGCTATGAAACATCCTTATGAAGATTATTCTTTATTGGGTGTCAATGCCATTGATTGTATCATTGATGAGGCTAGAGATGAACATGAATTGAATGTGCATGCTAACATTGATTTGCATGATCTTGATATATATGGATTTGATGAGTCTTCTTCTTCTTCTTTTTCTTTCACCTTCTTCTTTTTGTTCTTGTGGAGATGACGTGACATGCATTATTTGTCAAGAAATTAATTGCTGTCTTTCCACTCCACAAGATTTTACTTTTTCTTCTTTAGCAAGTGATGATAGTTCCGAGAAAGGTTTGCTTTGTGATTGTGCAGATATTCAAGCTTTGATGGAAGCTAAATTGGTGGTTGGAAGTGACTCTTTGAGTACACAAGAAGATGAAAGTGACCACATTCTAGCCACTTCACTTTCTCTTGCGCTTCAAGAAGATCAAAAGCAGCCTAAACTTGAAAATGAGAAGCCACTTGCTAATTTTTCTAAATCTGTTTTTCTCCTCAAACCTTGAGATACTTACATGATCTTATTTCTTGTTGTGATACAGGTGCGAAGGAGAACCCCAAGCATGTTGCTGCCATAGATCAACCTAGAGTTGATTCAACACTTGGGAAGACCAAAGAGCAAGTTGTTGCCACAGGAGTTAAATCAGTGCACCCAAGCTGAAACTAAAAAAGGGAGTACTCTTTGCTCCTTAGAACTCACTCATTTAATTCCTTCTAATGTTCAACCTCCTGACCTTGAATTGAAACCTTTGCCCTCTAATCTAAAGTATGTTTTTCTAGAAAGTAATGAGAAACTTCCTGTGATCATTTCTAATGCATTGTCTTTAGATGAAGAGGATAGGTTAGTTGGTGTGCTCAAAAAGCACATAGGAGCTATAGGTTGGACATTAGCTGATATACCAGGGATTAATCCATCTATTTGTACCCATAGGATACTGCTTAATGAGGAGTCTAAGCCTGTTAGACAACCTCAGAGGAGATTGAACCCACTTATTCTAGATGTTGTGAAAAAAGAGGTCACTAAACTCCTTAGTGCTGGAATTATATATCCTATATCAGATAGTGAGTGGGTTAGTCCAGTCCAAGTAGTTCCTAAGAAGAGTGGTATCACTGTGGTTAAAAATGAACAAAATGAATTGATTCCAACTAGGGTACAAAATGCTTGGAGAGTTTGCATTGATTATAGGAAACTGAATGCATCCACTAGAAAAGACCACTTTCCCCTTCCCTTTATTGACCAAATGTTAGAAAGACTTGCAGGGAAGTCCCATTATTGTTTTCTTGAGGGTTTTTCAGGATACTTTCAAATTCCTATAGCTCCAGAGGATCAAGAAAAGATCACTTCTACTTGCCCCTTTGGTACACTTGCATATAGGAGAATGCCTTTTGGTTTGTGTAATGCTCCTGGTACATTCCAGCGTTGTATGATGTCTATTTTTTCTGATTTCCTTGAACAATGCATGGATGTATTTATGGATGATTTTACAGTTTATGGAGAATCATTTGATGCATGTTTAGACCGCTTAGATAAAATCTTGCTAGTGTTCTGAAAAAGGTCTTGTGCTAAATTATGAAAAGTGCCATTTTATGGTTGATCAAGGAATTGTTTTAGGCCATTTAATATCTAGCAATGGAATTGAGGTTGACAAAGCTAAAATTGAAATAATATCTTCTTTGCCATATCCCACTACACTTAAAGAGCTTAGATCTTTCTTGGGGCATGCTGGCTTTTATAGAAGATTTATCAAGAATTTTAGTAAAATAGCTTTGCCATTATCTCATTTGCTGCAAAAAGATGTGGAATTTGTTTTTGATGATAGTTGTAAGCATGCATTTAATGAACTCAAGCAAAGGCTCATATCTCCTCCTATTCTGACTTCTCCCAATTGGGACTTACCATTTGAGCTTTCATGTGATGCTTCTAATAGTGCAGTAGGAGCTATGCTTGGTCAAAGGGATGGTAAGATTTCTAAGGTTATTGCTTATGCCTCCAAAACTTTGGATGCCGCCCAAGTGAACTACACAACCACTGAAAAGGAGTTATTTGCCATTATTTTTGCTTTAGATAAGTTCAGACCATATTTGATTAACTCCAAGGTTGTTATTTTCACAGATCATGCTGCAGTTAAATATCTTTTCAAGAAGCCCCAGTCCAAACCAAGGCTATTGAGATGGATGCTACTTATACAAGAGTTTGATGTTGAGATCAAGGATAGAGCTGGAGCAGAGAACCTTGTAGCTGATCACTTAAGTAGACTTCCAGATCAATCAAAGGGAGTAGATGATTCTGATTTTATTTGTGATAATTTTCCTGATGCTACTCTCTTTGCTTTAGCTATTAAAGAGCCATGGTTTGCAAACATAGTCAATTACTTGGTCACAAATTTGATTCCACATTCTATGTCTCATTTTCAGGTGCAGAAGCTAAAGAGAGAAGCTCACACTATGTATGGGATGCTCCCCACTTATGGAGGATGTGCAGTGACCAAGTGATCAGAAAATGTGTTCCAGAAGAAGAATTTCAGTCCATACTCTCAGCTTGCCATTCTATGGTTTGTGGTGGACACTTTAGTGCTAGGAAAACCTCTAGGAAAGTTTTAGATGCTGGTTTTTATTGGCCCTCCTTGTTTAATGATGCCTATAACTTCTGTAAAGGTTGTGATAAGTGTCAAAGGTTTTGGGGGTTGAGTAAAAGGCATGAGATGCCGCAACAACCGATGTTGTTTTGTGAGGTTTTTTATGTTTGGGGTATAGACTTTATGGGTCCCTTTCCACCCTCTTTTGGTTTTGCTGTAGACTATCTATCTAGATGGGTAGAAGCTATTCCTACACGTAAGGATGATGCCACTACGGTTTCCAAATTTCTCAAGTCTCATATCTTTTGTAGATTTGGAATACCTCGGGCTATAGTGAGTGATCGAGGAACCCATTTTTGCAATAGGATTCTTGATAGCCTATTTGCTAAATTGGGGGTTACCCACAAAGTTTCCACTGCCTATCACCCACAAACCAATGGTCAAGCTGAGGTGTCAAATAGAGAGATCAAGCACATCTTGGAGAAAATTGTAAAACCTTCCAGAAAGACTGGAGCTTAAGACTGAAGAAGCTTTATGGGCCTATAGGACTGCATTCAAGACCCCCATAGGAATGTCACCTTATCGCATCATCTATGGCAAATCTTGCCACATTCCTGTGGAGCTTGAACACAAAGCCTATTGGGCAGTTAAAGCTTGCAATATGGATATGGAATCCTCGGGCTTAGAAAGGAAGTTGCAACTGCAAGAGTTGGAAGAATGAGACTAGATGCATATGAAAATTCTCGTCTCTACAAAGAAAAGACAAGAATGTTGCATGATCAGGGCATTATGAGAAAAAGTTTTCAAGTTGGTGACAAGGTGTTACTATTTAGAGCTCGATTCAAATTCAAGCATGGTAAGCTCAACTCTAAGTGGGATGGCCCTTACAAAGTCACCAAAGTTCACAAGTTTGGCATGATAGAGCTCATTGATGAAGCAACTGGACAAACTCTCAAAGTCAATGGGCATCTCTTAAAGATATACCATGAGAATTTCAAGCCTCCTTAAATCTCAGGTTGTCTCTTTCCTTCCCTTATCTATTTACATATTTTGAGCTTTAATGCATAAGATAAGTGTGGGGAAAACCATTTAGTAGTTTAGGACTTTAGGTAGTTAGTTTAGTTAGTTTAATTCTCCCCTTTGTTGATGTACTCCTTGCTCACCACTTTTGTTTTGTTGAATTTTGTTGCATTGGGGACAATGCAATAATTCAAGTGTGGGGGAAGGGATTGGTTGTGAATATTCTGCATGTGCTTTTAGGTGATTTAGTGGTCAAATTTGGAAAAATTTGAAAATTTTTCAAAGGAAGTGAACCCACATTTGAATTTTTGCATCTCTTTGCCTTGAAAGTGCACTTTTCTAGTTTACATTAAACTTGTTAGAGCTATACATGTTCTAAGTTGATTGTAATGTTTGATTGATTATTATTTTGGAGTTAGTATTTGGAATAGATGAATTGTTGTATTGTGATTGGTCTAGTTTTCAACTGAATGATGTGAATGAACTTATGAGAAATAACCTTTGTTGGAAGGATTCTTGAGCCTATCTTTCATTTTTCTCATTAGTGTTGTCCACCTACTCTAATGAATCTCTAGAACTTGTTTGAATTCTTTTTCAAAATCACATTTGCATTTAGATGATTGAAGATGAAAGGGGCATTCATTTCTCATAGCCATTTACCCAAACACTCACCCATTACTAATTAATCCATTGTTAACCCCCTTTGAGCCATTCACTTTCCTAAATCCATATATTTAACAAGCTAAGCATGTCATTTCATTGAATTTCTCATAGCACCTTATTTTCTGAAGCTTGGTTTACCAATATTATTATTTACATGAAATGGAGTGTCATATACCTTACAAAAAGAAGAGCAAAAAGAAAGAAGCAAAATCAAAAGCAAAAGAAAAAAAATAGTGAAAAAAAATAAAGAATGAAAAGCAACAACACATCCATTGGATTTTTATGGTTACCAAGAATGTTACATTGAAATATGTATTTAATGTATTGCATTAATGCTATGATTAATTCTCTCTCTTAACTCTTTTTGCATGCTTAAAGCTTGTTTTAGTTTCCTTGTCCATTTGATTTGGCCATTTTCCATCATTACAACCCTCTTAAGTCCCCTTGATTCATGAGTGTAGTTGCTACTTAGTGGTGGAGAAAGTAGAATTTTTACAAGCTTATGGTAGATCTTAGTTTAGGTGGATTTAAGAGAAAGGACCCATATTTGTGAGATGAGAGAAACACATTGATCCTTGAGTGTTCTCTTTTGTTCATCCCCACAATTCAGTTGTTACTTGGGTTAATCTTTTGCATTGTTCATTCTATAACTATGCTAGCTTGAGGATAAAATTGATTGAGTTGTTTCATTCTTGTTTCAGAACATGTTAATTACTCCCTCATTTATTTTAATGTCATTCTTAGATTACTTGCACTTTCTTGTTTTTGCCCAGGAGTGCAAAAGTTCAAGTGTGGGGGAATTCGACAAGTCCCTATTTTGTATAATATTTTCTATCTTATTTTAGGGTTCTTATTATATTTTATTGGGCTTAATTGCATCAATTATGATAAATTTGGTTAAAGAGTAATTACATGAAAATAATATTAAAATGGGTTAAATTGTTATATTTTTGTGATTGCTTTTTAATTAAAATATTTTGGGATGATTATTTTATATTGGGCTTATTTTTACTTTGTAGCTTATAAAAGAAAGATTGAAAAAAAGAAGAAGAAGAAGAAAAGAATTCAATCAACAAAATTAGAAGCCAAAAAAAAAAGCCCAACATCCAATCTATGATTCAACCCATTGAACCCGAAATCGAAATCCACTTTCCCACAATTTTTGACAAAGCCCTCACGCCACTAAGCCAAGAAAATGGGCAGCGCATGTTAGGCCTTGTTTTAAGATGGAAACACACATTTGAAAAAGGAAGCGGCATTTTTTCCCCAATTTTTCCTCCTATGTTTCGGTGCTACACAGGGAAGGAAATTCACCATCATCACACACCATTATTCTACCACCTCCTCACTTCTTCCATTCCATCATTCACGCCACTTCCACCTACTCAATATCTTATTCACCATCATCATCAAGCATCTCCTTCACATACCCCATTTCTTCTTGTTCTCTGTTTGGACGCCACCTCACCACCATCATCACCATATTTCAAATCCTTGCAACATGGTTGAAGAAGTGAAGAACATTGTAGCATTTCTCGCAATGTGTGGCTAGATTCTCTTGCTTCTTGGAGATGGAGATTAGGGCTTGAGTTCCCATTCTACAAAGGGGAGTTATTTTATCTCAATACCTAATTTTAAATTGTATATTTGATTTCCAAGGTTTAGGATTTATTTTATGCAATTTAGAATCTTAGATTTATGGGTACATTGTCTATAACTATGCTAGCTTGAGGATAAAATTGATTGAGTTGTTTCATTCTTGTTTCAGAACATGTTAATTACTCCCTCATTTATTTTAATGTCATTCTTAGATTACTTGCACTTTCTTGTTTTTGCCCAGGAGTGCAAAAGTTCAAGTGTGGGGGAATTCGACAAGTCCCTATTTTGTATAATATTTTCTATCTTATTTTAGGGTTCTTATTATATTTTATTGGGCTTAATTGCATCAATTATGATAAATTTGGTTAAAGAGTAATTACATGAAATAATATTAAAATGGGTTAAATTGTTATATTTTTGTGATTGCTTTTTAATTAAAATATTTTGGGATGATTATTTATATTGGGCTTATTTTTACTTTGTAGCTTATAAAAGAAAGATTGAAAAAAAGAAGAAAAGAATTCAATCAACAAAATTAGAAGCCAAAAAAAAGCCCAACATCCAATCTATGATTCAACCCATTGAACCAAAATCCAAATCCACTTTCCCACATTTTTTGCCAATGCTCTCACGCCACTAAGCCAAGAAAATGGGTAGCACATGTTAGGTTTTGTTTTAAGATGGAAACACACATTTGAAAAATGAAGCAGCATTTTTCCCCCAATTTTTCCTCCTCAGTTTCGGCGCTACACAGGGCAAGAAATTTACCATCATCACACACTATTATTCCACCACCTCCTCACTTCTTCCATTCCATCATTCACGCCACTTCCACCTACTCAATATCTTATTCACCACCATCATCAAGCATCTCCTTCACATACCCCATTTCTTCTTGTTCTCTGTTTGGACGCCACCTCACCACCATCATCACCATATTTCAAATCCTTGCAACATGGTTGAAGAAGTGAAGAACATTGTAGCATTTCTCGCAATGTGTGGCTAGATTCTCTTGCTTCTTGGAGATGGAGATTAGGGCTTGAGTTCCCATTCTACAAAGGGGAGTTATTTTATCTCAATACCTAATTCTAAATTGTATATTTGATTTCCAAGGTTTAGGATTTATTTTATGCAATTTAGAATCTTAGATTTATGGGTACATTGTCTATGTGTATTGAGTGATTACGATTTAGATTGATTTTGGCAACTTGATGATTGTATAGAAATATTGCCATTACAATGTAATTAGAAAGTATTTTCTATCATGTTCATGACTAGAGAATATAATTTTTTATGCTGGTATTTGATTGTCTCGGTTGAACAAGTTTTAGTAGAGGAACAAGTTGTTTTTGTCTAATTTTAATCATACACTAATTGGTTTTTAATTGTGTCTTTTGGAGTAATAGCTAGCTATGGTAGTAGGAGTAATTATTAAGAAAGAACACAAGACTCAAGTGGTACCTTGAGGTTTTTCCTTAAGACTTAGTGAAATATTAACTCCCATATTCATTTGAACTAGGATAGCTATAATTCCATTTCCAAGGGTATTTTTAATATTAATTCCAACCTCTTTTTAATTAGCCTATTCAAGAAAAACACCAAAAATAGTAATTTAGGTTCTCTTAAGTTTAATTTTATTGCTTTTCTCATTTAGTCAGATAGTTTAAAAAACCCAACACTTCAGTTTAGTTTGTTAATTGCATGTTTTTGATACTTAGTTTAGCCTAAGATCTTAGATTAAGGCTCCTTGAGTGAAAACGATCTGGATTGCGTTACTATATTGCATTTTTAATTCGGTTAATTTGGCCAACCTTGCGGCGGGTTGCGATCACCAACCCTAAAAACTAAATCTCAAACCCTAAATCCTAAACCCCAACCCTAAACCCCAAACCTTAAACCCTAAACCGCAAACCGTAAACCCTTAACCCTAAACCCTAAACTCTAAACCTTAAACCTTAAACCCTAAACACTAAACTATAAACTTTAAACCCTAAACTCGATACCCTAAACCTTAAACCCCAAACCCCAAACCCTAAACCCTTAACCGGAAACCCTTAACCCTAAACCCAAACCATAAATCTTAATCCCTAAACCCTAAACCCTAAATGTCAAACCCTAAACCCTAAACCCCAAACCCCAAACCCTAAACTCAAAACCCTAAACCCTAAACCCTAAATTCTAAACTCGAAACCGTAAACTGTAAACCCTAAACCCTAAATGCCAAAACCCTAAACCATAAACCCTAAACACTAAATCCCAAACGCTAAACCCTAAACCCCAAACCCAAAACCCTAAACCCTAAACTCGAAACATAAACCTTAAATCCTAAACCCCAAACCCCAAAATCCAAATCCTAAAATTATAAACCCTAAACCCTAAACCCCTAAACCCAAACCGTAAACCCTAAACCTTAAACCCCAAACCATGAACACCGAATCCTATACCCTAGACCCTAAACCTAAAACCCTGAACCCTAATCCATATGCCCCAAATCCTAACACCTAAACCCTAAACCTTAAACCCCAAACCCTAAACCCTAACCCTTAACCCCAAATACTAATCCCCAAATGTGAAACCCTATACCCCAAACCCTAAACTCGAAACCCTAAACCCTAAATTCTAAACCTCAAACCCTAAACCCTAAACCGTAAATTATAAACCCTAAACCCTAAACACTAAATGCCAAACCCCGAACCCTAAACACTAAACGCCAAACGCTAATTCTAAACCCTAAAGCCTTAACCCCAAACCGTAAATCGTAAACTGTAAACCCTAAACCCTAAACTCTAAACCCTAAACCTTAAACCATAAACCCTAAACCCCAAATGTCAAACCCTATACCATAAACCCTAATCCCTAAACTCGAAACCCTAAACCCCAAACCCTAAACCCTAAACCCTAAACCCTAAATGCTAAACTCCGAATCCTAAACCCTAAACCCTGAACAATAAACCCCAAACCCTAAACCATAAACCATAAACCCTAAATGCCAAATGCCAAACCTTACACCCTAAACCCCAAACCCCAAACACTAAACCCCAAACCCTAAACCTTAATTCCTAAACCCTTAACCCCAAACGCTAAACCCTAAACCCCAAACCCCGAAGCCATAACCCCAAATTTTCAACCCCAAACCACAAACCCCTAAGCCTAGACCCTAAACCCTAAATCCCAAAACCCAAACCCTAAGCCCTAAACCCGAAACACCAAACACTAAACCCCAAACCCTAAACCCTAAACCCTAAACCCTAAACCTTAATCCCTAAACTCTAAACCATAAACCCCTTAATCCCTAAACTCTAAACCATAAACTCTAAACCCTTAACCCGAACCCCTAAACCCCCATAAACCATATACCCTAAACCTTAAACTCTAATTGTCAAACCCTAAACCCTAAACCCAAACCCCAAACCCCAACACCTAAACACAAAACCCTACACCCTGAACCCTAAACCCTACACCCTACACCCTAAATTCAAAACCCTAAACCCTAAATCGTAAACCATCAACCCCAAACCCGAAACACTAAACCTAAACCATAAACCCTAAACCCCAAATGTCAAACCCTAAACCCTGAACCCTGATCTCTAAACCCCAGACCCTAAACCCTAAACCCCTAAACTATAATCGATATGCCCTAAATCCTAAAACCTAAACCCTAACCCCCAAACCCAAAATCCTAAACCCTAAACCCTAAACTGAAGACCCTAAACTGATAACCCAAACCCTAAAGTCCAAACCCTAAACCCTAAACCCAAAACCTAAACCCCAAACAAAAGACCCTAAACCCGAAACGCTAATCGATAAACCCTAAATCTGAAACCCCAAACCCCAAACCCTAAACCCCAAACCGAAGACCCTAAACTCCAAACCCTAAACCCTCAACCCTAAACCCTAAACCTTAAAGCCTAAACCCTAAACCTTAAAGCCTAATCCCTAAACCCTAAACTCTGAACTCCAAACCCTAAATCCAAAATCCTAAACCCTAAACACTACACTACAAACTGTAAACCCTAAACCCTAAACTCATAAACACAAACCCCAAACCCTAAATCCTAAACCCTAAACCATAAACCATAAACCAAAAACACTGATCCTTAAAGCGTAAACCCTAAACTCTAAACTTCGAACTCCAAACCCAATAACCTAAATCGTAAACCATAAACCCTAAACCCTACACTCCATACCCTAAACCCTAAACCCCAAACCCTTAACCCCAAACCCTAAATCCTAAACCCTAAATCCCAAACCTTAAACCTTAACCCTAAAACCCCAAACCCCAAACCCTAAACCCTAAACCCTAAACCACAAACCCTAAACCCTAAACCCCAACCCCTAAACCCTAAACCCTTAACCCCAACCCCAAACACCAAGCCACAAACCCAAAACACTAAACCCCAAACCCTAAACCCTAAACCCCAAACCATAAACCATAAACCCTAAACCCTAAACTTCATATCCGAAATGCTAAACCCTAAACACCAAACACAAAACTCCAAACCCCAAACCCTTAACATCAAACTTTAAACCCTAAACCCTAAACTCCAAACCCTAAAGTATAAACCTTAAACTCAAAACCCTAAACCCTAAACCCCAAACCTTAACCCTAAACTCGAACCCCAAACCTTAAACCTTAAACTTTAAACTCTAAACCCCAAACACTAAAACCTTAACCCCAAATGCTAAAGCCTAAACCCCCAACCCCTAAATCCTATGCCCTAAACCCGAAAACCTAAACCCTAAACCCTAAACCCCAAACCCCAAACCTTAAGCCCTAAGCCCTAAACCCTCAACCCCAAACACTAAAAACTAATCCCCAACCCTAAACCAGACACCTTAAACCCAAAACCCTAAACCCTAAACCCGAAACCCTAAACCCTAAATCCGAAAGACAAAAAACTAAACACTATACCCTAAACCCTTGACCCTAAACCCCAACCTCAAACCCTAAACCCTAAACACTAAACCCCAAACCGTAAACCAAAAACCCTAAACCCGAAATCCTAAACCCTAAACTCCTAACCCCAAAGCCTAAAGCCTAAACCCCAAAACGTAAACCCAAAACCCTAAACCTTAAACACTAAATTGGAAACCGTTAACCGCAAACCCTAAGCCCCAAACCCCAAGCCCTAAACCTTAAATCCTAAACATTAAACACTAGACCTAAATACCTAAACCCCAAACACTAAAACTTTGACCCCAAACCCTAAACCCCAACCATAAACCGTAAACCCCAAACTCTGAACCCTAAACCCTAAACCATAAACCCCAAACACTAAACACCAAACCCCAAACCCCAAACTTAAACCCTAAATCATAATACGTAAACCCTAAACCATAAACCCAAAATTCTTAACGCCAAACCCCAAACCCTAAACCCTAAACACCAAACCATAAACCCAAAACCCCAAACCCGAAATAATAAATCCTAAACCCCGAACCCTAAACTCTAAACCGTAAACCCTAAACCCTAACCCTAAACCCGAAACACAAATCCTTGAACCCTAAATGTAATACCCTAAACCCTAAACTCGAAACCGTAGACCATAAACCAAAACCCTTAACCCTAAACCCTAAGCCATAAACCCAAAACCTTAAACACTAAACCCCAAACCCAAAACCTTAAACCCTAAACCCAAACACTAAACCCCAAACCATAGACCCAAACCCCAAACCGTTAACCCTTAACCCCAAACCCGAAACCCAAAATCTTATACCCCAAACCCTTAACCCTTAACCCTAAACCTTAGACCCTGAGCCCTAAGCCCTAAACCCAATTCGATATGCCCTAAATCTGAAAACCTAAACCCTAGACCCCAAATTGAACACCCTAAACCCTTAACCCCTAACCCCAATTCCTAAACCCTAAACCCCAAACCATAAATCCAAAACTCGATATCCCAAACCCTAAACCCTACACTCCAAACCCTAAACCCTAAACCCAAAAACCTTAACCCTAAACCTTGAATCCTAAACCCTAAACCCCAAACCCCAAACCTTGACCCTAAACCCTAAATTTTAAAGCCCAAACCCTAAACACCAAACCCTAGATCCTAAACCCTAAATCTCAAACTCCAAACCCTAAAACCTAAACACCAAACACCGAACCCCAAACCCTAATACATAAACCCTAAACCATAAACCCAAAACCCTTAAAGCCAAACCCGAAAGCCTAAACCCTACACCCTAAACCCCAAACCATAAACCCTAACCCCTAAACCTCGAACCCCAAATCCAAAACCATAAACCCTAAACCCCAAACACAAACCCCAAACCCTAAACCCTAAACCTAAAATCCTAAACCCTAAACCCCAAACGCAAAACCCTTAACCCCCAACCCAAAACCCTATACACTAAACCCTAAACCTAAAACCCTAAACCATTAACCCGAACCCCTAAACCCCCATAAACCATATACTTTCCTTCACATTTATCAGATTCATACAACAAATAAATGCAGTTCTCAACTATTTATTCTCAATTACAAGATATTTGCACACATGGATTCAGGATATATATTCGTAATGAAAATGCTTTAACATAGCAATGTCATACCATCACATTGAGCAAATACATAAAACACTTAGTTTCTTTTAAAAGAATGCTCATTTTACCATCACATCTCTTAGATCAGTCATGCCAAAGACCAAATCTCTCCAGGACCTGTACAACTGATCTAAACCATTACCTTACCATCAAAAGCAATCTAAAGAAATAGGACAACACTAACTTACCAATATAAGTAAAGTCCGCCAATAAGGCATAGGCAACTACCTAACATTCCAGGGCATCCCCCGGTGTGCGCACAAGTTAGAACCTTAGGATCACCAGTCCCGGCCTTGATTATTTCCTCACTAGTTGCTAGAGAGCTACGTCCCTGACGCATTCCTAGCCAGCATAGTGTGTCCTTTCAACACAGATCATGAATATATAACATAACTTTCATAGGTAATGTTTATTCAGTTGCAAATCATTTACCTCTCCAGGGCATATCACTTTTCACAATTTGCCTCTCCAGGGCATATCAATAATTCACAACTGCCTCTCTAGGGAATATCAATTCTTCATAGATGCATGCTAAAATATCTGCCTCTCCTGGGCATACAAATGCATGCTAAATCTCAGTTCCATAATTGGATGCCACACACTTAAATAAGTTGCATAAATCGGGTCAACTTTTACATTTAGTCAACATAAAGTCAAATAAAGTCAACCATGAGTCAAACATTACTTGTACAGCAAGCAACTTTCATAATTTCTCATACAAGCATCTAAATACATTAAAATTTCATCAGAAGCACATACATAGTTTAATTAACAATTTAAACTTGCTTCTTAAGTATGAAAATCAAATTTTGACCCCTAATTGCCTCAATTTTATCAAAACAGTCCCCTTCCTCCAATTACTAAATTAGAAGGCAATTTTAGCAATTTCATCACATCCAACCAGAAAAATTGGACACTTAATAACCACTAAACGCATCCAGAAAGTTTCCAACAGAAATTCACCAGAAACTGAGTCAAAATAAGAATTTTGGAATTTTCTCTAGTTTTTCTTTCTAAGTGGTCCCTATTAAGACTCAATTTCATTTTTGGACTTATGAAAGCTCAAACAAAGCTACAACAAGCTTCACAAGGTTAAAAGTACCTTGTTCATACAATTTCCACAACCAAAAATAGTTCAGAGATCACATTTTTGCAGCAAAACACTATCTTTTAGAAATTTTCAAGAAAAGCCCTTTAAGTATTAAAACATAGTTAAAGACCTTTCTGGTCTCCTCCAGCCCTGTAGAATGCACCCAAATATCATATAGAGTAAAAAGGAATAGTTGGCTACTCACATTCAACTCAAAATGCCCAATTTTTATCAAGGATAAGAAAATAGTGATTTTCTTGCATTTTAGTCCCTATCCTTACTCCTTTTCTGTTCTGGCTTCTGTTAAGCCTTAAAAAGCTTCCCCTAATGAAGGTAAGGTCATTTATGACTTGCATAGCAAGTTTGTCCAGTCATATCAGTACAGAAGTGGGTTTTATGCAGTAAATTGCTACTTTCTTTGGCATTCTTTACAATTAAGGGGTTTAGGTGCACTAACACTGATCTAAGTCATTCTTGGGTTGCTTTATTCTCTGAAAACATTTCCTTGGAAGTCTAGAGGGTGGGGTAGGTGCCCTATCCACCCAGAACCAGAGTACCCAACCTTTATAGTTGAGTCTCCCTAATCCTAATACACTAGGTTTCTAACGTTGCCTTTTCTATTTTCTAAGTGCTCCCTGACTTTACCAATTTTTCACTATCCTTTCAATTTCTTTACTGCCTCGTACTTACCCAAATTCCCAGAATTTAGAAGTTCTTTTTAAGTCCAGAACCTCTACCTATTATTCTAAGTCAATTCTTCCTGATTTTGACATTTTCCTCACTATTACTAAAGTCACAGAACACTAAGCCCCTTTCAACTACTCATTTTATACCTTAGACACACTACAAGAACCAGAAAATAAAGCTTTAGGTTCTGTTGACAGAAATTTATATAAGACAGAAGTTAATGTGATTCCACTTTTACCATTTGAGCTATTAATTCATTTGACAGGTTCCCATTCATCAAATCTCAGAATCTGAATGTGTTCAGAGGTCCCACAAGTAACATATAACAACATATAAATCAGAAAGACAACCCCAGCAGTTTAGCAGCAAGCAAAACCAAGATAGAAGCATCAAGGGTCCAATTTAGCCATTTGAAATATTTAATCCATTCTAACAAGTTCCATTCCAGTAAACCCAGTGTCTTTAGTGCGTTCAGAGATTTAATTACCAACATATGATAGCATGCACATTTGAGGGGAAAGTTTCAGAAATCTGACAGCAAGAAAAACCCAAAACAGAAACCCATTGAGGTCCATTTTTACAATTTCTAAATTGAAATTTCTCACTACTGATTCAGCCATCTAATTAGGTAATAAGCCATGTTCTCTGGTGTCTTCTAGTTCATTTATCAATCACCTAGTTGCCCTAAACTTGTTCGAAAAATAACTTGCCAGACATCACAGAAACACAATTTCAACACTGAGTAAAACAGGGGTTCTGTCTTTTACAGTGAGTTCCAAGGACACGATCAGCAGTACGACAGCCTTGGATGACAAATGCAATTTGATACTATTAACGTACGTTCTCTTAGCTTTCTTTTGATACCTTACTTGCCTAATTTGGTTAAGAATCGAGAGAGTTATGCTCTGTCAAAGCAACATTGCACAAAACAGGGCTCATAAATGGCAGCAAAGGGAAAATGGTCATAAAGCCGTATACCATCACTCTAGATGGATGCTTTTAACTCTGACAAGTAGAAGGAAGGGTAACCCTACGTTACCTTGGATTTGATGAGAAGGAAGAATAGTTTGAGGCTCCAAAATATTTGGGCCAAGCTTGATCGAGGTGGGTTTCCCGAGTGTGTGTGTGTCTAAACTTTTCTGCCTTTCTCCTTGCTTCTCAGCTGCTGGATTTGAGCTCCCAAATTCCTCTTGCACTTCCACAGCCTTTGCTCTCTCTCTTACTCACTTCTCAGCTCTCAATTTCGGAGATAGTTAGCTGGATGTGCTTAAGCCTTAGTCTCACTCCTTTAAATAGAGGTGTGGTAATGTGAGGATTAATCATAGCATATGCATGTAATTGCTAGGTGTCCAGCCCTCACTTCTGCTTGCTTATTCCATGGACACCTAGTGGCGTGTGCTGGCAGTGGCTGAGGTGCTGTTTGGATGAGTTAATTGCTTGTTAATCTCTGGTAGGGATATTTTTAGTGAAGTGGGTCATATGGCCTCTAATTTGAATTGTGACATGTGCTAATTTAGGTTCCTAAGCTCCAATTCTGGTTATTTGTTCTGTGTATGTCTGCCTAAGTGTGTTGGCAGTAGCTAAGGTTATATTTAGGTAATTAATTTAGCCATTTAAGTTGGTATTTCGGTTACTATGCAAGGTGTGACACTTAATGATTTAATTGGGTGTCTAGTTCCTTTTATTTTGATTTTAAAACGTGTAACTTGTTGCAATTCTTAAAATCCCCATTAAGGCACAAAGATGGTACTTAATAGGGCAGGTTTGAATGCTTTTGGGTGGCTGAATTGGGCTTCCTTGTGCTCTCAGTAAGCTAGGGTGCCTTATTTGAAACTTTCCATTTCTATGATTTTAGTCCCTGAATTTCTGCTGGAGAAAATATGACAATTCAGGACTTTTCTTGAGGTTGGATCCCCTTATCTATGTCCTAGGGTATCTCAAGAGTGTCCTAGGCTACTTTTCTTGGGTCAAATAGGAGTTCCCTACTTAATTTAACTCATTAAAACAAAAAGGGTTAAAGCTAAGTTTTCCTTTCAATTTAGTCCCTAGGGTTTGGGTTAGGGTTTCTCTGGTACTCTTTCCCTAATTTTAAAGTCTCTCTTTCTCTAACTAGGGTTTCTTACCCTATTTGCAAGCACAATCAAACACAGTCAAGCATAATCAAGCACAAAACAGAAAAGACAAATAGGAAATCCAGTCAAAATTAGGTTTTGAATTTTCAGGATGTTACAACTCTCCCCTCCTAATTAGAATTTTTTTCCTCAAAATTTTGAAATATACCTGCAAATAATGCCGGATACTGTTGTCTCATGTCCTCTTCACGTTCCCAAGTCATTTCCTGTGTCGAAACATCTTGCCATAACACCTTGACTAATGGAACGGTCTTGCTCCGGAGTTGTCTTTTCTCAAACTCTAGAATCTTCACAGGGACTGAGGGGTAAGTTAAATTTTCCTTCAATTCTATTGGCTCAATCTTGAGTTCATGTGAAGGGTCAGGAATGTATCGACGAAGTTGAGAAACATGGAACACATTGTGGAGGTAAGACAATTTTCGGGGTAAGGCTATTTGAGATGCCACTGGGCCAATTCTCTTAAGAATTTGATAGAGACCTACAAATCGCTGATGTAATTTTTGCGCTTTCAGTGATCTTCCTATGCCTGTCATTAGGGTTACTTTGAGGGATACATGGTCTCCCTTGTTGAACTCAAGTGGTTTCCGCCTCTGATTGGCATAATTCTCTTGCCTCTATTGGGAAACCCTCATCCTTTCCCTAATCATACAGAGCTGCTCCGTAGTTTGGAGAACAATGTCTAGCCCTAATACTCTTTCCTCCTCGATCTTCGTCCAACATAGTGGTGACCTACACTCCCTTCCATAAAGGGCTTCATATGGTGCCATGTCTATACTAGAATGATAACTGTTGTTATAGGCGAATTCTACCAATGGCAAGTAAACATCCCATCTGCCTTCTTGCTCTAGTGCACACGATCGGAGCATATCCTCGAGAGTTTGAATTGTTCTCTTTGACTGGCCATCAGTCTGAGGATGGTATGTTGTGCTAAACCTCAATTGTGTCCCTAAGGCACTCTGTAGAGTTTGCCAGAATCACGAGCTAAATCTGGGGTCTCTATCGGACACTATGCTAGTTGGCACTCCATGAAGCCTCACTATTTCCCTAATGTACAGTTGGGCTAATTTTTCTTAGGAAAAAGTTATCCTGGTGGGTAAGAAGTGAGCAGACTTTGTGAGTCTATCCACAATTACCCAGATAGAGTTATGGTTGGAAGGGGTTCAAGGTAGTCCTACTATGAAATCCAAGGTGATTTGATCCCATTTTCACTCGGGTATAACTAAAGGTTGTAGCATTCCCGACGGTTTCTAATGTTCTATTTTGACTTGTTGACAAGTCAGACACTTACCCACCTGCTCGACTATGTCTTTCTTCATCCCTGGCCACCAGAATTTCTTCTTTAGGCCTTCGTACATTTTAGTTATACCAAGATGAACAATGTACATACTCCTATGGGCTTCCTCTAGTATCTTACTCCTCAAACCAGGGTCACTAGGAATTACTATTCTCTCCCTAAACAGCAATACCTCGTCCTCGGCTTCGTTAAAATCGGATGGTTTTCTCAAGACAACTAGAGTTTCATCCTTAATTTGGGCTTTCTTCATTTGAGCCCTCAGGTTGCATTCTATTCGAAACTCACTCATCTCTAATTTTTCATCAGCCACCACTGTATTCAAGCCCAGGTCTCTAAATTTCTCAATCATTTTCATCTCCTCGACCATCAAATGGGCTACCTAATAGATTTCCTACTCAAGGCATCGGCAACTACGTTGGCTTTTCCTGGGTGGTACTTAAGCTCAAGGTCATAATATTTCAATAAATCTGCCCATCTCCTCTATCTCATGTTCAACTCCTTTTGATCAAGAAGGTACTTAAGACTCTTTTGGTCACAGAAGATTGTAAACCTAGCTCCGTCAAATAAATGTCTCCAAATTATCACTGCAAAGATTACGGCCGCTAGTTCTAGGTCATGGGTAGGGTAGTTCTCATCATTTGGCTTAAGTTGTCGTGATGCATATGCTACGACTTGCTTATTCTGCATAAGCACACATCCAAGTCCTTTCTTTGAGGCATCAGTGTATACCTCGAAAGGCTCCCATGGGTCAGGTATGGTAAGCATAGGGGGTGTGGTCAACTTATCTTTCAGAGTTTGAAAGCCTGTCTCGCACTCTGTTGACCATTTGAAAGGTGTGTTCTTACGGGTCAATCCGTCATAGGGAAGGCAATTTCAGAAAATCCCTTAATAAACCTCCTATAGTACCCAACTAGTCCCAAGAAGCTTCTAATTTATGTCACTATTTGAGGTCTCTTCCAGTTCCTAACGGTTTTCGTCTTACTAGGGTCTACATCCACGCATTGTTTATTGATCACATGCCATAAAAACTTTACGTCTTCTAACCAAAACTCGCATTTTTCTATCTTGGCATATAGCTGTTTCTCTCGTAGTACTTGCAATACCAGTGCAAGATGTTCTTGATGCTCTTCTTCACTCCAAGAGTAAATCAGAATGTCATCAATGAACACTACGATGAATTCATCTAGATAGGGTCAGAAGATGTGGTTCAAATAATCCATGAATACCGCAGGGGCATTGGTCAGCCCGAATGGCATCACTACGAACTCAGAGTGGCCATAACGCGTTCTAAATGCAGTTTTAGGGATATCTTCCTTCTTAACTCTAATCTGATGGTACCCTGATCTAAGGTCAATTTTAGAAAATACAGTCGCTCCTCGTAACTGATACAACATGTCACCTATACGGGGTAGAGGATATTTGTTTTTGATGGTCACCTTATTTAACTCCCTATAATCTATGCAAAGTCTAAGGCTTCCGACCTTCTTTGTCACAAAGAGGACTGGGGCTCCCCATGGTGAAACATTAGGTCTAATAAACTCCTTGCTCAACAAGTCGTTTATTTGGGCATTCAGCTCCTCTATCTTAGGTGGGGCCATACGGTAAGGTGTGATTGATATAGGTCATGTTCCAGGCACAAGATCTATGGAGAATTCTATTTCTCTCTCTAGAGGTAACTCAAGTATTTCATCAGGGAAAACATCACTGAAATCCCTGACTACTAGAATCAGATTAATTCTCTCTTCCAGTCTTAGAGTTCTAGGTTCTTCAACAGTACATGCATTTAAATAGATCACAGATTTAACAGCGCAATCTAATACATCATGATTCTTAGATAACCAATCCATTCCTAAGATTATGTCTATGGTTGACATATTCAAACAGATAAGGTTTGCATGAAAAAGTTTTGAATTGATAGTGATGGCACAGTTCAAGTAAGCATGGGTAACAATCAATCTTTTCCCCAAAGGGGTAGAAACATACATTTCACACAATAAGGGCTGGGCAGAGAATTTTAGGTTTTTCCCACATGTTTCAAAAATGAAGGAATGAGTGGCCCCCGAGTCAAATAGAATTTTAAAATTAATGTTTTGAATCTTACCCTTTCCCTCTATGAGATCCTCAGTTTGTCCAAACACAATCCCGTCCAAAGTGAAGACTCTCCCAACAGCCGGTGTTCAGTTTCTGTTCCCTACCGGTTCCTTGGCTTTGCATGCCTTGGCAAAATGCCCTTGTTTCCCGCATCGGTAACAGTTGTAGCAGGATTGAGTAGGGTAGTGATCCCTATTACATTGGGCACATCAAGGACGATTCACTCCAGTAGGGGTGGTCTTGTTTGTACTTCCCTGGGCAGGTTTGAAGTTTGATTTCCTCACATTCAGGTTATTTTGGGGTCTCTGGTTGAATCTTTGGTTCACTATGGCTCTATCACTCAAGTTTTTGCTAATGATGCGGCATTTGTTGACTAACTCCGCATAGTTCTTTATCTCTAACGGTGCTACTTGGGTTTTTATATTCCGGTCTAACCCAGCCTCAAATTGAGCTGCCTTCCATGCCTCATCATGCCTAACCTTTAGGTAGGTGGAGAATTTGGTAAGTTCCTCAAACCTAGCCAAAAACTCGTCAAATGATCTTCCCCTCTGTTTCAGCTGCAGAAATTCAATCTCCCTCTCCTTTTTCACACTCTTGGGATAATATTTTGCGAAAAAGGTTTCTTAAAGGTTTCCCAAGTCAAGGGGCGGTTCCTACTCTCAAGTAGCTGTTTGGCTCCTTGCCACCAGTACTCTGCCTCACCCTGCATTTGGTAGACCGCAAAGCCTACCTTTTGTTGGTCAAGGGTATAGAGTATATTAAAAAGTTTTTCTAACTCCCTTAACCATTCCTCAGCTACAACAGTATCATAGGTACCTCTAAATATCGGAGGCCTAGCCTTCTGGAATTCAGCCCGTCCCAGGTGATTCCCCTCATGGTGTCCATTATGTCGTTGATCATGATTTGGGGTATTATGATTTCCCTGGGTCTAGCGGAGTACCTCGGTAGTTGCTGAGGCTTGGTCCCTCATTGCTTGTGCCATGTTCTCAAATGCATGCATCATTTGACGAATCATGTCACTTTCAGGTTTCCTATTTTCAACATTTCTCCTAGTATTTGCCTTAGCTTTCTGCTAAACAAGAATATCACTAAGGTGATCAATCTCAACAATATTGTTATTCCCTTCATGGTGTCCATTATCTTGTTGATCATGGTTTGGGGTATGGTGATTTCCCTGGGTCTGGCGGAGTACCTCGGTAGTTGCTGAGGCTTGGTCCCTCATTGCTTGTGCCATGTTCTCAAATGCATGCATCATTTGACGATTCATGTCACTTTTAGGTTGCCTATTGTCAGCACTTCTCCTCGTATTTGCCATAGCTTTCTGCTAAACAAGAATATCACTAAGGTGATCAATCTCAATAATATTGTTAAATAGAGAAAATATAGCAAATATAGGAGACTTGTAACAGTCTAGGGTTCCTAGCACAAACATAGACTCAGTTTATTCAAACTGTCATGGTCACCTGAGTTTATCCAATCAGTGTTCATGTTAGGCTATTCTACCTATGAAACAGCAGAGTTCTAATAACTGTGCTCTGATACCATAATGTAACGTCCTAGTTTCATAATTGATTTGTATTGCGGAATTAGGTATTTGGCTTAACTCTTTAGAAACCCGGTCTAATTTTTTGCTTTGCTCTCCTTCTAGGAGTATTGAAAGTTAAGCTCTATCCCAAGCATCATTTACTCTCGATTGGTTATTTAAGCCTAAGAAACAAGAAGTTACGTGTTTGTTACTCTCGCGCTCTCCCAAAATCATTTTTAGCATATATGCAGATATTTTAATCAGATAATATGAGGTTCTAACCTCCATGCATTACCTAGCAGATATATTCTAAGTCTACCACATACATTCAAATATACATATACAAGTTTCGTAGTTAGTGGCTCATAGGCCTAAATAGTTTGTCTGGCACGTAGGCCATAGTCCAAAAGAAGTGTGACTCATAAGTCACGGCCAAAAAGTCAACTCCTCTGCTAGCTACCCATCAGACATCCCTTCTAAGTCCCATGGATTATCACATCCTCTGAAGGGAAGAAGGATAGAATGTTGACAGCCTTCAGTATCTGGAATTGGCCCAAGAATGGCACTAACGTAATGTGATATATAATCCTAGTAACGTAGATTACCAGTTTTATAGAACTAATTAGTGGTTCAGCTGTAGTACGAAGAATACAGGAAAACTTCCATCACATTTATCAGATTCATACAACAAATAAATGCAGTTCTCAACTATTTATTCTCAATTACAAGATATTTCCACACATTGATTCAGGATATATATTCGTAAGGAAAATGGTTTAACATAGCAAAGTCATAACATCACATTGAGCAAACATATAAAATACTCAGTTTACTTTAAAAGAATGCTCATTTTACCATCACATCTCTTTGGTCAGTCATGCCAAAGGCCATATCTCTCCAGGACCTGTACAACTGATCTAAGCCATTACCTTACCGTCAAAATTAATCTAATGAAACAGGAAAATACTGACTTACCAATATAAGTAAAGTCCGCCAATAAGGCACAGACAATTAATTGCCTAAGATTCCAGGGCGTCCCCGGGTGTGCACACAAGTTAGAACCATAGGATCACCAGTCCCGGATTGGATTATTTCCTCACTAGTTGCTAGACAGCTACATCCCGGACACATTCCTAACCAGCCTAGTGTGTCCTTTCCATACAGATCATGTATATATAATATAATTTTCACAGGTAATGCTTATTCAGTGACAAATCATTTGCCTCTCTAGGGCATATCACTTTTCACAATTTGCCTCTTCAGGGCATATCAGTAATTCACAAACTGCCTCACCAGGGGATATCAATTTTTCACAGATGCTTGCTAAAATATCTGCCTCTCCTGGGCATATCAGTTCTCACAAATGCATGGTAAGTCTCAGTTCCATAATTGGATGCCACACACTTAAATAAGTTGCATAAATCTAGTCAACTTTTGCACTTAATCAACATAAAGTCAAATGAAGTCAACCATTAGTCAAACATTACTTGTACAACAAGAAACTTTCATAATTTCTCATACAAGCATCCAAATACTATGAAATTTCATCATAACCACATACATAGTTTAATTAACAATTTAAACTTGCTTCTTAAGTAAGAAAATCACATTTTGACCCCTGATTGCCTCAATTTTATCAAAACAGTCTCCTTCCTCGAATTATTAAATTAGAAGGCAATTTTAACAATTTCATCACATCCAACCAAAAAAATTGGACACTTAATATCCACTAAACACATCCAGAAAGTTTCCAACAGAAATTCACCAGAAACTGAGTCAAAATAAGAATTTTAGAATTTTCTCTAGTTTTTCTTTCAAAGTGGCCCCTATTTAAAGTCAATTTCATTTCTGGACTTATGCAAGCTCAAACAAAGCTACAGCAAGCTTCACAACGTTAAATGTAACTTGTTCATACACTTTTCACAACCAAAAATAGTTCAGAGATCAAATCTTTGCAGCAAAACACTATCTTTTAGAAATTTTCAAGAAAAGTCCTTTAAGTATTAAAACATAGTTAAAGACCTTTCAGGTCTCCTCCAGCCCTGTAGAAAGCACCCAAATATCATATAGAGTAAAAAGGAATAGTTGGCTACTCACATTCAACTCAGAATGCCCAATTTTTAACAAGGATAAGAAAACAGTGAATTTCTTGCATTTTTGTCCCTACTCCATTTCTGTTCTGGCATCTGTTAAGCCATAAAAAGCTTCCCTTAATCAAGGTAAGGTCATTTATGACTTGCACGACAAGTTTGTTCAATCATATCAGTACAAAAGTGGGTTTTATGAGCAAATTGCTACTTTCTTTGGCATTCTTTACAATTGAGGGGTTTAGGTGCACTAAGACTGATGTAAGTCATTCTTGGGTTGCTTTATTCTCTGAAAACATTTCCTTGGAAGTCTAGAGGGTGGGGTAGGTGCCCTATCCAACCAGAACCAGAGTACCCAACTTTTATACTTGAAACTCCCAAATCCTAGTACACTAGGGTTCCAAGCTTGCCTTTTCTGTTTTCTAAGTGCTCCCTCCCTGACTTTACCAATTTTTCACTATCCCTTCAGTTTCATTACTACCTCCTACTTACCCAAATTCCCAGAATTTAGAAGTTCTTTTTAAGTTCAGAACCTCTACCTACTATTCTAAGTCAATTCTTCATGATTTTGACATTTTCCTCACTTTTATTGCAGTCACAGAACACGAAGCCCCTTTCGACTACTCATTGTATACCTTAGACACACTACAAGAACCAGAAAACCTAGCCTTAGGTTATTTTGACAGCAACTCACTTAAGTCAGAAGTTAATGAGCTTCCACTTTTACCATTTGAGCTATTAATTCATTTGACAGGTTCCCATTCCTCAAATCTCTGTATCTTAATGTGTACAGAGGTCCCACAAGTAACATATAACAGCATATATCTCAGAAAGAAGAATCCCAGCAGTTTAGCAGCAAGCAAAACCAAGACAGAAGCATCAGGGGTCCATTTTAGCCATTTGAACTATTTAACCCATTCTAACAAGTTCCATTCCAGTAAACCCAGTGTCTTTAGCCATTTGAAGATTCTGACTACTGATTCAGCCATCTAATTAGGTAATAAGCCACGATCTCTGGTGTCTTCAAGTACATTTATCAATCACCTAGTTGCCCTAAACTTGATCGAAACATATCTTGCTAGAAATCACAGAAACAGAAACACAATTTCCACACTCAGTAAAACGAGGGGTTCTTCTTTTACAATGACTTCCAAGGCCACGATCAGCAGTACGGCAGCCTTGGATGAAACATGAATTTTGATATTGTTAAAGTATGTTGTCTTAGCTTTCTTTTTACACCTTACTTGCCTAATTTGGTTAAGAATCGAGAGACTTATGCTCTGTCAAAGCAACACTTCCCAAAACATGGCTCAGAAATGGCAACAAAGGGAAAATGGTCATAAAGCCTTATACCATCACTCTAGATGGATGCTTTTGACTCTGAGAAGTAGAAGGAAGGGTAACCCTACGTTACCTTGGATTTCTACAGAAGGAAGAATAGTTTGCGCCTCTGAAATCTTTGGGCCAAGCTTGATGGAGGTGGGTTTCTTGAGTGTGTGTGTGTCTGAACTTTTCTGCCTTTCTCCTTGCTTCTCAGCTGCTGGATTCGACCTCCAAGCTTCCTCTTGCACTTCCACAGCCTCTGCTCTCTCTCTTCCTCCCTTCTCAGCTCTCAATTTCGGAGATAGTTAGCTGGATGTCCTTTAAATAGAGGTGTGGTCATGTGAGGATTAAACATAGCTTATGCATGTAATTGTGAGGTGTCCAGTCATCACTTCTGCTTGCTTATTCCGTGGACACCTAATGGCGTGTGCTGGCAGTAGCTTAGGTGTTGTTTGGATGAGTTAATTGCTTGTTAATCTCGGGTAGGGCTATTTTTAGTGAAGTAGGTCATGTGGCCTCTAACTTGAATTGTGACATGTGCTAATTTAGGTTCCTAAGCTCCAATTGTAGTTATTTCTTCTGTGTATGGCTGCCTAAGTGTGTTGGCAGTAGCTAAGGTGTGACACCTAATGATTTAATTGGGTGTTTAATTCCTTTTATTTTGATTTTAAAACGTGTAACTTCCTGTAATTCTTAAATTCTCCATCAAGGCACATAGATGGTACTTAATACCCGAAATTGCAACCCGAAACCCGAAACCCTAAATACTAAACCCCAAACCCTGAACCATAAACCCAAAACCCTAAACCCCAAATCTGAAACCCTAAATTCCGAACCCGAAACCCTAAATTCAAAATCCTAAACCATAAACCCCAAACCTTGAACCATAAACCATAGACCCTAAACTCAAACCCTAAAACCCTAACCCTAAACCCTAAACCCCCAACCCTGTACCCTAAACACTAAAACCTTAACCCTAAACTCTAAACCTTAAACCCTAAACCCTAAACCGCAAACCCGAAACCATAAACCCTAAACTCTAAACCACAAGACCTAAACCCCAAACCCTTAACTCTAAACCGTAAACCGTAAACCCCAATCCCTGAACATCAAAACTTATATGCTAAACCCTAAACACCAAACCCCAAACACCAAAGCCTTAACCACAAAGCCTTAACCCTAAACCCTAAACGCTATGCCCTAAACCCCAAACCTCAAACCCCAAACCCTTAAACCCAAACCCTAAACCCTTAACCCTAAACTATAAACTCTAAACTCCAAACTCTAAACCCTAAAGACTAAATGCTAAACCCGAAACCCTAAGCCCTGAACCCTAAACCCCAAATCGCAATCCATCAACCCCAACCCACAAACCCTAAATCCCGAAACCTTTATCCCAAACCTCAAACCCTAAACGCTAAACCCAAAACCATAAAACCCAAACCCTTACCCAAAACCCCAAATTTTAAACCCTAAACCCGCAACCCTAGACCCTTAATGGTAAATCCGAATTCCTAAATCCCAAACCCCTAACACTTAACCATCGTTGAAAAATCCTAAACCTCAAACCTGAAACCCGAAACCTGAAACCCTAAACCCTAAACCTCAAACTGCAAACCGTAAACCCTAAACCCCAAGCCCTAAACCCTAAAAACCAAACCCTAAACCCCAAACCCCACCCTAGACCCTAAACCCAAACTCCAAACCCCAAACCCTAAAAATAAACCCTAAACCCTAAACCCGAACCCTTACCCCCAAAATACAAACCTTAAACCCTAAACCCTAAATTGTAAGGCCAACACCCAAAACCTAGAACCCTATGCCCAAAACCCTAAGCCCTAAATCGTAAACCCGAACCCTTACGCCCAAAATACAAACCTTAAACCCTAAACCCGAAATCGTAAATCCTAAACCTAAAACCTTGAACCCTATGCCCAAAACCTTAAACTCCAAACCCTACACCCTAAATCGTAAACCCTAAATAGCAAAATCTAATCCCCAAAACGCACCCTAAACACCAAACTCTAAACCCCAAACCGTAAACCCTAATACCTAAAACTTAAACCCTAATCCCTAAAGCCGAACCCTTAACCCCAAACCATAAACCCTAACCCCTAAACGGTAAACCCTTAACCCTAAACCCCAAACCCTTAAACCCAAACCCCAAACTATAAACCCTAAATGCTAAACCCGAAATCCTAAGCCCTAAATGCTAAACCCCAAACCCCAAACAATAAACCCTAAACCACAAAACCCAAACCCTAAACCGTAAATGCTAAACCTCAAATCCGAAACCCCAAACCCTTAAACCCAAATCCCAAACTCTAAACCCCAAACCCTAAACCCTTAAACCCAAACCCAAAACCCTTAAACCCAAGCGCTAAACCTTAAATGCTAAACCCTAAACGCTAAACCCCAAACCCCAACCCTACACCCTAAACTACAAACCCTGAGTCTTTAACCCTAAACCCCAAACCCTAAACTGCAAACCCTTAAACCTAAACGCTAAACCCTAAATGCTAAACCCGAAACCCTAAACCCGAAACCTGAAACCTGAAACCCTAAACCCTAAGCTACAAACCCAAAATCCAGAGCCGTTAAACCCAAACCCCAAACCCTTAACCCTAAATCCTAAACCCTAAACCCCAAACCCTTAACACTAAACACCAAACCCCAAACCCGTAAACCCAAAGCCCAAACTGTAAAACCTAAACGCTATGCCCTAAACACCAAACCCCAAACCCTAAACCCTATACCCCAAACCCTAAACCCTGAACCCTTAATCCCAAACCTCAATATCTATACGCTAAACCCAAAACCATAAACCCTAAACCCTAAACCATAAACTCCAAACCCGTACCCAAAACCCTAAACCCGAAGCCTTAAACCTTTAATGGTAAACTCGAATTCCTAAATCCGAAACCCCTAAACCCCAAACCCTCAACCCTCATCCAAAAACCCTAAACCTTAAACCCGAAACCCGAAACCCTAAACCTCAAACTGCAAACCCCAAACCCTAAATCCCAAACCCTAAACCCTAAACCTTAAACCCTAAAGCCTAAACACCAAACCCTAAACCCTAAAACTCACCCTAGACCCTAAACCCAAATTCTAAACCCCAAACCCTAAAACTAAACCCTAAACCCTAAACCCTAAGCCCTAAACTCGAACACTTACCCCTAAAATACAAACCTTAAACCCTAAACCCTAAATCGTAAAGCCTACACTCTAAACCTTGAACCTTATGCCCAAATCCCTAAACCCCAAACCCTAAACCCTAAATGCTAACCCGAAACCGTAAGTCCTAAGGGCTAAACCCCAAACCCCAAACCATAAACCTTAAACCAAAAAACCCAAACCCTAAACCCTATTCCCTAAACTCTAAACCCTAAATCCTAAATTTTAAACCCCAAATGCTAAACCCGAAACCGTAAGCCCTAAATGCTAAACCCCAAACCACAAAACTCAAAACCTAAACCCTATTCCCTAAACTCTAAACCCTAAACCCTTAACCCACACCCTTAACCGTAAAACGTAAACCCCAAACCCTAATCCCTAAACATTAAAACATAAATCCTATACCCTAAACCCCAAACCCCAAACACTAAACCCTAAAGTGCAAAGCCTAAACACGAAACCCATAATGCTATGCCCTAAACCCCAAACCCTAAACCCTAAACCCCAAAGCCTAAAGCGCAAACCCTAAACCTAAAGTGCTAAACTCGAAACCTTAAGCCCTAAACTCTAGACCCCAAATCGCAAACCATCAACCCTAAACCACAAAACCTAAACCCTGAACCCTTAATCCCAAACCTCAAACCCTAAACGCTAAACCCAAAACCATAAACCCAAAACCCTAAACCCCAAACCCCTATGCAAAACCCCAAACTTTAAACCATAAACTCGAAACCCTAAACCCTTAATGGAAAATCTGAATTCCTAAATCCCCAACCCATAAACCCCAAACCATAAACGCTAACCCCTCAACCCTCATACCAAAACCCTAAACCTTAAATGCAAAACCCGAATCCCTAAACCTCAAACCACAAACCGTAAACCCCAAGCCCTAAACCCCAAACACTAAACACCAAAACCCAAACCCTAAACCCCAAACCCCACCCTAGACCATAAACCCAAAATCTAAACCCCAAACCCTAAAACTAAACCCTAAACTCAAAACCTAAAACCCAAAACCCGAACCCTAACCCCCAAAATACAAACCTTAAACCCTAAACCCTAAATCGTAAATCGTAAACCCTAAACCTTGAACACTATGCCCAAAAACCTAAATCCCAAACCCTAATCCCTAAATCGTAAACACTAAATAGCAAATTCTAAACCCCAAAATCCCCACCCTAAACCCTAAACCCCAAACTCTAAACCCCATACCGTAAACCCTAAAACCTAAACCCTATTCCCTAAAGCCGAAACCTTAACCCCAAATCCTAAACCCTTAAACCAAAACCCTCATCCCAAAACCCTAAACCCCAAATACTAAACTCGAAATCATAAGCCCTAAATGCTAAACCCCAAACCCCAAACCAAAACACTAAACCACAAAACCCAAACCCTAAACCATAAACCTCAAACCACAAACCGTTACTGTAAACCCAACAATTTAAACCATAAACCCTAAACCCTTAAACCCAAACCCCAAACCCCAAACCCAAAACCCTTAAACCCAAACCCTAAACACTTAACCCTAAACCCCAAACCCCAAACCCTTAAACCCAAACCCCAAACCCTAAACCCCAAATGCTAAACCCTAAAGCGTAAGCCCTAAATGCTAAACCCGAAACCCCCAACCATAAAACCTAAACCACAAAACCTAACCCTTAAACCCTAAACCCTAAACGATAAACCTCAAACCCCAAACCCTTACTGTAAACCCCAATATTTAAACCTTAAACCCGAAATGTTAATCACTAAATGCTAAACCCTAAATCCTAAAGCCCAAACCCAAACCCTAAACACCAAACCCTTAAATCGAAACACCAAACCCTAAACCCCATACCCAAAACCCTTATCCCAAACCCTAAACACTTAAACTCAAGTCCTAAAGCCTAAATGCTAAACCTGAAACCCAAAACACCAAACCCCAAACCCTAAACCATAAACGACAAACCCAAAGCCATTAACCCCGAACCCTAAACCACAAACTTGTAAACCTAAATGCTAAACCCTAAATGCTAAACCCCAAACCCCAAACCCTAAACCCAAATCCTAAACCCTAAACCCCTAACCCTAAACCCAAAACCCAAACCCCTAACCCTAAACCCTAAACACCAAACCCTAAACCCGAAACCCCACCCTAGACCCTAAACCCAAACTCTAAACCCCAAACCCTAAAACTAAACACTCAACCCAAAACCCTAAACCCTAAACCCGAACCTTTACCCCCTGAAATACAAACAATAAACCCTAAACCATAAATCGTAAATCCAAAACCCTAAACTTTGAAGCCTATGCCCAAAACCCTAAACCGCAAACCCTTACCCTAAATAACAAATTATAAACCCTAATATCCCACCCTAAACTCTAAACCCTATACCGTAAACTCTAAAACCTAAACCCTAATCCCTAAGCCGAACCCTTAACCCTAAGCCCCAAACCATAAACCCTAAACCCCAAACCCCAAACCCTAAACCCCAAATGCTAAACCTGAAACTATAAGTCCTAAATGCTAAACCTCAAACCCCAAACCATAAACCCTAAACCACAAAACCCAAACCCTAAACCCTATTCCCTAAACTCTAAACCCTAAACCCGAAACACGAAACTCTAAACCATAAGACCTAAACCCCAAACCCTTAACCCTAAACCCGTAACCGTAAAATGTAAACCCTAAACCCCAATCCCTGAACCCTTAAACCCAAACCCTAAATGCTGTGCCCTAAACCCCAAACCCTAAACCCTTAAACCCAAACCCTAAACCCTAAACCCTAAACCCCAAAGCCTAAAGCGCAAACCCAAAACCAAAAGTGCTAAACTCGAAACCCTAAGCCCTAAATCCAAAACCCCAAATTGCAAACCATCAACCCTAAACCACAAACCCTAAAACTCGAACCTTTAATCCCAAAACTCAAACCCTAAACGCTGAACCCAAAACCATAAACCCTAAACCCTAAACCCCAAACCCCTACCCAAAACCCCAGACTTTAAACCATAAACCCGAAACCCTAAACCCTTAATGGTAAAGCATAATTCCTAAATCCCAAAGCCCTAAACCCCAAACCATAAACCCCAACCCCTCAACCCTCATCCAAAAACCGTAAACCTTAAATGCAAAACCCGAAACCCGAAACCCGAAACCTCAAACCGCAAACCCCAAGCCCTAAACCCGAAACCCTAAACCCTAAACCTTAAACATCAAACCATAAACCCCAAACCCCACCCTAGACCCTAAACCCAAACTCTAAACCCTAAACCCTAAAACTAAACCCTAAACCTAAAACCCTAAACCCTAAACACGAACCCTTACCCCCAAAATACAAACCTTGGACCTTAAACTCTCAATCGTAAATCCTAAACCCTAAACTTTGAACACTATGCCCAAAAACCTAAATCCCACACCTTAGTCCCTAAATCGTAAACACTAAATAGCAAATTCTAAACACCAAAACCCCCATCCTAAACCCTAAACGCCAAACTCTAAACCCTATATCGTAAACCCTAAAACCTAAACCCTAATCCCAAAAGCCGAACCCTTAACCACAAATTCCAAACCATAAACCCTAATCCCTAAATGCTAAACCCTAAACCTAAAACCCTAAACCCTTAAACCGAAACCCTAAACCCTAAACCCCAAACCCTTAAACCAAAACCCCCAACCCAAAACCCTAAACCCGAAACTGAAAGGCCCTAAATGCTAAACCCCAAACTAAAATACTAACCCACAAAACCCAAACCCTAAACCCTAAACCATAAAACTCAAATCGCAAACCCTTATTGTAAAGCCCACAATTTAAACGTTAAACCCTAAACCCAAAACCCAAAACCCTTAAACCCAAACCCTAAACCCTTAACCCTTAACCCCAAACCCCGAACCCTTAAACCCAAACCCCAAACCCTAAACCCTAAACCCCAAAACCTAAACCCTAAATGCTAAGCCCTAAATCGTAAGCCCTAAATGCTAAACCCCAAACTCCAAACCATAAACCCTAAACCATAAAACCCAACCCCTAAACCCTAAACCCTAAACGATAAACCTCAAACCCTAAACCCATACTGTAAATCCTACAACTTAAACCTTAAACCCGAAACCCTAATCCCTAAATGCTAAACCTCAAATCCTAAAGCCCAAACCCCAAACCCTAAACACCAAACCCTTAAACCCAAACCCCAAGACCTAAACCCCCAACCCTTAATCCGAAACCTCAAACCTTCCATGCTAAATCCAAAACCATAAACCCTAAACCCTAAACCCCTACCCAACACCCCAAACATTAAACCATAAACTCGAAACCCTAAACCCTTAATGGTAAATCCGAACTCCTAAATCCCAAACCTCTAAACCCCAAACCATAAACCCCAACCCCTCAACCGTTAGCCTAAAACCCTAAACATTAAATGCGAAACCCGAAACCTTAAACCTCAAACCGCAAACCGCAAACCCAAGCTCTAAACCCCAAACCCTAAACCCTAAACCTAAACCCCAAACCACAAACCCTAAACACCAAACCCAAAACCCTAAACCCCAAACCCTAGACTCTAAACCCAAACTCTAAACCCCAAACCCTAAAACTAAACCCTAAACCCAAAACTCTAAACCGTAAACCCGAACCCATACCCCAAAAGTACAAACCTTAAAGCCTACACCCTAAACCTTGAACCCTATGCTGAAAACCCTAAACCCTAAATAGCAAATTCTAAACCCCAATACCCCACCCTAAACCCTAAACCCCATACTCTAAACCCTATACTGTAAACTCTAAAACCTAAACCCTAATCCCTAAGCCGAACTGTTAGCCCCAAACCCCAAACCATAAACCCTAAACCCTAAACCCCAAACCCTAAACCCTAAACTCCAAATGCTAAACCCGAAATCGTAAGCCCTAAACGCTAAACCCAAACCATAAACCCTAAACCAAAAAACCCAAACCCTAAACCTTATTCCCTAAACACTAAACCCTAAACCATAAACTCGAAATATGAAACCCTAAACCCTAAACTCTAAACCACAAGACCTAAACCCCACACCCTTCACCGTAAAATGTAAACCCTAAACCCCAATCTCTGAACATCAAAACGTAAATCCTATACCCCAACACCCAAACCCCAAACACTAAACCCTAAAGTGCATAGCCCAAACCCTAAACCCCAAACGCTATGCCCTAAACCCCAAATCCTAAACCCGAAACCCTTAAACCCAAACCACGAACCCTAAACCCTAAATCCCTAAGCCTAAAGCACAAACTCTAAACCTAAAGAGCTAAACTCGAAACCCTAAGCCCTAAGCCCTAAACCCTAAATCGTGAACCATCAACCCTAAACCAGAAACCCTAAACGCCAAACCCATAATCCCAAACCTCAAACCCTAAATGCTAAACTCAAAACCATAAATCCTAAACCCTAAACTCCAAACCCCTACCCAAAACCCCAAACTTTAAACCATAAACCCGAAATCCTAAACCCTTAATGGTAAATCCGAATTCCTAAATGCCAAACCCCTAAACCCCAAACCAGAATCCCCAACCTCTCAAACGTCATCAAAAAACTCTAAACCTTAAATGCGAAACCCGAAACCCGAAACCTTAAACCTCAAACCGCAAACTGTAATATCCTAAAAAATTGAAACCCAACTTTGACCAAAAGCCTTTCTGTTGACTTTTCTGTAATGTGTTGACTTTTTGGATTTTTGAGTGCATGAATGTGTTTGCAATTGTTTTTGCTTGTAAATAGGTTTAGAAACCCTAGCTAGAGGTCAATAGACCCAAAATCAGAAGAAAAAGTGCCAGAGGAACCGTAACCCTAACCATAGGGACTAAACTGAAAGAAAAACTGAGTTTTTAGCCTCTTTTCTTTATTGAGTTAAAAGATATAGGAAAGACCTATTTGACCGTATAAAAGTATCCCAGGACACTCTAGAGATACCCTAAGACTTGGCTAAGGGACCCCAACCTCAAGAAAAGTCCTAAAGGGACACATTTTCTCAAGTAGAAATTCATGACTGAAAAGAAAGAAATGAAAAATTGCAATTAAAGCCCCCTAGCATACTTAAAGCCCAAGGAAGTCCAATTTAACCACCCAAAGACACCCTAAACTACCCTACCAAGTGCCAGCCACAAAACCTGATGAAGAATTAATATAATTAGACCAGTTACATATTTTAAAAAAGGAGATAAATAGGAAATTTATGTCAATTTAATCCCTTTTAATGGTTTCCATCGACCTGTAACCGAATTTACCATTTTTAAAGCAAATTAAATATCCAATTAAGGTAATTACAGCAGCCAGCAACTTAAGGAAACTAAATACAAAGAGAAAATAACCATAATTTAGAGATAGACATCAAAATTCACCACTTTATGACTCAATTAAGTGACCACTAAGACCTTACTCACTAATACATCTAAGCAAGCCCTACCCGAAGCCTAAGCAGCCACTAACCCACCCAAACAGCTCACACCAATTAGGTGTCCTAACACAAATTAAGAAGCTCCAACCATTGAACACCTCACCCCACTCATCATTTTAGCTTCACATGCCTTTGGTGCCTTATAAGAGAGTGAAGCCGAGAAAGAGAGGCATACCAGCAAGAAAACTAAGAAAGAGAGTTGAGAGCAAGTGAAGCTAAGATTCGGGAACGAGGCTAAAGCAGTGAAGGAGTTGGAGGTTCGAAATTGGCAGCTAGAAGTGGAGAAAGAAGCAGAAACTTACACACACACATACACACTCAAAGTTATTGTCCTTCATCAAGCTTACCGAAGCAATCCAGAAGCTCAAATCCGTGTTCTTCCTCTGAAAACTCAAGGTAACGTAGGGTTACCCTTCCTTCTTCATCTCTGAGTCAAGAGCATCCATCAATGGTGGTGGTATGAGCCTCTATGACCCTTCATCTCGTTGTTGCCACAAAAAGCTCTGTTTTGGGCAGTGATGCTTTCAGTGGGCATAACTTCCTCATCTCTTAAGCAAATTTAGTGTGTGAGTAGTCAAAAGAAAGCTAAGAGGATGAACTATAAAAGCCCCTTAATGCATGTATCATCAGAGGCTATCGTACAGGGGTTCAGAGCCTCGAAGACCTACTGGAATTCTGCTAAAATCCTTTTTTCTGGTGTAAATTGTATACTTGTTGTATTCTGTGTTTTCTGGTGGTCTGGGTTTTGAGTTGAGTCTGGGTGAATTAGTTAGTGATATTAGGATGATGTGAAGCTGGAAACTTGCTTTAATTACTTCTAAAAACTTCTAGTTCAGTAGTGAAGATTCATTGATGAAAGGCTAAAAGTTTCATCTAAAATGGTTCTTTGATTTTCTTTCCTCTTACTGGTAATTGCTGCCCAACTTCTGTGTCACTATTGCCAGGGTTGTTAGAGGTCATTGCTAGCTTAGAATGGCTTGAGAAATGCTGAAGTCCAGAATAGGAATGATGAGATATATTGCTGTTTTTAAAATAAGGAAGAAATGAAATTTGTGTGTTAGCATAACCTGAAATTTTGCCAATGGACTTGTAAATTTGCTATTACTATTTGTGAAATTCGACATGTTTTAATGAGTTTCTAGTTTAATTGAGAAGTTTACAAATGCCAAAAAGAAAGGAATTTTTATGATTTTCAACTATGTATGCATGCTGAGTATGGTCATGAGTTCTGTGTTTCTGTTAGATTTATGTGTGTGAACATATTAGACTCTTAACCACTTTAAAACCTAATGGAAATTCTCTTTTTGGACTTGTCTAAATACCCTATATAGCTAAATTGGTAAAAGCACAAACCTTGAGGTCTGTGGGATTCTATTTCTTGATGTCGACATGTTGAATCTTCATTTTATGTCTCATTACTGTCTTTAGAAGTCTTAATACATGTGAACTCAAGAGGAAGCTAGAGCAGTACCACCTAATTTCCAGTAAAAAGACCCAAGAGTGAAATAGGGGTAGTCACTTGATATTTCTGTGAAGGGGATGCCATATGCCCTCAAACATGTTTCTGAGCTGGGGAGGTTCAAGACTTTAGACAGTAAGGACCCTAAGACTTGAAATTAAGGGATGGTAGGGATTAAACACCATAGGGTAAAAGATAGGTAGGATAAGCTTATGTGAGGCAAAGTGGTGAGCTATCCAACTCTAAAACTTGGATACTCAGGTTTTGAGAGGGTATGCCAATCCTCCCACCCTCTAGACCTCCTAAGTACACCCACAGAACAAAAAAAGAGTTAAGTACCCTTAGTCTTGGCCTACAGAACATCAAAGTGCTAGAAAAAAGAAAAATTGGCAAAATAAGGAAATTACTGAAAAAATGACAGTTCTGTACTGATGTGACTGCACCCACTTGCTGTGCAAGCCACAAATGAACTTAACTTGATTAGGAGATGCTAATTAGGGATGGACAGAGGTCAAAACAGAAAAGAGTTAGTGAAAGGGACTAAAATGAACTCAAAACTCTGTTTTTGCTCTTTTGTTGAAAATTGTGTTAACTGAGTAGCTTGAGGGTAGGAACCTGTCTATTTTAGTTTTATGGGATAGTAAGGCACTATGGGCAAGCATGAGAGTGGACAGAGTGGCTTCTAATCCTACTTAAACACCAAATTTAGTTTTCTAAAGAAATTTTCAAGGAAATGCATTTTGCTGCAAAAGTGTGGTCTTTGTGTGAATTTTGACTGTGGAGACTTCACCAACAAGTCTCAAATAGTCCTTAGGTACTTGCTGCTCCTTGGGACTAGCTTGAAACAGTCCAGAACAGAATTTGGGTCTTAATAGGGACCATTTTGCAAGACAAACTTGAGAAAAGTTGAAAATTTCTATTTTCACCCAATTTCTGGTTGGATTCTGTTAGAATCTTTCTGGATGTGTGTAGTAGGATCTAATTCACTATTTTGGTGGCTGGTTGTGGTTAAAAGGTTAGAAAATTGCCTCGATTTCCCTTACTTTAAAAGAAAAAGGACCCCTTTGATAAGATTTGAGAAATTAAGGGTCTAAATGCAATTTTCTTTCTTGGAAAACTAGCTGAGATTGTTAAATATATGTTATTGATGCTTTGGGTGAAATTTTATGACTTTTGGATGTTTGTATGCAAAGTTATGCCTTTTACTTGCTGTGTAAGTCATATTTGACGTCGTGGTTGACTTTGTTTGACTTTTAAGTTGACCAATTGCTAAGTTGACTGTTTTTATCACGATATTTAAGTGTGTGGCATCCAAACCCTGAAATTGAGTTTTAGCATGCATCTGTGAACTAAATATGCCATGGAGGGCATGTATTTTGGCATGCATCTGTGTTTGATTCCACATACCCTTGGAGGGGTAAAATGGTAAATATGCCCTGGAGAGGCAATTGAATTTCTGAGTAAACTTTACCTGTGGATGAAAACCTATGTTATATTATCTGATCTTTATGAAAAGGACATACTAGGTTTGCTAGGGATACGTCTGGGACATAGGTGCCTAGAACTAGTGAGGAGATAATCCAGTTCGAGACTAGTGATCCTAAGGTTCTAACTTTGTGCGCACACCGGGGGACGCCCTGGAATGTAGGGTAATTCCTGTTAGCCTTTTATGGGAGGACTTTACTATATTGGTAATTGGTAAGTCAGTTTTGTCCTGTTGCATTGGATTGCTTTAATTGATGGTAATGGTTTAACCAGTTGTACAGGTCCTGGAGAGACTTGATGTTTGGCATGGCTGATATGCATGTATTGGTAAACCTACATACTTTTGAATGAAAATGACTGTTGTATTTGTTAAGGCTTTTCAGCATGATCATATATTCTGAACTGTGTAAGTAGAAATATCTTGTGATTGATGTATTGATCAATAAACTGCTTTAAAGTATGAAGGAAGTTTTCCCTGCATTCTTAGAAATGCAGCTGAACCACTAATTAGTTATTTATAAAACTGGTAATCTACGTACTGGGATTTTATATCTCACTACGTAAGTGTGTTCAGATGCTCGTGGAGGTTCCCCTTCTGGGTTACTTCCAAATCCTGAAGGCGGTCAACATCCTTTTCTTTTTCCCTTCGGTTGAGAATGCCCCGGGGATTTAGAAAGGGTGTGATGGGCAGGTAGCTGGGAGCTGACTCTTATTTTGGCAGTGACCCAGATGTCACTCTATTTTGGGATTATAGTACTAACTATTTTAGGCCTGCATGCCACTGACTATGATACTTATGTTGTATATATGTATGAATTGTATGCAGTAGAATTAGCCTATGAACTGCTTAGGATATGTATGGAGGTTTAGTACCTCGTTTTCAATTGACTTTATTTCTATGTGAATTTTGGGAGTGTGCGAGAGTAACAAACATGTAACTTCTAGTTTCTTAGGTTAATTAACCAACCGTGAGTACGCGGTCCTTGGGGTATCACTTGACTTTTATTACTCCCACGTAAAAAGAAAAAAAAGAAATTGGACCGGGATTTTAAAAGTTAAGTTAAATAACATAATTCTGCAAATAAAATCAATAAAGAAACTAGGACATTACACAAACCACAAACCGCAAACCCCAAGCCCTAAACCCCAAACCCTAAACCTTAAACCCTAAACCCTAAACATCAAACCCCAAAACCCACCCTAGACCCTAAACCCAAACTCTAAACCCCAAACCCTAAAACTAAACCCAAAACCCTAAACCCGAACCCTTACGCCCAAAATACAAACCATAAACCCTAAACCCTAAATCATAAATCCTAAACCCTAAACCTTGAACACTATGCCCAAAAACCTAAATCCCAAACCCTAATCCCTAAATCGTAAACACTAAATAGCAAATTCTAAACCCTAAAAGCCCCACCATAAACCTTAAACCCCAAAGTCTAAACCCCATACCATAAACCCTAAAACCTAAACCCTAATCCCTAAAGCTGAACCCTTAACCCCAAATTGCAAAACATAAACCCTAATCCCTAAACGCTAAACCCTAAACCCAAAACCCCAAACCCCAAACCCTTAAACCAAAACCCTCAACCCAAAACCCAAAACCCTTAAACTAAAACCCTTAACCCAAAACCCTAAACCCCAAATACTAAACCCAAAACTGTAAGCCCTAAATGCTAAACCCCAAACCCGAAACCAAAACACTAAACCACAAAACCCACATCCTAAACCCTAAACCCTAAACCTCAAACCGCAAACCCTTATTGTAAACCCCACAATTTAAACCTAAAACCCTAAATCCCAAACCCTTAAACCCAAACCCCAAACCCTAAATCCCAAACCCCAAACCCCAAACCCTAGCCCTTAACCCTAAACCCCAAACCCCAAACCCTTAAACCCCAACCCCAAACCCCAAACCCTAAACCCTAAACTGTAAGCCCTAAACGCTAAACCCGAAACCCCAAAATATTAACCCTAAACCACAAAACCCAAACCCTAAACCCTAAATCCTAAAAGATAAACCTCAAACCCCAAACCCATACTATAAATCCCACAATTTAAACCTTAAACCTGAAACCCTAATCCCTAAATAATAAACCCCAAATCCTAAAGCCCAAACCCTAAACCCCAAACCCTTAAACCCAAACCCCAAACCCTAAACCCTAAACCCCAAACCCCAAACCCTTAAACCCAAACCATAAACCCTTAAACACAAGCCCTAAACCCTAAATGCTATACCCGAAACTCTAAACCCCAAACCCCAAACCCTAAAGCACAAACCCTTAAACCTAATAGCTAAACCCTAAATGCTAAACCCGAAACTGTAAACCGTAAACCCCAAACCCTAAACCATAAACCCTAAACACCCAAACACTAAACCTAAAATCCTAAACCCTAAACCCTAAACCCTAAACCCCAAACCGTAAACCCTAAACCCTAAACTCAAATCCTAAACCCTAAATCCCTAACCCTAAGCCCTAAACCCCTAACCCTAAACCCAAAACACTAAATCCCTAAACCCTAAATCCAAGACCCGAAACCCAAAACCCTAAACTCTAAACCACAAGACCTAAACCACACACCCTTAACCATAAAACATGAACCCTAAACCCCAAATCATGCAAATCAAAACTTAAACACTTAAAACCTAAACCCCAAACCCCAAACCCTAAACCCTGAACCCTAAACCATAAACTGAAAACCCTAAACCCTAAGTGCTAAACTCGAAACCATAAGCCCTAAACCCTTAACCCTAAATCGCAAACCATCAACCCTAAACCGCAAACCTTAAACCCCGAACCCTTAATCGCAAACCTCAAACCCTAAATGTTAAACCCAAGCCCATAAACCCTAAACCCTAAACACTGAATCCTAAACCCGAAAACCTAAACCATAATCCAGAAACCCTAAACACGAAACTCAATACCCTAAACCCTAAATGCCAAACCCTAAACCCTTAACCCCATACCCCAAGCCTAAACCCCAAACCCCAGACACTAAACCCTAAGCCCGAAACCTAAACGATAAACCCTAAACCCCAAACCCAAACCCTAAACCCTAATCCTTAAACCCCAGCCCCTAAACCCTAAACCCTAAACCCCAAACCCTAAACCATAGTTCCCAATCCTGAAACCCCAAACCCTAAAACTTAAACCCTAAACCCCAAACCCCAAACCCTTAACCGAAACCCTAAACCACAAACCCCAAACCTTTAACCCAAACCCTTAACCCCAAACCCTAAACCACAAACCATAGACCCTAAACCCCAAAACATAAATGCTAAACCCCAAAACCCTAACCCTAAACCCCAAATAATAAACCCTAAACCCTAAACCCTTAACTCCAAACCCTAAACCCTAAACGACAAACCTTAAAACCTAAACCCTAAACTCTAACCCCTAAACTTAAACCCTAAGCCGTAAACTACAAACCCCAAACCCTAAGCCCTAAACCCTAAACACTAAACTCTAAACTTTAAACCCTAAACTGCAAACTGCAAACCCCAAACCCTAAATCCCAAACTTTAAACCCTAAACCTCAAACCCTAAAACCTAAAACCTAAATGCTAAACACAAAGCCCTAAACCCCAACCTCCAAACCCAAAATGCTAAACCCCAAACCCTAAATCCTAAATAGTAAACCCAAAACCCTAAACCCCAAAAACCTAAACCCTAAACCGCAAACCGTTGACCCAAAACCCTAAACCATAAATTGTAAACCTGAAACCTAAACAATAAACCCTAAACCCCAAACCCCGAACTCTTAATCCCAAACCCCAAACCCCAAACCCTAACCCCAACCCTAAACACTAAATCGTAAACCCTAAACCCTCACCTTTAAACCCCAAATCGTGAACCCAACACCCCAGACCCTAAGCCCTAAGCCCTAAACCCTCACCTTTAAACCCTAAACCATAAACTGTAAACCCTAAACCACAAACCCTAAACCCTAAACCCTAAACCTTTAACCCTTAACCCAAACACTAAACCCTAAACCCCAAAACCTAAACCCTATACCGTAGACCCCAAAACTTAAACCCTAAACCCCAAACCCTAAACCATAAACCATAAACCCCAAACCCCAAACCCTAACCCTGAACTCTAAACCCCTAACCGTAAACCGTACACCCCAAACACCAAATCCTAAACCGTAAACTCTATACCTAAACCCCAAACTCCAAACCCCAAACCCTTAATGCCAAACCCTAAACCCTAAACCCTTAACCTTAAACTCCAAACCCTTAACCGTAAACATAAACCCTAAACCTTAAACCCTAAACCTTAAATCCTAAACCCTAAACCCTAACCCCTAAACCCCAAACCCTAAACCCTAAATGCTAAACCCTAAACCCCAAACCCCAAACCCTAACCCCTAAACCCTAAACACTAAATCCTTAACCCTAAATCCCTATGCCCTAAACCCCAAACCTTTAACCCTATGCCCCAAATCGTAACCCATAAACCATAAACCCCAAACCCTAAATCCTAAAAACCAAACCCAAACCCTAAACCCTATACCCCAAACCTTAAACACTAAACCCCAAAACATAAACCCGAACCCTAGACCATAAACTCTAAACCTCAAGGCCCTAACCCTTAAACCTAAACACCAAACCCGAAACTCGAAACACTAAGCCCAAAACCCGAACCCTAAACCCTAAACCCTAAACATTAAACCCCAAACCCCAACCCCTACATCTTAGACCCTAAACCCTACACCCTATTTCTTAGACTCCAAACCCTAAACCCCAAACCCTAAACCCTTTACGAAATGCAAAACCCGAATCCCTAAGCCTCGAACCCTAAACCATAAACCCTTAAAACTTAACCCCAAATCCTAAACCCTAAACCCTAAACCCCAAACCTTAAACCCTTAACCCAAACCCTAAATCCCAAACCACAAACCACAAACCATAAACACCAATCTCGAAACCTTAACCCTAATCCCCAAACTTTAAAGCCCAAACCCAAAAACCTAAACCATAAACCTTAAACCCTAAACCCTAAACCCTATACCTTAAACCCTTAACCCCAAACACCAAGCCCCATCCCAAACCCCAACCCTAAACCCCCGAACTTTAAACCCCAAACCCTAACCATCACACCCTAAACCCTAAACACCAAACTCAAAGCCCTAAACCCTAAACCCTAAAACATAAACGCTAAACCTTAAACCCCAAACCCCATACCGTAAACCCCAAACCCTAAACCCGAAACCCTAAATCCCCAAAATCTCATCCCGCACCGCCAATCCCTAACCCTAAATCCTTAAACTTTAAACCCCAAACCCAAAACCCAAAACCCTAAACTCCAAACTCCAAACCTTAAACCCTAAACCCTTAACCACAAACCATAAACACTAAACGTTAAACCCTAAACCCTAAATCCTAAACCTTAAACCCTAAACCCTATGCCCCAAACCCCAAAACCCAAAACCCTAAACACGAAACCCTAAACCCCTTACCATTAACCCCAAACCCTATAATCGAAATCCCAAACCCCAAACCCTAAATGATAAACCCCAAACCCTAACCATTAAAACCCAAACCCTAAACCCTAAAGACTGTACCCTGAACCCTAAACCCTAAATCTTGAACCCTAAACCCTAAGCCCTAAACTGTAAACCCAAACTGTAAACCCCAAACCATAAACCCCAAACCCTAAACTTTAAATCCCATAACCCAAACCCCAAACCCTAAACCCCAAACCCAAAACTTTAAACCCTAAACCCTAATCCTAAACCATAAACCCCATATCCCAAATGCTAATCCCTAAACGCTAACCCTAAACTCCAAACTCCAAACCTTAAACCGTAAAACCAAAACCCTGAAACTTAAACCACAAATCTTACACCCTACATCCTAACCCCTAAACCCTAAACCCTTGACCCGCAACCCTAAACCCTAACCGCAAACAGCAAACCTTAAACCCTAAACCATAAACCGAAAACTTTCAACCCTAAACCCTAAACCTAAACCTCAAACCCCAAACCCTAAACGCTAAACCCTAGACCCTAAACCCTAAAGACTACATCCCAAACCCTAAACCCTAAACCCCAAACCCTAAAGACTAAATCCCAAACCCTAAACCCTAAAACCCAAACCCTGATTCCTAAACCCTAAACCGTAATTCCTAAACCTTAAACCCCAAACCCTACACTAAACCCAAAGCTCTAAACCCTAAACACCAAACCCCAAAACCTAAACCCCATACCCTAAAACCTTAACCCCAAACCCCAAACCCTAAACCTTAAACCCTAAACCCTAAACCTTAAACCTAAACCCTATGCCCCGAAATCCCAAACATTAAACCCTAAACCCTAAACCATAAAGCTTAAACCCTTAACCCTAAACCCCAAACCTCAAACCCTAACCCTAAAATCCAAACCCAAACCCCAAACCCTAAACCCCAAACCATAAACACTTAACCCAAAACCGAAACCGTAAACCGTAAACCTTAAACTCTAAACCTAAATCCTAAACCCCAAACCCCAAACCTCAAATCCCAAACCCGAAACACTAAACCCTAAACCCTAATCTCCAAACCACTAAAAGTCAAACCCTAAACCCTTAACCCCAAACCATAAACCATAAACATTAAACCCGAAAACCTAAACCCTAAACCCCAGACCGTAAACCCTAAACCCCAAATTGCAAACCTGAAACCCTAAACCCCAAACCCTACATCATAAACCCTAAATCTAATACCTTGAACCCTAAACCCTAAACCGTCAATCCCAAACCCTAAACCTTAACCCCTAGACCACAAACCTTATACCCTAAACCCCAAACCTTAAACCCGTAACCCTAAATCCTAATCTTTAAATAAAAAATTCTAAACACCAAACCCGAAACCATAAACCCTAAACATTAAACCCTAAACCCCAAACACTAGACCCCAGATCCTTAAATCCCAAACTAGAAACCCCAAACCCCAAACCCTCAACCACAAACCCTAAACCAAAAACCTTAAACCCTAAACCCCAAATCACATGCCCCATCCCCAAACCCTAACCCTAAACCTCGAAACTTTAAACCCCAAACCCTAAACCGTAAACCCAAAACCTTAAATTCAAAACTCCAAACCCTAAACCCTAATCCCATAACCCAAAACCCTAAATGCTAAACCCTAAACCCCAAATCCTAAACCCTAAACCCCATACCCTAAACCCCAAAACAAAAACCTTAAACACTAAACCCCAAACCCGATGGCCCACCCCAAAACCTAAACCTAAACCCCTGAACTTTAAACCCCAAACCCTAAACCCTAAACTCCAAACCTTAAACCCTAATCCTTTAACCCTTAAACCCCAACCCTAAACCCTAAACCTTAAACCCCAACAGCTATAAACCCCAAACCCCAAATCCTAAACTTTAAACCCCAAAACCCCAAACCCTAACATTAAAGCCTAAACCCCAAACCCGAAATCCCAAACCCTAACCCTAAACCCTAAACCCCAAACCCTAAACTCTAAACCCTCAACCACAAACCCTAAACCTAAAACCCTATACCCTACACCTTATAACCCAAACCCTAAACCTCAAACATTAAACCCTAAACCCTAAACCCTAAACCCCAAACACTAAACAAAAGACCCCAAGCCCTAAACCCTAAATCGTATACCCTAGACCCTAAACCTTAAACCCTAAATCCTAAACCCCAAACCCTGAAACCAAAACCCAAACCCAAACCCTAACCCCAAAACCATAAACCCCAAACCCAAAACTCTAAACCATAAACCCTAAACCGCAAACCATAAACCCCACACCCCAAACCCTAACCTAAACCACAAACTTTAAATCCCAAACCCCAAACCCCAAACCCTAAACCACAATCCCAAAACTTTAAACCGTAAAGCCTAAATCCCAAACCCTAAACTCCATACTCCAAACCCTAAAGCGTAAATCCTAAAAGCTGAACCCAAAACCTTGAACCCTAAACCCAAACCTTAAACCCTACATCCTAAACCATAAACCGCAAACTGCAAACCCTAAACTGCAAACCCAAAAACCTAAACCGCAAACCCTAAACCATAAACCTTTGACCCTTAACCCCAAACCCTAAACCGCAAACTGCAAACCCCAAACCATAAACCCTAAACCCCAAACCCTAAACACTAAACCACAAACCCTAAACATTAAACCCCAAACCCTAAACCTTAAAAACTAGACCCCAAATCCAAAACACTAACCCCAAACCCTAAACCTTAAACCCCTAAGCCCAAACCTTGAACCCTACGCCAGACCCCCATCACTATGCCCTAAACCCTAATCCCTAAACTCGTACCTCTAAACCCTAAACCCAAAACCCTGAACCTTACACTAAACCCAAAGCCATAATCCTTAAATCCTAAACGCCAAACCCTAAACCCTAAACCCTTACCCATAAACCCTAAACCCTAAACCTTAAACCTTAAACCCTAAACCCTAAACAATAAACCCCAAACCCCAAACCCTAAACCCTAATCCCTAAACCCCAAACCTTAAACCCTAAACTGTAAACCTTAAACCCTAAACCTAAAACCCCAAACCTTTAACCCTAAACCCGAAATCCAAAACCCCACACCCCAAACCCTAACCCAAAACTCCTAACCCAAACCCTAAACCCTAAATCCTAAACCGCAAACCCTAAAAACTAAACACAAAAGCCTAAACCATAAACCCTAAACCCTAAACCCTAAACTCTAATACTAAACCCTAAATCCTAAACCTAAAACCCCAAATCCTAAACCCTAAACTCCAAACTCCAAACCCTAAAACCTAAATCCAAAACCCTGAAGCTTAAACCCTAAATCCTAAACCCTAAACCCCAAAGCCTAAACCTTAAACCCCAAACCCTAAATCTTAAACCCTAACCCTAAACCCCCAAACTTTAAACCCTAAACCCTAAACCCTAAACCCTAAACCCTAAACTCTAAACTCCAAACTCAAAACCCTAAACCCTAAATGCTAAACCCTAAATCCTAAACCCTAAACCGCATACCGTAAACCCCAAACCCTAAACCAAAAACCTTAAACCCTAAACCCTAACCCATGCCCTACCCCCAAACCCTAACCCTAAACCCCCATACATTAAACTTTAAACCATAAACCCTAAACCCTAAACCCTAAACCCTAAACTCCAAACTCCAAACCCTTAACACCAAACCCTAAACCCCAAACCTAAACCCTAAACACCAAACCTAAACCCTAAACCCTAAACCCCAAACACTAAACCCCAAACCCTCAACCCCAAACCCTAAACCCTAAACCCTAAATCCTAAACCCTAAACCTCAAACCCAAAATCCTAAACCTTAAATCGTAAACCATAGACCCTAAACCGTAAACCCCAACCCTAATTCCTAAACCCTAAACCCCTTACCCTTAGCCCCAAACCCTAAACCCTAAACCCTAAATCCCAAAACCCCATACTCCAAACCCTAAACCTTGAACCCCAAACCCTGAACCCCAAACCCAAACGCTAACCCTTAAACCCTAAACCATAAACTCTAAACCTAAAACCCTAAACCCCAAACCCCAAACCATGAGTTAAACCCCACACCATAAACCATAAACCCAAAACTTTAAATCCTAAACCAAATCTCTAAACCCAAAATCCTGAACCCTAAACCCCAAGCCATAAACCCTAAATCCTAAACCCTAAACCTTAAACCTTAAACCCTAAACTCTAAACCCTAAACCCCAAACCCTAATCCCTAAACCCAAAACCTTGGACCTCCAACCCCAAACCCTAAATAGTAAATTGCAAGCCGCAAACCCTAAACCCTAAATTCCAAACCCTAAACCCAAAACCCTATACCCTAAACCAAAAACCCTGAACACTAAACCCTAAACCCCAAACTCTAAACCCTAAACCCTAAACCCTTGACCCCTAACCCTAAACCCAAAATCGCAATCTGCAAACCGCAAACCCTAATCCCTAAATCACAAACCCAAAACTTTAAACCCTAAACCCTAAACCTAAACCCGAAACCCTAAACCCTAAACCCTAGACCCGAAATCCTAAACACTAAACCCAAAACACTGAACATTAAACCCCAAACCCTGAACCCTATGCCCTAGACACTCAACCTTAAGCACTAAACCCTAATCCCTAAACCCTAACCCCTAAACCCTACACATGAAACCCTAAACCCTACACTAAACCCAAAGCCCTAAACCCTAAACCCTACACCCCAAACCCTCAATCCTAAACCCTTAACCCCAAACCCTAGACCCTAAACCCTTAACCCCAAACCCTTAACCCTTAACCCTAAACCCTAAACCCTTGAAGCTCAAACCATATACCCAAACCCTAGAATCCTTAACCCCAAACCCCAAACCCTAAACCCTAAACCCCAAACCATAAACCCTAGACCCCGAACCTTAAACCCTAGACCCCAAACCCTAAACCCAAAACCCTAAACTGTGAACCCCAAAATCTAAACCATAAACCCTAAAGCTTAAATTTAAAACCTAAACCCTAAACCCCGAATCTGAATCCTCGAACCCCAAACCCCAAACCCCAAAACCCTAAACTCGAAAACCTAAACCCTACACCCTGAACCATGAACCCTGAACCCTAAACCCTAAACCCTAAATCCTAAGCCCTAAACCATAAACCCTAAACCCCAAACCATAAACCCTAAACCCTAAACCCCAAACCCTTGAGTCCAAACCCCAAAACCTAAACCGCCAACCGTAAACCGTAAACGCGAAAGCCCAAACCCCAGACCCTAAACCATAAACCCTATGCCCTAAACCCTAAACCCCAACCCTAAACCTTGAACCCTATGCCCTAGACCTTAATCCCTAAACCATAAACCATAAACCCTAAACCGTAAACTCTACATTAAACCCTGAACCCCAAACCCTAAACCCTAAACCATAAACTGTTAACCCTGAACCCCAAACCCCAAACCCTAAACCTTAAACCCCAAACCATTAACCATAAACCCTGAACCCTGAATCTTAAACCCTAAACCCTTAACCCCAAACCCTAAACACCAAATCCTAAACCCCAAACCCCAAACCGCAAATCCCGAACCCTAAACCCTAACCTTAATCCCCAAACATTAAACCTCAAACCCCAAACCCTTAACCCCAAACCCCAAACCCTAAGCCCTAAACCGAAAGCCAAAACCTTAAACCCTAAACCTCGAAGCCTAAACCCATAACTCCAAACCCTAAACCACAAACCCTAAACCCTAAACCCTAAACCTTAACCCTAAACCCCAAACCCTAAACCCTTAACCCTATACCCCAAACCCCAAACCCTAAAATCGAATCATTAAACCCTAAACCCTAAACCTAAAACCCTTAACCATTAACCATTAACGATTAAGCCCAAACCCCAAATGCCAATCCTTAAACCCCAAACCCAAAACCGCAACCCATAAACCCCAAACCCCAAGCCTTTAACAACAAATCCTAAACCCTAGACCCCAAACCCTAAACGCTAAACCCTAAACCCCAAACCTTAAACCCTAAACCCAAAACCTTAAACTCTATACCCTAAACCCTTAGCCCTAAACTCTAAACCCCGAACCTTAAACCTCAAACCCAAAACCCAAAACCCCAAACCATTAACCCCAAACCTTAATCGTAAACTCCAAACCCAAACCCCAAACCCTAAACCAAAAACCCTTAACTTTTTAACTTAAACATTAAACCCCAAACCCAAAACCCTAAAACCAGAACCCTAAACCCTAAACTTAACACCAAACTCCAAACCTTAAACCCTAAAACATTAAACCTAAACCCTAAACCCTAAACCCGAAACCTTAAACCCTAAATCATAGACCATAAACCCTAAATCCCAATCCCTTAACCTCAAACCCTAAATCCTAAAACCTAAACCCCAAACCCCAAACCATAAACCCCGAACCCTAAAACCAAAACCTTGGAGCCCAAACCCCAAACCCAAAACCGCCAATCGCCACACGTAAACTGTAAACTGCAAACCCTGAGCCCCAAACACTAAACCCTAAACCCTTAAGCCTAACCTCCAACCCCAAATCCTAAACCTAAACCCCAAACCCTTGAGTCCAAACCCAAAAACCTAAACCACCAACCGCCAACCGCAGACCGTAAACCCCAAAGCTCAAACCCCAAACCTTAAACCCTAAACCCTAAACCACAAACCCAAAACATTAAACCCTAAACCCTAAACCTAAACCCCAAACTCCAAACCTTAATCCCAAAACCCTAAACCCAAGACCCTAAACCCTAAACCCTAATCCCTGAACCCTACGCCCCAGACCCTAAACCCTATGCCCTAAACCCTAATTTCTAAACCATAACCCCTAAACCCTAAACTCGAAACCCTAAAACCTACACTGAACCCTAAACCCTCAATTGTTAACCCCAAACCCCAAACCCTAAATCCTAAACCCGAAACCTTAAACCTTAAATCCTAAACCTTAAACCCCAAACCCCTAACCCTAAACCCTTACCCCCAAAACCCTAAACCCCAAACCCCAAACCCTAAACCCCAAACTTTAAACCCCAAAATGCAAACCCTTAACCCCAAACCCCAAACCCTAAACCCTAAACCTTAAACCCTAAACCTTAAACACTAAACCCCAAACCCTAAACCATTCACCCCAAACCCTAAACATCGAACCAAAAATCCCAAACCCCAAACCATAAACCCCAAACTCGAAACCCTAATTCTAAACCCCAAACCCAAACCCAAACCCTAAACCCTAAACCCCAAACCCTAAACACTAAACCCCAAAACCTAAACCATAAACCTTAAACCCTAAACACTAATCCTAAATCTTAAATCCCAAACCCCAAACCCCAAACCATAGACCCTAAACCCAAACCCTAAATCGCAATCCCAAAACCCTTAAAACTGTAACCATAAACCCTAAATCCTAAACCCCAAACCTTAAACCCTTAATCATAAACCATAAACCCTAAATCCCAAACCCTAAACCTTAAACCCCAAACCCTTAAACCTAAACTGTAAACCCTAAACCCTAAACCCTACACTTGAAAACCTTAACCGCAAACCCTAATCCCAAAGCTCTAAATCCTACACCCCAAACCCTAAACCCCAAACCCCAAAACCTAAATCGTAAACCGCAAACCCTAAACCCTAAACCTTAAACCCCAAACCCCAAACCCCAAATCCAAAACCCTATAGGCCAAACCCTAAACTCCAAACCCTTAACCCCAAACCCCAATCCCAAAACCGTACACCCCAAACCTTAAACCCTAAACCCCAAACCCCAAAGCCTAAACCCTAAACCTTAAACCCTTAACCCTTAACCCCAAACCCCAAACCCTAAACCCTAAACCCTAAACCCTAAACCTTAAACCCTAAACCCTAAACCCCTAACCTTCAACCCTTAACCCCAACCTCAATCTTTAAACACTAAACACAAAACCACAAACCTTAAATCATCAACCCCAAACCCTTAACCATAAACCATAAACCATAAAAACAAAAACCTGATCCCTAAACCCTAAACCCCAAACCCTAAATGATAAACGCCAAACCCAAATACCCCAAACGCTAATCCCTAACCCCTAAACCCGAAACCCGAAACCCTAAACCCTAAACCCCGAACCCTAAACCCTTGAGCGCAAACCCCATAACCTAAACCACCAACCGTAAACCTAAACCCCAAACCCCAAACCCTTAACCATAAACCCCAAACCCTAAACCCTAAACCCTAACCCTTATACCCTAAATCCAAAACTCTAAACCCTAAACCCTTAACACCAAACTCCAACCCCAAACCCTTGAGTTTAAACCCCAATACCTAAATTGCCAATCGCAAACCGTAAACACCAAACCCTAAACCCTAAATGCTAAAACCCAAACCCTAAACCCTAAATCCCAAACCCTAAACCTTGAACCCTATGCCCAATACCCTAAACCCTAAGCCTTAAACCCAAATCCCTAAACCGTAACCCCTAAACCCTAACCTCTACACAAAACCCTAAACCCCAATCCCTAAACTTTAAACCCTAAATCCTAAATCCTAAAACCCAAACCCAAAACCCTACATCCCGAACCCTAAACTTTAAACCCTAAACCCTAATCCCTAAACCCCAAACCCTAAATCCTAAACCCTAAACCCCAAACCCTAAACCCATCACAAAATGCCAAACCCGAAACCCTAAACCCTAAACCCCAAACCCTAAACCCTTAACCCTTAGTCCTTAACCCCAAACCTTAAACCCTAAGAAATTTACTAAACGATAAACTCGAAATCCTAAACCCTAAATCCTAAACCTTAAACCCTAGAGCCTAAACCATAAACCCCAAACCCCAAACCCCAAACCCTAAATGATAAACCCTAAACCCTAATACCCCAAACCCCAATCCCCAATCCCCAAACCCTAAACACGAAACCCAAGCAAACCCTAAACCCTAATCCTTAAACTCTAAATCCTAAACCCTAAACCTAAACCCTTAACCCCAAACTCCAACCCTAAACCCTAAATCCAAAACCCCAAACCCTTGAGTCCAAACCCTAAAACCTAAACCGCCAACCGTCAATCGCAAATCGTAAACCCCAAACCCCAATGCCCAAACCCTAAACCCTAAACTACAAACCTAAAACTTTAAACCCTAAACCTAAACCACAAACCCGAAATTCTAAGCCTTAAAACCTAAACCGGAAACCCTAAACCCTAAACCCTACGTCCCAGACCCTAAACCCTAAGCCTTAAACCCTAATCCCCAAACCCTAAACCCTAAAGCTTAAACCCCAAACTCTAAAACCTAAAACCTAAATGGATAACCCCAAACCCTAAACCCTAAACCATAAACCATAAACCCCAAACCTTAAACCCTAACCCCAAAACCTTAAACCCTAAATCCCCAACCCTAAACACTTAACCCTAAACTCTAAATCTCGAACCCAAACCCCAAACCCTAACCCTAAACCCGAAACCCTTAACACCGAATTGCAAACCCTAAACCCCAAACCTTAAACCCTAAACATTAAACCCTAAACTCCACACCCTAAACCCTTAACCCTTAACCCAAAACCCTAAACCTCAAACCCAAAACCCCAAAGCATAAACCCCAAACCCCAAACCCTAATCCTAAATGCCAAACCCCATAGCCTAAACTCTAAACCCCAAAACCTAAACCATAAACCCTAAACTCTTAACTCTAAACCTAAACTTGTAACCCGAAACCCTAAACCCTAAACCCTAAACTCAAATCCAAACTCTGAACCCTAAACCGTAAACCCTAAACCATAAAACCTTAACCCTAAACCCTAAAACCCAAATCCCAAACCCTAAACCCCAAACCCTAAACCCTAAACCCCAAACCCCAACCCCAAAACCCTAAACCATACATCATAAACCTTAAATCCTAAACCCCAAACACCAAACCCTAAACTGTAAACCCCAAACCCTAAACCCTAACCAAAAAACAATAAACCCTATACCCTAAACCTTAAATTGCAAACCCTAAGCCCTACACCAAACAACAAACCCCAAACCCTAAACCCTTAACCCTTAACCCCAAACTCCAAACCTCAAACCCTAAACTTCAAACCTTAAACCCTTAAGCCTAAACCATAAACCCTAAGCCCTAAGCCTTAACCCATAAACCTTTAACCACAAACCCTAAATCATAAACCCTAAACAAAAAAACCTGAACCCTAAACCCTAAACCCAAAACCCAAAACCATATACCCCAAACCCTAAACCCTAAACCCTAATTCTTAAACCCCAAATCCTAAACCCTAAACCCTCAACCCTTAACCCCAAACTCATAATCGTAAACACTAAAACCCAAACCCTAAACCCTAAACCCGAAAACCTTAATCCTAAACGCTAAACCCCAAAACTTAAACCCTAAACCCCAAAGTCCAAACCCAAACTCCTTAACCCTAAACCTTAAACCCTAAAACCCCAAAACCCCAAACCCTAAACCCCAAATCCTTAACCCTAAACCCTAAAACTTAAACCCTAAACCCCAAATCCTAAATGCAAAACCCCAAACCCTATACACTAAACCCCAAACCTAAACCCTAAACTCTAAACCCTAAAACCCAACCCTAATCCTTGAAGGCCTAAATCCTAAACCTTAAACCCTAAACTCTAAACCCTAAACCCTACATCCCGGTCCATAAACCCTAAACCCTAAACACAAAACCCCAAACCCCAGCCCTAAATCTTAAACCCTAAAAATTAAAACCCAAACCCTGAACCCTACACCCCAGACCCTAAACCCTAAATCCTAAACCCTAATCCCTAAACACTAAACCCTAAACCCCAAACCCTAAGCCCTACACCAAACCACAAACTCCAAACCCTTAACCCTTAACCTCAAACCCTAAACCCTAAACCCTAAACCCCAAATCATAAATCCTAAACCCTAAACCATAACCATAAACCCCAAACCGTGAACCTTAAACCCGAAACCATAAACCAAAAACACTAAACCTGAAAAGTAAACCCTAAATGCCAAACCCCCTACCCCATAACTTAAACCCTAAACCTTAAACTCGAAACTCCAAGTCCAAACCCCTTAACCCCAAACCCTAATCCCCAAATCCTAAATCCTAAATCCAATACCCAAAACCCCAAACCCTAAACCCCAAACACTAAACCCTAAACCCTAAACAAGAAACCTCGAACCCCAAATGCCAAACCCCAAACCCTAAACCCTAAACTGCAAAGCCTAAACCCTAAGCCCAAAACCGTAAACCCTAAACCCCAAAACTTAAACCCTAAATCACAAGCCCAAAACCATAAGCACTAAACTCAAAAACCTAAACCCTAAACCCTAAACCCCAAACCCTAAACCATATAACCCAAACCCTAAACTCAAACCTTAAATCCTAAATCTAAAACCCTAAACCCTCAACCCTTAACCATAAACTCAAACCCCAAACCCTCTACCGTAAACACTAAAACCCAAACGCTAAACCTTAAACCCTAAACCCTAAACCATGAACACTAAAACCTAAATACCTAAATCCTAAACGCCAAACCCCAAACCCCATACCCCCTACCCCAAACCCCAAACCCCAAACCCTAAACCCCAAACACCTAGCCCAAACCCCTTAACCCTAAACCTTAAACCCCAAATGCCAAACCCTAAACCTTAAACCCTCAACCCTAAACCCTAAACCCTAAACCCTAAACCCTAAACCCTAAACCCTAAACCCTAAAACCCTAAACACTAAACCCCAAACCCTAAACACTAAACCGCAAACAGTAAACACTAAACCACAAACCTAAACCATAAACTCCAAATGCTAAACCCCAACCCTGAACCCTAAATCTTAAATCCTAAACCTTAAAACCCAAACCCCAGACCCTTAACCCTAAGCCCTAAACACTAAACCCTAAACCCTAAATCCCAAGCCCTAAACCCTAAACCCGAAACCCTTAACCCTAAATGCTAAACCCTAAACCCTAAACCCTTCACTAAATGCCAAACCCGAAACCCTAAACCCCAAACCTCGAACCCTTAACCCATAACACCAAATCCAAACCCTAAACCTTAATCCCTAAAGCGCAAACCTTAAAGCCTAAACCCCAAACCCTAAATCCTTCACTAAACGATATACCCGAAACCCTAAACCCTAAAGCCCAAACCCTAAACCCTAAACCCAAAACCATAAACCCTAAACCTTATATCCCAAACCCTAAACCCTAAAACAAAAACCCCAAACCCCAAACCGCAAACCATAACCCTAAACACCAAACTTTAAACCCTAAACCCTAAACCCTAAACCATAAACCCTAAACTCTAACCTTTAAACACTAAACCTAAACCCTAATCCCCAAACTTCAAACCCCAAACCCTAAACCCTAATCCCCAAACATCAAACCCCAAACCCTAAACCCTAAACTGCAAAGTCTAAACCCAAAACCCCAAACTCTAAACTCTAAACCCTAAACCCCAGACTCCAAACCCAAACCTTATAGCCCAAATCATAAACCCTAAACCCTAAGCCCCAAACCCCAAAGCCTAAACCCTAAACCCTAAACACTAAACCCTAAACCCCTATTCATAAACCCTAAACCCTAAAGCCTAAAGCCTATACCCTAAACCCCAAACGCCAAACCCCAAACCCTAAACCCCAAACCCCAAATTCCAAAGCCTAAACCCTAAGCCCAATACCCTAAACCAAAAACCCTATACCCTAAACCCCAAACCTTAAACCCTAAACCTCAAACCCTAAACCCTTGTCTCAAAACCCCAAACCCTAAATCCTAAACATTAAGCCCCAAACCGCAAAACCTAAACACAAAACCCTAAACCCTAAATGCTAAGCCCTAAATTCCAATCCCTAAACCCCAAATGCTAAACAATAAACCCGAAACCCTTAAACCTAAACCCCAAACCCTAAACCTTAAGCCCTAAACCCCAAACACTAAACCTTAAACCCCAAATGCCAAACCCTAAACTCTAAACCCTAAACCATAAACCCTAAACCTTAAACTCGAAACCTAAACCTTAAACCCCAAACTCTTGACCTCAAACCCCAAACATTAAACACAAAAACCTAAACACTAAACCCCAAACTTAAACCTAAAATTCGAAATCCTAAACCTTAAATGCCCAACCCCAAACGCTAAACCCTACATCCCATACCCTAAACCCTACACCATAAACCCTAAACCTTAAACCCTAAACCCCAAAGGCTAAAGCCTAAACCCTAAAGGCTAAAGCCTAAACCCTTCACGAAATGCTAAACTCGAAAACCTAAACCCCAAACCCTAAACCCTAAACCGCAACTCTAAACTAAAAATCCTAAATCCAAAACCTTAAACCCCAAACCCTAAACCCTACATCCCATACCCAAAACCCTAGACCCTAAACCCTAAACCTTAAACCCTAAACCCTAAACCCTAAACCCTAAACCCTAAACCCTTCGCGAAATGCTAAACTTGAAAATCTAAACCCTAAACCTTAAACCACAAACCATAAACCCAAAACTTTAAACCCTAAACCCTAAACCTAAACCCCAAACCCTAAACCCCAAACCACATACACTGAACCCCAAACCCCAAATCCTAAGACCTAACCCTTAAACCCTAAACCCTAAACCCCAAACCCTAAACCCTTCACAAGACGCTAACCCTGAAACCTTAAACCCTAAACCCTAAACCCGAATCCCTAAACTGCAAGCCTTAACCTAAACCCCAAAACCTAAACCCTAAATCCAAAACCTTAAACCTTAAACCCCAAACCCTTAACCCAGACCCTAAACCCCAAATCCCAAACCATAAACCCTAAACCCTTAACCCCAAACAGCAAATGATAACCATAAACCCCAAACCCTAAACCACTAATCCTAAACTCTAAACACTAAACCTAAACCCTAATCCCCAAACTCCAAACCCCAAACCCTAAACCCCAAACCCCAAACCCCAAACCCTTCACCCTAAACCCTAAACTCCAAAGTCCAAACCCTGAACCCTGAACCCTAAACACTAAATAACAAACCCTAAACCCTAAACCTTAAACCCTAAATCCTAATACATAAACCCTTAAGCCTAAACCCCAAACTCCAAACCCCAACCCCAAACCCTAAACCCGAAAACCTAAACTTCAATCCCCAAACTCTAAAACAAAAACCCCAAACCCCAAACCAAAAACTACAAACCACATACCCTCACCCTAAAGCCTAAACTTTAAATCCCAAACCCCAAACCCTAAATGACAAACCCAAAACTTTAAACCCTAATTCGTAAACCTAAACCACAAATCCCAAACCCTAAACCCTAACCTTGAACTCCAAACACCAAACCCCTAACCTTAAACCCAAAATCCAAAACCCCAAACTTTAAAACCTAAATCCTAAAACCTAAACCCCAAACCCAAAACCCTAAACCCCAAACCCTAATCCCCAAACCCTAAACCCTTGACCTCTAATCCCAAAGCCTAAACCGTAAATCACAAACACTAAACCCTACACCCCCAACCCTAAAGTCTAAACCCTATACCACAAACCCAATACTTTAAACCCTAAACCTAAACCCCAAATCCCAAACCCTAAACCCTAGACCCAATACCCTACACACTAAACCCCAAACCTTGAACCATAAAACACAAACCCCAAACCCTGAACCATACCCTCAACTTTAAGCCTTAATCCCCAAACCCTAAACCTTAAACCCTAAAGCCTAATCCTTAAACCCTAAACCCCTAACCCTAAATCCTAAACCCCAAATCCTAAACCCTTAACCCTAAACTCCTAACCTAAATTGCATACCCTATACCCTAAACCCCAACCCCAAACCCTAAACACTAAACCCCAAAACCTAAACCATAAAGCCAAAACTCTAAACCTAAACCCTAAACACCAAACCCCAAACCTCAAACCCCAAACCCTAAATCTTAAACCCGAAACCCTAAACCCTTTACCCGTAACCCTAAACCCCAAACCCTAAACCCTAAATCTCAAACCCCAAACCCCAAACCCTAAACCCTAAACATTAAACCCTAGACCCTAAACCCTCAACCCTAAACCTTAAACCCTAAACCGTAAACCTTAAACCCCTATCCCTAAACCCCAAACCCAAACCCTAAACCCTAAAGCCTAACTCTAAACCCCAAACCCAAAATCCTATATCCTAAACCCTAAGCCCTAAGCCCTAAACCCTAAACCCCAAATCCTAAACCCTAAACCCTAAACCCCAAACCCTGGACACTAGACCCTAAACCCTAGGCCTTAAACGCTGTGAAGACCGGAGCCTTCGATGGGAATCGCCACGAAATTTTCAATCAAAATTTGGAAAAAAGAAAAATAGGTTCAAAAGTGGGGTAAAATGAATTTTCACAAAATGTTGGTTTCGGGAGTCTGATTGAAATGAAGGGAAGGTGTTTGGCACCCTTCTTCCCCCGTCCGAAGACGGTTACCCTAAAAATTAAAATTAAAGTTATTTGGCCTTAAAAATACATACACTTATGAGATAGAATTGAGAAAGGAAGAGGGAGGGCTTGACCTAGGATAAAAGCCTAGGGCCTATGTTCCCACAATGGGGGATCAAAGCCCACGTGGTTCCTGTGTCATGCAAGTGTGTGAGTGAAGGGAGGCTCATCAAGTGAATACTCAGATGGCCTCCCAATGCAATGTACCTAAAGAGGCCAATGCCATTTGGTACCTATCTACCATACAACCAATCAAGAATATAAAAAGGTGCATGTGTGAGGGCTCATCAAGCGTAATACTCAGATGTCATGTAGGCTAGTGCTCCTATAAAAACAAAGGTCTCTTGATGGCACTAGGTTATATAATAAAAATTTCCTTGCTAACAAACCAATTAATTGAATATTCTTATTCCCCAAAAGACAGGGGGTCGTTACGGGTATCCTTTACCGTCGAGACCCACTGCTTATGAAAAAAAGACAGTCGCGACGCATAGGGGAAACCGTCGCGATGGCTTCATCTATTGGGGGGGTCGCGACGGTGGTGAGAATCCGTCGCGACCCCTTTTGATTTTTCAGAGAAAAAGGAAAGCAGAAAAGAGAAAGAGGATCCTCTTGCGGTGCGTGAATCAGATGTTGGATGGAATGCCAACACTGAGGGGCCACAACCCGAGAAGAATAAGTTTATATCAGAAGAGAAGAGGCTCCCAACAATCAAGTGAGCATGAGTAAAGTCAAAGAAAGAAGAAAATACAATTCATAGTGTTTATTTTACCTGCTTGCTCTTTACTTCTTACTCCCAGCCTTTCAATTCGTAATTTTTCCTTCGAGACATGTGTGTCAGCCAATGCTTTAAAGAGGGCTTGACGATGTCCATCAGAATTTGACATGAGGGCAAGCATAGAGATTCTAGATGGAGTTTTCCTTAGCTGCTCCATGATGTCATAGTCACTCTTCTTAACTACACAAATTGGACATTTAACATCCACTAAACACATCCAGAAAGTTTCCAACAGAGATTCACCAGAAATTGAGTCAAAATAAGAATTTTGGGATTTCTCTAGTTTTTCTATCAAAAAGTTCCCTATTGAGACTCAATTTTATTTCTGGACTTTTGCAAGCTCAAGCAAAGTTGCAGCAAGCTTCACAAGGTCAAATATAACTTCTTTATACACTTTCCACAACCAGAAACTATTCAAAGATCACATTTTTGCAGCAAAAACCCTATCTTTTAGAATTTTTAAGAATAAATCCCTTAAGTATGAAAATACAATTAGAGACCCTTTTGGTCTCTCCCAAGCTTTTAAAAAGTGTTCAGACACTTCATAGAGTATACAGAAACATTTAATCACAATTATTGGGCACAGAATGCTCAATTTCCCTTATTGGTAAGAAAAGAGTAAAACTTTTGCAGTTTAGTCCCTATCACTACTCCTTTTCTGTTATGGCTTCTGTTAAGCCTTAAAAAGCTTACCCCAATCATAGTACAGTTATTTATGACTTGTACAACCATATTAGTACAGAAGTGGGTTTTATGCAGCAATTTTTACTTTCTTTGGCACTCTTTACAAATTAGGGTTTTAGGTGCACTAAGACTGTTTTAAGTCATTTTTGGGTTATTTTACTTTCTGTATGCACTTCTTTGGAAGTCTAGAGGGTGGGGTAGCTGCCCTATCCACCCAGAACCAGAGTACCCAACTTTTGTAGTTGCAAACCCCAAATCTTAGTACACTAGCGTCCCAATCTTGCCTTTTCTGTTTCAAAGTGTTTCCTGACTTTACCAAGCTGTCATAAGTCTAGAGAGCTAGGTTTTTAAACTTACCAATATTTGGAAGTGTCTCTAACTCAGTGAAATATTAGGACTTAGCTTTATAAACCGGAATTTTACCTTTTTTCCTATCCTACACCTTCTTCACTTCGTAAAGGTCTAAAACACTCAATTTTTCAGCTTCTTCTGGTTTTCCAGTCTCTCACTATCATCTTAATTACTTTATTGTCTCCTACTTATCAAATTTCCAGGATTTAGAAGCTCTTTTCAAGTTCAGACTCTCTCCCTACTATGTGAGAACAAGGAAACCAAGTCTTAGGTTCATTTGACAGTAATTCATTTAAAACACAAGCTAATAAGATCGCACTTTTACCACTTGAGCTATGTGCCCATTTTACAGATTTCATTTCAATAATTTAAATGCCTTAATGCATTCAGAGATTCCTCAAGAAACATATAACAAAATGTATATCAAAAGAAAGAGTGTCGGCAAATTGACAATAAGCAAATCCAAGACAGAAACACATTACAGGTCCGTTTTCACTATTTGAACTACCAACCCATTCTAGCAGATTTCACTTTACTAAATGATGTATCTCCATACATTCAGAGGTTCAGAAACCAACATAAATCAGCATGAATGTTACAAGTGAGGATTTCAGCAACTTAACAGTAAGAAAAACCCAAAACAAAAACCCATCAAAAAGTCCATTTGCACAATTTCTAAGTCGAAGATTTTCACTACTGAATCAGCAACCAAATTAGGTAATTAGCCACATTCTCTGGTGTCCCCAAGTTCATTTACTAGTCACTTAGTTGCCATATACTCATTTGAAACACAACTTACCAAAAATCACAGAAACAAAAACACAATTTCATACTTAACAAAAACAGGGACTATACCTTTTATAGTTACTTCCAGGGCGATGATCAGCAGTACGGCAACCTTGGATGATACATGCATTTAGATATTGTTAAAGTATGTTCTCTTAGCTTTCTTTTGACACCTTACTTGCACAATTTGGTGAAGAATTGAGAGAGTTATACTCTATCAAAACAACACTGACCAAAACAGGACTCAGAAATGGCAGCAAAGGGAAAATGGTCATAAAGCCTTATACCATCGCTCTAGATGGATGCTTTTGACTCTATGGAGTAGAAGGAATCGTAACCCTACGTTACCTTGAATTTCCAGAGGAAGAAGAAAGGATTGGAGCCTCTGAATTCTCGGGTTAAGCTTGATGGATGGTGGATTCCTTGGTGTGTGTGTGTGCTTGGGTTTTCTGCCTTCTGCCTTTCTTCCAGCTGTTGGATTTCGAGCATCAGCCTCTGTCTCTTGCCTTGCCTCTCTCTAAAAGACAATCTCACTTCTCTCTTAAATTTTCAGGTCCAAGTTCGTAGCTAGTATCTTCCTCTCTCTCGGTTACTCTATTTGTAGTGGGTTAGAGGCATGTGTGGTGAAATGATGGAATTTGCACAAGCTGGTGAGGTGTTAAGCTTTTAGCCTCCCTTAATCCTAAACCCTCAACCATAAACCACAAACCCTAACCCTAAACTCCAAACCCAAACCCCAAACCCTAAACCCTAAACCCTAAACCTAAACCCTAAACACCAAACCCCAATCCTCAAACCCCAAAGTCCAAAACCCCAAACCCTAAGCCCTAAACCCTAAACCCTAAACCTTAAACTCCAAAATCCAAACTCTAAACCCTAAACCCTGAACTCTAAAACTCAAACCTTAAACACAAAATCCTAAACCCTAAACCCCAAACCCTAACCCCAAAACCCTTGAGCCCAAACCCCAAACCCTAAACTGCTAACCGAAAACCATAAACCCTAAACCCCAAACCCTAAACCCTCAAACCCCAAACCATGAACACAAAACATTAAACCCGAAACCCTAAGGCTAAACCCCAAACACCAAACCCCAAACCCCAAACCCTAAACCCTAAACTCCAAACCATAAACCCCAAACCCTATGCCTTAGACCCAAAACCCTATGCCCTAAACCTAATCCCTAAACCCTAACCCCTAACCCCTAAACCCCAAACCCTAAACCCTACATGAAACACTAAACCCGAAACTCTAAACCCCAAAACCCAAACCTGAAACCCCAAACCCCAAACCCTAAACCTTAAACCCCAAACCCCAAACCCTAAAGCCTTAACCCTCAACCACAAACCCCAAACCCTAGCCCTAAACCCCAAACCCTAAACCCTAAACCCCAAACCTTAAACCCTAAACTCTAAACTTTAACCCTTAAACGCTTAACCCAAAACCCTAAACACCAAACAATAAACCGTAACCCCTAAACCCTAAACCCCAAACCCCAAACCCCAAACCCCAAACCCTAAACCCTAAACCCCAAACCTAATTCCTGACCTCCAAACCCTAAACCCTAAACCCTAAATTCTAAATCCTAAACCATATACCCCAAACCCCAAACCCTAAACCCTACATCTCAGACCCTAATCCCTAAACCTTATACCCTAAACCCTAAACCCCAAACCCCAAACCCAAAACCCAACACCCCAAACCCTAGATCCTAAATCCCAAACCCTAAACATTAAGCCTAAAACCCTAAACCCTGCACCCAGACCGTATACCTTAAACCCAAAATCTTATACCTTAAACCCTAAACCCTAAACCCTACACTAAACCCCAAACCTTAAACCCTGAACCCTTAGACCTTAAACCCGCACTCCAAACCCCAAACCCTAAACCCCAAAGCTTAAACCTTAAACCCTAAACTATATACCCTAAACCCCAAACCCTTAACCCTTAACACAAACCCTAAACCCTAAACCCCAAACCCCAAACCCCAAACGCTAACCCTAAACCCTAAACTTTAAACACTAAACCCCAAATCGTAAACCCCAAACCCCAAACCCTAAGCCCTAAACCCTAAAACCTAAACTCCAAAATCAAAACCTTAAACCCTGATCTCTAAACCCCAAACCTTAAACCCTAAATCCTAAACACTAAACCCCAAACCCTAAACCCTAAACCACAAAACCTCACCCCCAAACCGTAACCCTTAAACCCTAAATAGCCAACTGCAAACTGTTAACCCCAAACCCCAAACCTAAAACTTTAAACCCTAAACTGTTAACCCTGAACCCCAAATCCTAAATCCCAAACCCCAAACCTTAAACCCTAAACTCTGAACCCTAAACCCCAAACCCTGAACCCTACGCCTTAGACACTAAACCCCAAACCCTAACCCAAAACCCCAAACCCCAAACCCCAAACCTAAACCCTAAACCCTAAACCCTAAACCTCATAACCTAAACACTAAACCCAAAAACCTAAACCTTAAACCCTAAATCCTAAACTCCAAACCTAAACCATAAACCTTAAACCCCAAACCCCAAACCCTAAACCCTAAACTCCAAACTCTGAACCCTAAACCGTAAACCATTAACCATAAACCCTAAACCATAAACTCCAAACCTTAAATAGTAAATCATAAACCCTAAACACTAACCCCCAAACCCTTGAGCCCAAACCCCAAACTCTAAACCGCCAACCGCAAACTGTAAACCCCAAACCCCAAAGCCTAAACTATAAACCCTAAACTACAAACCCAAAACATTAAACCCTAAACCCCAAACCCTAAATCCTAAACCCCAAACCTTAAACTCCAAATCCTAAACCCCAAACCCTGAACCCTACACCTTAGACCCTAAACCCTAAACCAAAACCCAAATCCCAAACCATGAATCCCAAACCCAAACCCTAAACCCTAAACCTTAAACTCTAAACCCCAAACCCTAAACACTAAACCCCAAAACCTAAACTATAATCCCTAAACCATAAACTCCAAACCTAAACCATAAACCCCAAACCCCAAACCCCAAACTCTAAACCCTAAACTCCAAACTCTAAACCTAAATCGTAAACCCTAAACACTAAATCCATAACCATAAACCCTAAACCCTAAACCCCAATCCATAAACACTACACCATAAACCCGAAACCCTAAACCTGAAACCCTAAAACCTAAACCCCACACCCTAAAGCCTAAACCCTAAATGTTAAACCCTAAACCCTAAACCTTAAACCCGAAACCCTAAACCCTAAACCTTAAACCCTTAACCCCAAACCCCAACCTCAAACCCCAAACCCTAAACCCCAAACCCTAAATCATAAACCCTAAACAATAAACCATGAACCCTAAACCCTAAACGCTAAGCCCCAAACCCTAAACCATAAACGTCAAACCCCAAACCCTCAACCCTAATCCCCAAATCCCGAACCTACCTGAAACACTAAACACAAAACCTCAAACCCTAAACCCTGAACCCTAATCCTTAAACCCCAAATCCTAAACCCTAAATGCTTAACCCCAAACTCTAACCCCAACCCCTAAACATTAAACACTAAAACCCAAACCATAAACCATAAACCATAAACCATAAACACTATCCCTAAAACCTAAACCCTAAATGCCAAGCGCCAAACCCCTACCCCAAACCCCAAACTCCTTAACCTCAACCCCAAACCTTAAACCTCAAACCCTAAATCCCAAACCATAAACCCCAAACCCTAAACCTTAAACCCTAACCCCTAACCCCTAAGCCCTAAACACCAAACCCTAAGACCTAAACCCCAAACCCTAAAACCCAACCCTAAACCCTAAATCCTAAGTCCTAAACCTTAAACCCCAAACCCCAAACCCCAAACCCCAAACCCTAAACCCTACATCCCATACCCTAATCCCTAAACCTTAAACCCTAACCCTAAACCCGAAACCCTAAACCTTAAACCCTAACCCTAAACCCTAAACCCTCACCCTAAACCCCAAACCCTAAATGTAACATCCTAAAATAAATTGAAACCCAACTTTGACCAAAAAGCCTCATTGTTGACTTTTTCTATAAACTGTTGACTTTTCTAAAAGTGTTGACTTTTTCTTTAAAATGTTTGACTTTTTGATTTTTAAGTGTTTGAATGTGTTTGCCTTTATCTTTGCTTGTAAGTAAGTCTATAAAACCCTAACTAGAGGCCAAGAGGCCCAAAAATCAGAGAAAAATGACCAGAGGATCCCTAACCCTAACCCTAGGGACTAAACTGAAAGGAAAAACGTAGTTTTCAACCTTTTTCTTTAGTGAGTTAAACAGGGTGGAAAAGACCTATTTGACCCAAGAAAAGTACACTAGGATACTCTAGAGATACCCTAAGACTTAGCTAAGGGACCTCAACTTCAAGAAAAGTCCTAAAAGGACACATTTTCTCATGTAGAAATTCAGGACTAAAAAGAAAGAATTGAAAAATTGAAGTTAAAACCCTTTAGCTTACTTAAGGCCTAAAAAAGTTCAATTTAACCACTTAGAGGCACCCTAAACTACCTTACAAAGTGCTAGCCACGAAGCTAAATGAAAAACCTAGATGATTAGGTATGTTACATATTTTAAAAATAGAGATAAATAAGAAATTTATTACAAATTAATCCCTTTTTAATGCTTTTATGGACTTGTAACCGAATTTAAATACCCAATTGAGGTAGTTACAACATCCAGCAACTTAAGTAAGCTGAATACAAGGTTAAAATAAACAAAATTGAGGCTGGAAAACCGAATTTAGCAAGAACACAACTTAAGTAGGTAACCACTTAAGCCACCTCACCTAAACTAAGTCTACCCGAGGCCTAACTGCCTAATTACCAACCCAAGCAACCCCTTAAGCTGCCAGCAAAGCTTAATTAGTTGTCCTAATATTAGCCCACGAGCTCCAGCAGCTCAACACCTCACCACACTCATCACTCCCATCCCACATGCCTTCCTTGCTATAAAAAAAGAGTGAAACCGAGAGGAGTGAGCACCAGCAAGAAAAAACAGAGAAAGAGAGCTGAGAGCAAGTGAGACTAAGTTCAGAGAGAAGCTGAACCTGTGAGGGAGCTGGGAGAAATCGGAATATGCAGCTCGAAGTGGAGGAAGAAGCTGAGATAACCTACACAAATACACACTCAGAATTTGCTGATTTTCATCAAAATTGCCCACTCAATCCAGAGGCTCAAATTCGTGATTCTTCCTCTGAAAATCAAGGTAACGTAGTGTTACCCTCCTTCTTCATCCCTAAGCTAAGAGCATCCATCAATGGTGGTGGTATGAGTCTCTATGACTCTTCATCTCGTTGCTGCCATAGGGAACTCTGTTTTGGGTAGTGTTGCTTCAAGGAGGCATATCTCTTTCATTTCTTAACCAAATTTAACGTGTGAGTAGTCAATAGAAAGCTAAAAGAATGAAATTTAAAAGCCCCTTAATGAGTGTATCATCAGAGGCTGCCATACAAGGGTTGAGAACCTTGAAATCTTGCTGAATTTCTGCTTAAAATGTTGTTCTTCTGATATGAAAGTGTATGTTTGTTGTTTTGATGTTTCTAGTGGTATGGGTGTTGGACTGAGTCTAGAGGAACTAGTGGAGGATATTAGGACTATGGGAAGTTGAAAACTTGCTTTGAATACTTCTAATAACTTCTGGTTCAGTTGGGGGATTCTTTAATGAATGATTCAAAAGTTTATTCTCAAATGGTTCTTTGGTTTTCATTTCTGGAAATTTCTATCCCATTTCTATGTCACTACTGCCAGGGTTGTTAGAGGTGGTTGCTAGCTCAGAATGGTTTGACAAATGCCCAATTTCAGAATAGAAATGGGGACATAGTTTGCTGTTTTGAGAAAAATGAGAGTATGAAACTTGTGTGATAGTATAACCCGAGTTTTTTGGCCAATGGACATGCAAACTTACCATTACTGATATTTGTGAAATTTATCTACATTTAATAAGGTTTCTATCGGCTAAAACCCTCAGAATGCTTGCTGGAATTTTAGTGGAATTTTGTGAATTTTAACTGTGCAGGTTTGTTGGTATGGTTATGAGTTCTGTGTCTTGTTAGATTTATGTGTAAGAACATATTAGACCCTTAACCACTGTAAAATTTGCTGAAATTCTCTTTTTGAACATTGTCTAAATACCTTAAGTGGCTAAATTGGCAAAAATATACATTTAATGTTTGTAAAATTTACCCTTTGCTGTCAAACATAATTTCTGAGGTTAGGAGAAGTCTGAAACAGTAAAAGTGAGTGTGCCAAGAAAGGAAGAAAAAGTAATAGGGTCTAAATACCCCTAGAGTGGGAATTGGGTAAGGCAAGCATGGAAAAAGGCAACTAGTGGGCTCAAATTTGGGTACTCAGGTTCTAAGAGGGTAGGCCTATCCTCCCACCCTCTAAACCTCCTAAGTACCATCACCAAAACAGAAAATGAGTTAAGTCATGGCCTAGAAAACATTAAAGTGTCAAAAGAGGAAAAAGTGGGAAAGAGAGGGAGTTGCTTGCAAAAAGGACAGTTCTGTACTGATGTGGCTGCACCCACTTGCTGTGCAAGCCACAAATGGGTTTAACTTGATTAGGAGATGCTAAATTGGGCTGGGCAGAGGTCAAAATAGAAAAGGGTATGCAACAAGGACTAACATGAACTGATTTTTGCTGTTTATGCCCCTTTAACAGAATCTGTGTAAATTAAGTGATTTGAGGTTGAGTTTCTATTTTTCCTAGTTTTGTGGGTTAATGTGGTCCTCTGTATTGGCTGGGAAGTGGTCAAAGTGGCCTCTAACCCTATTTAAACACAAAACTTGATTTCTTTAAGAAATTTGCAAGTTTATGTATTTTGCTGCAAAAGTATGGTCTCTGTATGGATTCTCTCTGTGTAAAAGTCACTAGCAAGTCACAAATAGCACTTAGGTACTTGCTGCACCTTGGTTTTAGCTTGAAACAACCCAGATCAAAATTTGGGTATAAATAGGGACCAATTTGCAAGAAATACTTGAGAAAAGCTGAAAATTCCTATTCTTACCGAAATTCTGGTTAGATTCTGTTAGGATCTCTGGATGTGTGTAGTAGGTCCTAATTGACTATTTTGGTGGCTGAATGTGGTGAAAAGACTTGAATCATGCCTTGATTTCATTCACTTTAAAGAAAAGGTCCCTTTTGAAAAGATTTGTGAAATTAAGGGTCTAAATGCCAGTTTATTTCTTGGAAAACTGGCTGAGACTGTTAAGTATGTGTTAATGATGCTTGTGGTATAATTTCATGACTCTTGGATGCTAAACTGAATAGTTATGCCTGTTACTTGCTGTGTAAGTCATATTTGACGTTGTCGTTGACTTTGTTTGACTTTTAAGTTGACCAGTGGCTGAATTGACTGTTTTATCAGGCTATTTAGGTGTGTGGTATCCAAATCATGAAAATGACTTTTAGCATGCATCTGTGAACTAAAATGCCTTGGAGGGCAGGCCTTTGAGCATGCATTTGTGTTTTGATGTGCATATACCTTTGGAGGGGTAAAACTGTAATTTTGCCTTGGAGGGCAAGTAATTGTGCATACCCTTGGAGGGGTAGAATTGTAAATATGCCTTGAAGGGCAAGTATCTGTGTTTGATTGCATATGCCCTTGGAGGGGTAAAATGGTAAAAATGCCCTGGAGAGGCAATTGATTGACAACTGAGTAAACATTACCTGTGGATGAAATATTATATTGTATAATTTGATCTGTATGAAAAGGACACACTCGGCTGGCTAGGAATGCGTCAGGGACGTAGCTGCCTAGCAACTAGTGAGAAGACATTCCAGTCTGGGACTGGTGACCCAAAGGTTCTAACTTGTGCGCACACCGAGGGACGCCTTCGGATGTTAGGTAAATTCCTGTTAGCCTTATTTGGGCGGACTTTACTATATTGGTAAATGGTAAGTTGATATTGTCCTATTTCATTAGATTGCTTTAGATTGATGGTAATGGTTTAACCAATTGTACAGGTCCTGGAGAGACTTGATATTTGGCATGGCTGATAAGTGCATGTAGTGGTAAACGTGCATATTTTGAAATGACTTTTCATCTGTTTACAGTTTTTCAGCATGATCATATATATTGAACTGTGTAAGTGGAACTATCTTGTGATTGATGTATTAATTACATTCTGAAAGTGGAAATATGTTGTAATAGATGTTAAATAAGTTTAAAATATCTGTATATTGAGAAGGAAGTACTTTTTCTGTATTCTTAGAAATGCAGCTGAACCACTAATTAGTTATTTATAAAATTGGTAATCTACGTTATTGGGATTTTACATCTCACTACGTTAGTGTGTTCAGATGCCTAGGTACATACTACTGCTGGAGATTCAGGTGAAGCTCCTGGAGGTTCCCCTTCTGGGTTACTTCCAAATCCTGAAGGCGGTCAACATCCTTTACTTTTTCCCTTCGGTTGAGAATGCCCCGGGGACTTAGAAAGGGTGTGATGGGCAGGTAGTAGGTAGCTGACTCTTATTTTTGTAATGACTCAGATGTCACTCTGCAGTTATAGGCTTTGAACTGCTTAGGATATGTATGGAGGATTAGTACCTCGTTTTCACTTGACTTTATTTGTGTATGAATTTTGGGAGTGCGCGAGAGTGTCAAACATGTAAATTCTAGTTTCTTAGGTTAAATAACCAATCGAGAGTAACCGATCCTTGGGGAAACACTTAACTTTATTTATCCCACATGAAAAGAAAAAGAAAAAAATTGGACAAGGATTTTAAAACTTAAGTAACTAACCTAATTCCGCAATTAAAATCAATAAAGAAACTAGGACGTTACATTATGGTATCAGAGCACAGTTATTAGAACTCTGCTAATTCGTAGGTAGAATAGCCTAGCATAAACACTGATTAGATAAACTCGGCTGATCATGACAGTTTGAGTCAACTGAGTCTATGGATGTGCTAGGAACCCTAGACTGTTGCATATGTCCTCTATTTGCTGTACTTTTCTCTATTTAACGGTATTATTGAGATTGATCACCTTAGTTGTCATGACCCCCTATCGGACATCCGTGACCGGCACGGGAGGTAGGATTTCTCCTATCCCGCAAGCCTCTAATCCCTTATTGACATTTTTATATGTGCATAACTACCCATTTCCAATACAAACAATATATAATATTTATGACCATCCATATCCGGTGACCTAAGTAGCGTGCAATCCGCGGCTCGCTCAACGCCACTTCAGTCTATACATATACACATAATCACTCACAATTACGTATAGTATACATATTCAGATGTAGATGTCCAGTATACAGTCATACATATATTCAATCACACGCTTGCATATAGTTTACCTATTGATCACACGGCTCAATGCGTGTGATCTACCCTATTCACATGCGGAAGCCATATTTTCATACAATCAAGTATTCAGCCACACATACATATAATTTACATATTGATCACACGCCTCAATATGTGTGATCTATCCTATTGACATGCGGAAGCCATATTTATATATACACATGATATATACTATATCATAGCCTATGTTCCCATCACCAAGACCTAACTTTAATCTGTATGAAGCCGACAATGCTAGAATTCAAGTATGATATATATACACAGCATATGTAAACGTACAAACGCTATGCCCAAAAAGGATTTATATATATATACATCACAACACATGTACATAACCAAAATAACTACCGACGCGGACAAAGCGTGCGGTCTTCAGAGTTGTCCTCCTCCTTGAGAAGAAGTGGACGCATACCCGACTCCTGAACCTCCTATATCTGAAATATTTAAATAAGAGGAGTGAGTCAAACAGACTCAGTGAGAAGCTCCCCCATCCCTGGCATAGCAGCGGGTACCACTACATTTGGGGAAAGGGAGCAACCACAACCACATACGCATGAAACGGATTTATATTGTGTCCTTTAACGTGATAAGGCAACCAGTGTATCACATTCACAATTAAAATCCTAATTCATGCTCCTAACATATTTATTAACCCGCATGTAAACCAATCATAAACATATATCAAATGGTTCCATAATTAGTACATACTTATACACGTAGGTATTCAATTTCTATCTCCCGCCTTATGCTAAGAGAAATACTGGCCCGAAGGCAATTTCATGTACGAACCTGGTTGATCACACCAGGAACTTTCTGACTCCAAGACACGCTTAGAGTAATAGTCGGCAACTTGTCTGACCTCAGTTTAAACCAAGGTAATGGCCACTATGTGGCATACTTACTAACGTCATAATCCTGTCTGTCCGATCAGGATGATCGACTCGATCTACCCAGACAAACTAAACAAACTCAACTAACATATTTAACCTTGAAAGACGCCCTATTTGTAACTAACTGAATATCATACGTATTCTTTAGTTAGGCCTAGATTTTCCTCGTTTCAATTATGCAACACTCTCACTCACATTTAACAACCTAGGTTCATTTTCCTCAATGTCCCATACGGTTAAAACCTTTACACGATGATCAATTTAAATGGGTTTCTAATATTAATAATCCCTCACATATGAAATTATGATAAGGCTTGGTGAGCCACAATATCGCATATACACCTTGAGATTAATCATATAGACATATAAACAGTTTGCACGTCCACTATTTACTCACTAATCATATACGTGTAACATAAATACATTCAGATAGATATATTTCATGTATCCACTTGCACAAAATAGAGCAAACCACATTTCCACATAGTCATCCAACCCTGTGGAGCAGGGATGGGAGAGTCCCTCACCTCGTTGGCCCTCCTGATCAGTCCTCGGAGTGCCTGAAGCTCCAATCACTTTGTGGTGACCTATACACATTATATTTAAGAAATTTAGAACATGTAACTAAGCATCTACCATGCACGTGTTATGCTAATGCTTATGCACCCTCTAGCTATTTTCCAAGAACTAATTATTTAGTTCGTTATGTCGTCTTATTTGCTCTTTCTGAAAGTCTAGAATGCGTCATATTCGACTTTCACACTTTCGAGCCATTTAGAACCTCTAATTGCTAAGGTTAGAGATTCCCACTTGTCTTTCTCTTCATGTGTTCATATGGGTATTTAACTAATAAAAGAATTAAATTCACGGTTCAAAAGGGGCTTTAGCTTACTCATTCCACCGTCTCCCTTATTCGCCGAGTAAAAGCTTAATTATTACCTCTTTAATTATATATAAAAATATAATTGGGTATAATTAGAGCCTTGGAATCAATTTAGTGGGTCTTAGGTGTCCACCATGGACTAGACCACAGTGTCCGACCCATAATACAGCTCCTTACTATACGGTAGCTTAATATTTCGCCTCTTTTTCACCGGATTGGGTTCCGGTTGAGACGGTAAATACTCGGGCTTTATTCCCTTGTCTATTTCCAACAATTACAACACTTATACTACTCCAATCCAAGCCTAAACATGCATCGAACTATCAATTTCAAATTTTAGAGCAATTTCCTAACCCAATTTCCATGATTTCCATACCCGGTCAAATCCTACGGTTTAACTTCGATTCTGAACCTCACTAAGCTTTCAATAACATCGACTAAGCTTAAATTAAACCCCGGAATGCCCCGATTGGAAGTATTTGAAGAATTCCTAAAATACCCAAAATTGGAGAAATTGGGGATTTGAAGGATTGGGGCTTCCATACCTTGATTCAATCGAATGGAAGGTTGAATGGAGGCTATAGGAGTGCTCGGTCACCGTCACTGGCGTCGGAGCACGTTTTCCGGCGAGATTCTGGCGCCCAAACCACCGTGTCCCGTCTCCCTCACCCTCTCGGTTTTGTGCGCCTCTTTCCTCGTTGCTTCTGCGTTCTGCTATATTTTTCATTTGATGTGTGTTAATGAATTTGGTAAGGGGGGTCACGGTGGCCCCCATATGTTTTATTATATGTATATATATCTTTTTTCTTTCTTTCTTTTTGTGTTAGTTAAAGGGGGGTCACGGTTTGGCTCCCCCTTTTATTTAGTAAATAATAATAATAATAATAAAATATATATATATATATATATATATATATATAGTTATTTTATCCTCTTTTCCCCCATCTTCTTTTTTTTACACTTCTTTTAAGTCTTAAAAATTTTTTATATACTCCCTATTTTTCCCTTGTTCATTTTTATTTCAACTCTTTAATTATTTAATTTAATTTATTTTTCCTTTTGAAAGAAAAAAAAATTATATAATAATAACAGTAATTAAATTTTAAATATCTTGGATATTACAATCTTTCCCCCTTAAGAAATTCGGTCCCTGAATTTCAAACAAAACACTAACCTTAGTCTTGAAACAGTTGAGGATACATCATGCGCATTTCACCCTCGACCTCCCATGTAGCTTCCACGGTCGAGTGGTTTCTCCACAGGACTTTAACCAATGGAATCTCTTTCGTTCTGAGTTTCTTCAACTGCCGATCTAAGATTTCCACAGGCTCCTCTTCATACGTCATATTTTCGGTTAGTTGCACGTCTTGCGATTGGATTACGTGCGAGGGATTGGGAAGATACTTCCGAAGCATCGATACATGAAAGACAGGGTGTACCCCCTCCAGTTCCATAGGCAATTCCAACCGATACGCTACATTCCCAACTCGTTCTAAGATTTCAAACGGTCCGATATACCGAGGACTCAACTTCCCCTTCTTACCGAACCGCATCACGCCTCTCATCGGTGATATTCTCAAGAACACCTGATCAACAACGGCAAACTCCAGTTCCCTCCTTCGATTGTCTGCATAAGACTTTTGCCTACTCTGACCCGTCAGCAATCTCTCCCTTATACACTTTACCTTCTGTAAGGCATCTTGTAGCAATTCCGGGCCGACTAGGCTAGCTTCTCCGACCTCGAACCACCCATCGGGGATCTGCATCTACGGCCATACAGAGCCTCGAAAGGTGCCATTTGAATACTTGCTTAATAACTGTTATTGTACGCAAACTCAGCCAAAGGTAAATACCTTTCCCAACATCCGCCGAAATCCATAATACACGCCCGAAGCATGTCCTCAAGAATCTGCATGGTTCTTTCTGATTGCCCGTCGGTCTATGGGTGGAACGCAGTACTCAGATCAAATCTAGTTCCCAACACTTCCTGCAATGACTTCCAAAACCTGGAAGTGAACTGTGGACCTCTATCAGATATTATGGACACTGGCACACCGTGCAATCTAACGATTTCTGATAGGTAAATCTGTGCATATTGACTCACTCCGTAAGTGGTCTTAACTGGCAGAAAGTCTGCGAACTTAGTCATGGAATCCACTATTACCCAAACCGAATCAAATCCCCATTGTGATATTGGCAACCCTGTTACAAAATCCATCGTTATCCTCTCCCATTTCCACTCATGTATTTCTATCTGTAGTAATGTTCCGGCGGGTTTCTGGTGTTCAGCCTTGACTTGCTGGCAAACTAAACACCTGGCTACATAGTTTGCGACATCTTTTTTCATGCCATTCCACCAATACAACTGTTTCAAGTCATGATACATTTTATTAGCTTCCAGATGTATTGTATACGCTGTCTGGTGTGCTTCTTCAAGAATTTTTTCCTTCAAGTTATCAACCATAGGGACACACAACCGTCCCTCCAACCGAAGTATCCCAAAATCTTCTATAGAGAATCGGACATCGTCCCCTTTCCCTTTAGTTACGGTATCCCTTATTTGCTTGAGGTCGGTATCTTCATCTTGTCTAGCCTTCACCTCTTCTTCCAAAGAGGACTTAGCTTGCTAATGGGCTAAGAGTGAGTTAGAACATCCAATCTCAAAATGATTTCCCGTTTGCTCTAGCTCGTGCAGTTCCCTAATTAACGGTCTTCTTTCTTCACTTATATGAGCAAGACTGCTCATGGATTTCTGACTCAGAGCATCAGCTACCACATTAGCCTTTCCAGGATGATACAGGATCGTGCAGTTGTAGTCTTTCAACAACTCTAACCATTGACGTTGTCTCAAGTTCAAGTCTTTCTGCTCGAAAATGTATTTGAGGCTTTTGTGGTCTGTATAAATTTCATAAGTCTCACCATATAAGTAATGTCTCCATATTTTCAAAGCGAATACTACAGCCGCCATTTCGAGGTCGTGAGTCGGGTAGTTCTTCTCATGCTTCCTCAGTTGTCGCGATGCATACGCAATCACCTTGCCATGTTGCATCAAGACACACCCTAACCCGATCCTCGGCGCATCACAGTATACCTCATACCCTCATGTGCCTTCAGGTAATGCCAGCACCGGAGCGGTAGTGAGCCTGTCCTTCAGCTTCTGAAAACTCTGCTCACACTTGTCATGCCATACAAACTTCACTCCTTTCTGAGTCAACTTAGTCATAGGTGCAGCAACCTTAGAGAAGTCCTGCACAAATCTTCTATAATATCCCACCAAACCCAAGAAACTGCAAATCTCAGTAACAGAGGTAGGTTGGGACCAATTCTTCACTGCCTCTACCTTACTTGGATCAACGTGGATTCCCTCTGATGATACCACATGACCCAAAAAGGCAACTCTGTCAAGCCAGAATTCACACTTAAAGAACTTGGCATACAGTTTTTCCTCTCTCAACCTCTGCAATGCTAATCTCAAGTGTTCAGCATGTTCCTTAGAATTCTTCGAATAAACCAAGATGTCATCAATGAAAACTATGACAAATCGGTCCAGAAATGGTTTAAAGACCCTATTCATCATGTCCATGAACGCTGCAGGGGCATTAGTTAATCCGAAAGACATCGCCAAGAATTGGTAATGTCCGTATCGGGTCCGGAATGCGGTCTTAGGTATATCCGATTCTCGAATCTTTAATTAATGGTCCCCAGATCGCAAGTCAATCTTGGAGAACCGCTTCGCACCCTGCAACTGATCAAATAGGTCATCTATCCTCGGCAGTGGATATTGATTGCGAATCGTCACCTTGTTTAACTTTCGGTAATCGATACACAACGGCAAAGATTCGTCCTTCTTCTTTACAAAAAGGACCGGTGCACCCCAAGGAGAGAAACTGGGTCTTACAAAACCCTTTTCAAGCAATTCTTGCAATTGTGTATGTAGCTCCTTCAACTCACTTAGATCATGTATTCCTACTTGGAATATTTGATCCGTTAACTCCAGCATGAACCTTTTCGGACCTGCTCTACTCCCCTTGACCAAACGAGATCCGCTCCCACGGTCTGACTCTTTCCTTTCTTACACTGTGGCATACGTTCACAAACATATACCGCCTCTTGCAAGTGTGTCACCCGTTGGGTTCCAATCGCTCCCAACGGTAGCATACTTGTTTTATCATTTGGCTTGCATCCCCCGATGCTTACCCGACTCCGTTCCCGTATTCACTCTCTTCTTTTCATTTCGTACCTACGTGGTACTCTTTCTTCGAGTATTTCTCAATACTCGTTATTCACTAAATTTCTCTATCTCGATTAACCGTCGTTGCGGTTAATTTTACCTTTATGGCACCCACATTGCCATTTATACGTTTGGTTTGTCCACTCAGTCTCCACCCATACACAAGCTTCAAACTAACGGATTTACGATTCACCAACCTGTGGAACTAGCTTACCTAGCTATGTCCACTACAATCCGTGTACTATACATGCACTTACGGTAATAGTTGGTTCTCCACCTCCTACTTGACCCTTGTCCTATGGGGTCCTATAGGCTTCTGCTCTTCCCCTCTTATGGGACTACTTGTCCATGTCTACTTTCTCTCCCCTCGGGCCTCCGCGAGTCCCTTTGGGGTTTATCTCTCACGTTATCTTGTTCGAGACCTATCTACCGCAATGGCACTCATTTTCCAATCTCTAGACTGTACCCGAAGGTCTACGCCCATTTCCACTTCTAGACCTACTCCGGTCTGTGTCTACTTAACTTTAATCACTCCAAGCGAGTGATTTCTCAACTACATCTACCATCCTTATACAGCTTACCTGTAAAAGGACTATTGTTTGGTAGGGTATTGGTCACATGAGTTAGTTTTCTTAGGCATCCTGTGGGTTTTAAAAGTTAATTCAAGTTTATTTCTTAGAAAATGACGCCTAAGGTTTTCGTAAATGGTTAGGGTTTAACCAATTGGAATGACACGGATTCAGAAAAATTTTTCATGAACATTTGCCTTCCAATGGTTATCCCTGGTATTTTCAAGAAAAGTTTGAGGGTCTTTCAGAATCTCTCATCCAGAAAGACCAAAAAGACTTTTACAAAAAATTTCTCATGTGATCCATATCCTATTCTTTATGCTCTTCCTTAAGCACCCAAGAGAGTTTGGTTGGGCTTAATCCCTTCCTTTCCCCCTCGTTTGCTTAAGGAAATAGTAGTTCATGGATCGAGCGTAGGGTTGGGCTAGGCTCCTTCCCTGTGCCTTACCATTCACTCTGTTTCCCACTCGGCATATGGTCACGCTCTTCACGTTTGCATATGCTTCTACTTCTTAACATCTATCTCTACGGCATATGGTTCGGCCACATTACCCTTCCATATACCGTATCCTGAATTTTTCTAGTCCGTAGACTTCTACTTCTATACTATGGCATACACCACCTCTTTTATGTTTACTTTCTAGGAAGGACAACTCACTTCCTTCAGCCATAGCAGACCGCACAGTCCATGACCCGTTCACGTGGTCATCTTCCTGTCGGTCTTATGCCTCATGGCCCTGTTTTTTTTTCTCGTCTGTTAACTTTCCATTTCAATCGCCCTATGGGCTTACTCTCTTTTCTACGCGCCAAGCGTGTCTTTTCTTTCACTTTACAAACCATTCGTAGTCTAAACTATCATTCACTGCATATTCCTATTCTACTTGCATTTCATACTATAATCAAATAACTTGTGCCTATACCATAGCACACAATGCGCTGCTAACAGAGCAGGCGCATTGTCTCATTTAATACCCGTAAAACAATCACATATTGTAGCGCATTCCTGCCTACAATCCAATCAAGTGTGTCTGTGTCTAGGTAGCATCCTTCATGGATGTCTCCTTTCCCTATTATGGCGTCCTAAGGTTCCCAGGGTCACTACCACCCCACCTTACGCCTTAGTGCATCGCTGTATTGCACAAGGACCACACCTAATAAGTGCATATATATTAATGATATTTCATATCAAAGAGAGTAGAAAGAAAGGCTGACACAATTTCCTGGGTACTTCCACAAGTGCCTTTTTACTTCCACGTTGTGCCTGGATACACAAAGAGGGGTAAACCGGCACCCGGTCATACCTATGGCTTCATACAGTTTAAAGTAACCTGGTTCTGATACCAAGTTTGTCACGACCCCCTATCGGGCGTCCGTAACCGGCACGGGAGGTAGGATTTCTCCTATCCCGTAAGCCTCTAATCCCTGATTGACATTTATTTATGTGCATAACTGCCCATTTCTAATACAACCAATATATAGTATTTATGGTCATCCCTATCCGATGACCTAAGTAGCACGCAATCCACGGCTCGCTCAGCGCCGCTTCAGTCTATACATATACACATAATCAATCACACGTACATATAATATACATATTGATCACGCGCTTCAGGGCGGGTGATCTATCCTATTCACATGCAGAATTCCCTGTGTACAGTCAAGTATATATATTCAATCACACACCTGCATATAATTTACATATTGATCACACGCCTCAATGCGTGTGATCTATCTTATTCACATGCGGAAGCCGTATTTTCACACAACCAAGTATTCAGTCACACACATATATAAATTTACATATTGACCACACGCTCAGTACGTGTGATCTATCCTATTCACATTCGGAAGTCACATTCATATATATATATGCACATGATATTTCATATCATAACCTATATTCCCAACAACAGGACCAATCTTTAATCCGTATGAAGCCGACAATTCTAGAGTGTGACATATACATGTATATATATAGCAACTGTACAAAACAATGCTATACCCAAAAGAATCAGATACATATATATATCCTGACAAAATACATATATCAATACTACCCACGCGAACAATGCGTGCGGTCTCGAAGTCTGTCCGCCTCCCTGAGATGAAGTGGAAGCGCTCCCGATGCCTATACCACCTAGGTCTGTAACATTTAACATTGGTGTGAGTCAAACGGACTCAGTGAGAGGCTCTCCCATCCTTGGTGTAGTAGCGGGTACCACTACAACTGGGGGAAGGGAACCAATCACAATCACATACGCATATAACAGATTTTGAATTTCCATATATTAAGTGGTCAGGCAATTAGCATATATGATATTCACAATAAAGAATTTAAAGCATGGTTTTACATACGTTTAAATTCATACATATGTCATATCACAGTTTAACATATAACTCCATGTGGATGTCGATGTTCAAATAACCGTAATCATAAACTGGTCCGAAGGCATATCTCCGTTAGGAGAGAATCTGGTCCGAAGGCAATATCTCACGTGAGCGATATAGGAACCTAGTTGATCATTCTAGGAACCCCTGGCCCCAAGACTTTACTTGGAACAATAATCTGACCCCAAGACTTCACTTGGAGCATAGCCAGCGACTCATCTGACCTCGGTTTTCCCAAGGCAATAGCCACAATGTGGTGTACTCATATACTTTGTATTTTTGTGAGTTTGACTCAAAACAAGAGACTCAATCTACCCGGACCGCTCGTGATAGACTCGGTTCTCGCGTTGTACCATAAATGACCTCTATGGACCACTACTTGTTCATTTTATTTCTTCTTAGGAAAATCTAGATTTCCAAGTGGTTTCTAATTCGGACTCTTGGTTCAAAACAAGGTCACCTATGTTTATTCTCTTTAAGGATTTACATACAAAACCACACCTTTCATGTAATAGTCAATGAGGTTTGTTTCTAGTACCACAAGACCCTCATAAATAAAATTGACTCGATCCTACCCCCGATATCATATAAGTCCCGAGGACCTTCTTTTCATATAAGACTCCTTGAGCCACCATCGCTTTTACAATTCACATACACACATATAGCACGTTTTCACATATAATGTAATTTAGGAACAACAATAGCATATTATCTAATATATAATTTCTACAAATAGGCAAGGAGGCAAACCATATATCCATATCCGCAGTCAACCCTATAGGACAAGGATAGGCAAGCCCCTACCTATTTGGTCCCTCGGATCGGCTCTCGGTGTGCCCGAAGGTCCACTCACTGTATGGTGTCCTATACACATATACTTAAGAGATTTAGAAACTTGAAAATTAAACCACTATCGTGTACAGGTAACGCTAATACTCATGTTCTTTCTACCATAGACTAGTTGTTGGCTTAGAATGCCCTCAACTAGTTTTCGGAACACCTAGCACGCTTCTATTCATGTCCAACCCTTTCTTAATCACACTATTTGGAAGCCTTGATTTTTGAATGCAAGGTTACCCAATTTCACCTCCATGTGTCCATGTGATGTTTCCATTACCCAAGTCTTGAATTTATGACTCAAGGGAATCATAAATTCTACTTGTCCAAAATTTCCATTTACCAAAATAACCTTCAACACTTTACCTACACATGAATACACGTATCCGAATACACGTAAACCCTAAACCCCAAAACCCAAACCCTAAACCCTAAACCCTAAACACCGAACCCCAAACTGTAATCCTTAAACCCTAAATGCCAAACCCTAAACCCTAAACCCTATGCCTTAAACCCCAAACCCTTAACCCTAAACCCTAAACCCCAAGCTCCAAACCCAAAACCCCAAACCCAAAACCCCTAACCCCAAATGCCAAACCCTAAACCCTTACCGCAAACCCTAATCCCCAACACCTAAAACCTAAACCCCAAACACCAATTACCAAACCCTTACTCCCAAACCCCAAACCCAAACACTAAACACTAAACCCCAAACTTTAAACCCTTAACCCTAAAACCTAAACCCTCAACCCTAAACCCCAACGCCAAAAACCAAAACCCTTAACCTGAAACAATAAACCTTAATCACTAAACCCCAACTCCTAAATCTGAAACTCAAAACCCTAAACCCTTAACCCTTAACCCCAATTCCCAAATCTTAAACCCTAAACCCTAAACCGTAAATCCTTAACCCTAAATCCCAATCCTGAAACCCCAAATCCAAAAACCCCAAACTTTAAACCCTAAACCCCAAATGGCGAACCCTAAACCCCAAATCCTCAACCCTAAATCCAATACCCTAAATGCTAAACCATTAACCCTAAACCCTAAACCGAAACCCCAAACCCCAATTCTTAACCCCAAACCCTAAACCCTAAACCCCAAACCCCAAACTAGAAACCACACACCTTAAACCCTAAATCTTAAACCCCAAACCGTAAATCCTTAACCATAAACCCCAAACCCCAAATTCAAAACCCTCAATACCAAGCCCTAAACACATAACCCCAGACCCTAAACATTAAACACTAAACCCCCAAACCCTAAGCTCCAAACCCTTAACCCCAAACCCCAAACCCCAAACCCCAAACCCTAAACTATAAACCCTAAGCCCTAAGCCGTAAACCCTAAACCCTAAACCCTATATCCCAGGCCCTTAACCCAAACCATCAAACAATAAACCCTAAACCCTAAACCCTAAACCCTAAACCCTAAACCCTATACCATAAACTCTAAATACCAAACCCCAAAGCCTAAACCCTAAATCCTAAACCCCAAACCCCAAAACCAAAACCCTAAGCACCAAACCCTAAACCCTAAACCCCAAACCCCAAACTCCTAACCCCAAACCCTAACCCTAAACCCTAAACATTAATTCATAAGCCCCAAACCCTAAACCTCAACCCAAAACGCCCACCCTGAAACTTGAAGCCCTAAACTCCAAACCCTAAACCCTAACCCCAAACCCCAAACTCTAAACCCTAAACCCTAAACCCCAAACAGTAAACTGTAAACCCTAAACCTGATGCGGAACCCTAAGGTTATAAAGAACCCAAAACCCCGAACACACAATAAGGTCAGAACAAATAGACGGAATGAAATCCCCAACCTATTGAACCCCCAAAAGACATGTGCAATTGGCGCAAATGACTAATGGGCTAACCTAACATATGATAAACTAAAATAACTAATGGCCAAAAGGAGTATTTATACTCTAAAAATCTCTCCAAAAATCTCCATACAATAGTGCAAAAGGAGTATTTATACTCCAAGAAATAGAAAACCTAAAATAACTAATGGGCTAACCTAACATATGATAAACTAAAGCCCAAACACAAAAGACAATGTTTAAAATAAAACCATTGGGTCTTTCTAACAATCATACTTAAGCCCAATTTAATCAAAACAATAAAACTTAAATAAGTTTCCTAAATCACTAATGGACATTAAATAATTGGGCCTAGAGATAATGATTTTCGCACAAATAATTAACCTAAATTAGAATAAGCCTTTTATGCGCAAGATAAGAAGATTTAGGCTTAAATAAGCCTCCACATGTATAGTACTTAGTCCAAGCTCTCCAAATTAATGTTTCCAAGCCTAATACATGTTGTGAAGCTCCATTTTTAGCCAACTTGGTGCAAATGACGTTTTCAAAAATTATTGAAGGCACAATTACTGTTTGATTTATCCATGTCTCTTCCATAAGCTCCTTAAATGATTCCATGATTATGGTAGCTCTAGTTGCACCTCCTCTGCTCGTATCAAAATCCCAAACCCCAAACCCTAAACCCTAGTCCCTAAGCCCCAAACCCTAAAACCTTAACCCTAAACCCTAAACCCCATGCTCCAAACCCATAACCCTAAACCCGAAAACCAACACCCCAAACCCCAAATGCCAAATCCTAAACCCTAAACCCCAAACCCTAAACCCTGAACAACAAACCTTAAACCTTAAACCCCAAACCCCAAACCCTTAACCCCAAACCCCACACCCTAAACACTAAAGCCTAAACCCAAAAACCTAAAACCTAAACCCAAAACCCGACACACCAAACCCTTACTCCCAAACCCAAACACTAAACTGCAAACTTTAAACCCTACACCCTAAAACCTGAACCCTCAACCCTAAACCCTAAACCCCAATGTTGAAAACCAAAACCCTAAACTTGAAAGGCCAAACACTAAACCCCAAACCCCAAACCCTGAACCTCAAACCCTAAACCTTAAACCCAAAACCCAAACCGCAAACCGCAAACCCTTAACCATAAACCCCCAACCCTAAACGCGACACATTAAACCTTAATCCCAAAAACTCAAACCCTAAACCCTAAACCCGAAACCCGAAACCCGAAACGCTAAACCCAGAACCCTAATCTCCAAACCCCAAACCCTAAATGCCAAACCTCAAACCCTTTACCCCAAACCCTAAACCGTAAACCATGAAACCTAAACCATAAACGATAAACCCTAAAGCCTAAACCCCAAACCCCAAACCCTTAAGCCCAAGTCCCAATCCTTAAACCCCAAATCCAAAAATCCAAAACACTAAACCCCAAATGCCAAACCGTAAGCCCTAAACCCCAAACGCTAAACCATAAATCCAAAGCCCCTAACGCTAAACCATTAACCCTAAACCATAATTCGAAACCACAAACCCGTAACCCTTAACCCTAAACCCCAAACCGTAAACCCTATACCATAAAGCCCAAACCCTAAACCCCAAAACCCAAACCCCAAACCCTAAACCCTAAACTCTAAACCCAAAACCCAAAACCTGAAACCCAAAACCCTAAACCTGAAAATGCAAACCCTAAACCCTAAACCCCAAACCCCAAACCCTAAACCCCAAACCCTAAACCAAAAACCCTAGACCCTAAACCCTAAACCCAAAACTGCAAACCCTAAACGCCAAGCCCTAAACCCTTACCGCCAGAACTTAAACACTAAATACTAGAAGCCAAACCCTAAGCTCCAAATACTTAACCCTAAAACTATAAACCCTAAGCTGCAAACCCTAAACCCTAAACCAAAAACCCAAAATCACAAACCCTTAACCCTAAACCCTAAACCCCAAACCCTAACCCCTAAACCCCAAAACTTAAACCCTAAATTGTAAACCCTTAAACCTAAACCCGAAATTGCAAATCGCAAACCCTAAACCCTAAACACTAAACTCTACACGAAACTACAAAGTCTAAACCCTAAAATCCAAACCCTAAATCCCAAACCACAAAACCCTAAACCCTAAAACCAAAACCCCTAACCCCATACCATAACCCTAAACCCTAAATGCTAAACCCGAAATGCTAAACCCTAAACCCTAATCCCCAACTCCATAGCCTAACCCTAAACCCCAAACTTTAAACCTTAAACCCCAAACCCTAGAGCTGTCAAAACGGGGTCAACCTGCGGGTTAGGCCTGTTTACCCGCAAATTTGGGCGGGTTGGACTGATGAAAAAATGGCCCGCGGGTAAATGAACCCGGCCTCTTTGACCCGTTTAGGATACAGGTTACCCGCGGGTAACTCGATTTTTTTAAAATAATAATTAGTTTTTTTATGTATTAGTGTGTTTGGATGTATTGGCTTTACTTAATTTATATTATCTATTTTTATGAATTTTTTTTTGGTCTACCAACTCCAACTTTACCTCACCCCACGGCTCACACACTACATCCACAAACTCTGATTCTTGGGAATTCATAGAATCAAGTAAATAATATACCCTTCTTTGTTAAGCTATTATTCTTTCTTGTATTTTTCATTTTCAAGCACAACTCCAAAAACAAAATCAAATGGCATGCGTGGTTGTGAAGATGGGCAAAGTTATGCATACTATTGACTAGAACATCAGCATATAATATAAGCATCACTTCCTTTGCACACAATATGGAAATCACAACTACAACTCCAAGGTTGCTTAGAAGTTAGAACATCAACATAAAAGCATATTCCCCCCATTTACCCTTTCGGAAATTAGAAAATAAAAAAACACTTTAAAAACTTGATATTTAAAAAATAAATAAATTTGACCCGTTTGCCCCGTTTAACCCGCAACCCGCACATATACGAGCCGGGCTGATATTTTCCCAACCCGTGAAAATCTTGACCCGTGCGAATTGGCCCGTTTAGCCCGTGACCCGTGAGGGGCCAACCCGTACGGGCCAGGTTGGCCCGTTTGACACCTCTACTAAACCCTAAACCCTAAACATCAACCCTAAACCCAACCCCAAAACTCAAAGCCCTAAACCCCAAACCTTAAACCCCAAAACCTAAACCCTAAACCCCAAAACCTAAACCCTTAACCCTAAACCCAATACCGAGACCCTAAACCCGAATCCCTAAACCCCAAATGCCAAACCTAACACCTAAAACCCCAATCTGTTAACCACAAATCGCAATTCCTAAACACGAAACCGCAAACCCTAAACCCCAAACACTTGACCCCAAACCCCAAAGCTCTAAACCACAACCCCTAAACCCTAAACCCAAACCTTAAACCTCAAATATCAAACTCTTAACCCTAAAACCCTAACCCTAAACCCAAAACCCTAAACCCCAAACCCTAAACCCTAAACCCTAAACCCTATACTTCAAACCCTAAACCTTAAATGCCAAACCCCAAACCCTTAACCCCAACACCCAAACCCCAAACCCTAAACCCCTAACCCCAAACCCTAAACCCTAAACCTTAAACCTGAAACCATAAAGCCTAAACCCCAAACACCATACCATAACCACTAAACCCCAAACCCTAAACCCTTCACCTTAAACCCCAAACCCCAAACCCAGAACCGTAAATCCTAAACAACAAACCCCATGCTCCAAACCCTTAACCCTAAACCCTAAACCCAAAATCCTAAACCCCAAACCCTTAACCCCAATCCCCAAAGCCTAAACTCCGAACGGCAAACCTTAAACCCTAAACAACCCTAAACCCTTAACCTAAAACTCTAAACAACCCTAAACCTCATACCCTAATCCTTAACCCTAAACTCCAAACTTTAAATCGTAAACCCCAACCCTAAACCCTAAATGCCAAATCCAAAGCCCCAAACCCCAAACCCCAAACCCTAAACCCCAAACCCCAAACCTAAGAAACTGAAAGTTACGTGTTTCTTACTCTCGCACTCTCCCAAAATCATTTTAGCACATATACGGATATTCAGATAAGGTGAGGTACTAACCTCCATGCATTATATGCAGGTAAGTAAACTAGGTCTATCACATACATCCATATATATATACATACATAACTCTAATAGTAAGTAGCATGCAGGCCTAAATAGTTAGTTTCATAATCCCAAAATAAGTGTGACTCCTAAGTCACAGCCAAAAAGTCAGCTCCTCTGCTAGCTATCCATCAGACATCCCTTCTAGGTCCCGGGGGTGTTCATGCCCACCGATGGGAAGAAGAAGAGGATGTTGACGGCCTTCAGTATCTGGAAGTAGTCCAAGAATGGGACTTCCAACAGCTCCACTTCTATCTCAAGTAGGAGGAGGTACCTGGGCATCTGAACACACTAACGTAGTGAGATATAAAATCACAGTAACGTAGATTACCAGCTTTATAAAAACTAATTAGTGGTTCAACTGCATTGCTAAGAATACAGAAAACTTCCTTCACATTTATCAGATGCATGCAATAATTAATTGCAGTTCTTAACTATTCAATTCCAATAACAAGATATTTCCACACATGGATTCAGAATATATAATTATACTGAAAAAGCCTTAAACAGGTAAAATACTCATTTACTTTTGAAATTATGCACATTTACCATCACATGTTTTTATCAGCCATGCCAAATACCAGATCTCTCCAGGACCTGTACAACTGGCTAAACCTTTACCATCATCAAAAGCAATCTAATGAAATAGGACAAAACTAACTTACCAAAATAGTAAAGTCTGCAACATACGGCACAGAAAATTACCTAACATTCTAGGGTGTCCCTCGGTGTGCGCACAAAGTTAGAACCTTAGGATCACCAGTCCCCGACTGGATTATTTCCTCTCTAGTTGCTAGACAGCTACGTCCCAGATGCACTCCTAGCCAGCCTAATGTGTCCTTTTCATACATATCATAATAATATAACATAGTTTTTCACAGGTAATGTTTATTCAGTTGTCAATCACTTGCCTCTCCAGGGCATATTATTGTTCACAGCTTGCCTCTCTAGGGCACATGCATTGATTCACATATGTATGCTAAAATACCTGCCTCTCTAGGGCATATTAGTTCACAAATGCATGCTAAATTTCAGTTGCAGAATTGGATGCCACACACTTAAACAAACTGCTTAAAACAAGTCAACTTTGCCTTTAGTCAACTCAAAGTCAAACAAAGTTAACCACAAAGTCAAATATAACTTGTACAGCAAGCAACTTACATAACTTCTCACACAGGCATTCAAATAACATGAAATTTCATTAAAAGCATCTATATCGTGCATTTAATAGATTCAGCTGGTTTTTGAAGAAAGAAAATCACACTTTGACCATCAATTTCCTCAAATTTTTTTATCAAAATAGTCCTCTTTCCAAAACAATTGAAATAAAGGTAATTCCAAACAATTTAACTTCATCCAGCCACACAAATTAATCATTTAGCATCCACTACACACATCTAGAAAGTTTCCAACAGAATTCAACCAGAAATTGAGTCAAAATAAGAATCTTGGGATTCTTTCGAGTTTTTTTTCAAAATGGTCCTTATTGAGACTCAATTTCAATTCTTGGTTGTTTCAAGCTAAAACAAGGTTACAACAAGCTTCACAAGACTAAATCTGGTTTGCTCATACATTTAACTTTCCAGTTTATGCAGAAGTCCAGTTTATGCAGCAAAACCCTGAACTTTGAGAAAAATGTTTCAAGTGTCACAACACAGCTAAAGACTACATTGGTCTCTTCCAACCCTGTAGGAAACATTCCTACATCACAATAAGTCAAAGAGAACAGTTGGTTAACTTCAAATAACTCAGAATACCCAATTTTCAACAAGGGTAAGAAAACAATGATTTCTTTGCAATTTCGTCCCTATTATTAGTCCTTTTCTGTTTTGGCGTTTGTCAGGCCCTAAATTATTTTCCCTCGCCAGGCTATGGTCATTTATGACTTGCACAGTAAGTAAGTGCAGCCATATTACTACAGAAATGTACATCATGCAGTGATTTTGCCACTATTTGGTCAATTTTTCCGCGTAAGGGGTTTTGGTGTTCTAGAGACCAGTCTAAGTCCGTTTGAGCCATTTTCCTTTCTAGGAATATTCTTTTGGGAGTCTGGAGAGTGGGAAAAGTTGGCCTACCCACTCAGAACCAGAGTACGCAACTTTTATAGTTGGAATTTCCACTTCTTAGTGCACTGAAGTTTCAATTTGCCAATTATTGTACTCCAAGGTATCATGACTTTTTCCTCTCCTTACTCAGCCCTTTTTATTCCCTTACTGCCTCTTTCTTACTCAATTTCCTAGGTTAGAAAACCCCAAACCCTAAATCCTAATCCCACCCCAAACCCCAAAACTAAACCCTAAACCCCAAACCCCAAACCTAAACCCTAAACCCTAATCCCTAAACCCCTAACTGCAAAACTAAACCCTAAACCCTAAACCCCAAACCCCAAACTCTAAACCCTAAACCCTACACCGTAAATGCTTACCCAAAACTCTATACGCCAAACCCCAAACCCCATACCCTAAATCCTAAATCCTAAACCCTAAACCCTAAACCTTAAATCCTAGACCATAAACACTAAATCCCAAACCCTAAACACTAAACACTAACCCCAAAATCCTAACCCCATAACCCTAAACTCTTAACCCAAAACCCTAACCCCAAACCCTAAACCCAAAACCCTAATCACTAAACTCTAAACACGAAACCCTTACCCTAAACACTAAACCCTTACCCGAAACCCCAAACCCTAAGTCCTAATCCTTAAACCCCAAACCCCGAAAACCAAACCCCAAACCCTAAACCCTAATCCCAAATAGTAAACCCCAAACCCTAAACCCCAGACTTCAAATCCTCACCTTAAACCCTAAATGCCAAACCCTAAACCCCAAACCCCATACCTTAAACCCTAAACCCTAAACCCTAAACTCTAAACCCTAAACCCCCAACCTTAAACCCTAACCCCCAAACCCTAAACCTTAAACCCTACACCCTAAACCCTAAATCCTAAATCATAAATGCTAACCCCGAAACCATATACCCCAAACCCCAAACACTAACCCTAAACCCAGATTTTATATCCTAAACCCTAAACCCTAAACCCAAAGCCCTAGACCCCTAACCCTAAACTCTTAATCCTAAACCCTAAACCCCAACCCCAAACCGAAAACCCTAAACACTAAATCCAAAACCCTACACCTTAAACCCTAAACATCAAACACTAATCCCTAAACCCCAAACATAAAACATTAAACTCGAAACCCTAAATCCTCAATGCTAAACCCTAATCCCGAAACATTAACCCTAAACCCCAGACTTTATACCCTAAACCATAAACCCTAAACAGCAAACCCAAAACCATAAATCCTAAACCCTAAATGCTAGACCCAAATCCTAAACCCTAAAACCCAAACACAAAATCCAAAACCCTACACCATAAACCTAAACCACAAACCCCAAACCCCAATCCCTAAACCCCTACCATAAACCCCAAACCTTAAACCCTAAAACTGAAACCCTAAATGCTCAATACTAAACCCTAAACCCTCAATGTTAATCCCTAAACCCCAAACCGTAAACCGTAAACTGTAAACTCAAAACCCCAAATCCCAAAACCCTAAACCCCAAACCCTAACGCTAAACAGTAAACCCTTACCCTAAATCCCAAACTCGAAATCCTAAACCCCAATCCCTAAACCTTAAACCCTAAACCCTAAACTCCAAAGCCCAAACCCTAAACCCTGAACCTTATACCCAAAACACTAAACCCTGAACCTTAAACCCAATACGCTAATTCATACCCTAAACCCTAAACCTTATACCCTAAACCCTAAAGCATAAATTCAAAACCCAAAACCCTAAAGTTGAAACCCTAAACAATAAACCCTAAACACTAAACCCTACACCCTACACCCTAAACCCGTTACCCTAAACCCTAAACCCTTAATGCTAAACCCCAAACTGTTACCCTAAACCCCAAACCCCAAACCCCAAACCCCAAACCCTAAACCTTAAACCCTAAACCCTTAACGCAAAACCCCAAACCCCAAACCCCAAACCCAAACCCCTTAACCCCAAACCCTTAACCCCAAACCCTAACCCTAATCCCCAAACCCTAAACCCTAAACCCTAAGCCCTAAACCCTAAACCCTAAACCCTAAACCCCAAACCCCTAACTGTAAACCTATACCCCAAACAGTAAACCCTAAACCCTAAACCCTAAACCCTAAACCTTAAACACTAAACCCCAAACCCCACCCTAAACCCTATACTTTAAACACTAAACCCGAAACCCTAAACCCTAAGTGCTAAACCCAAAACCCTAGCCCTAAATCCCAATCTTTAAACCCTAAACCTCAAACCCTAAATTGTAAACTGTAAACCCTAAATCCCAAACCCTCAACCCTCAATGATTTATAACAAAACCCAAAACCCAAAACCCAAAACTTGAAACCCTAAACCCCAAACCGCAAACTGTAAACCATAAACCCCAAACCCTATATCCTGAACCCCAAACCCTACACCCCAATCCCTAAACCCTTACCCTAAACCCCAAACTTAAAACCCTACACTCGAAACCCTAAATCTTCAGTACTAAACTCTAAACCCTCAATGCTAATTCCTAAACCTGAAACCCTAAACCCTAAACTCAACCCCAAACCCTTACCCTAAACCCTATACCCTTAACCCCAATCCCTAAACCCTAAACCTTAAACCCTAAACCCTAAACCCCAAACCCTTATGCTAAATGCTAAACCCTTACCCTAAACCCTAATCCCTAAATCCCAAACCCCAAACCCTAAACCCTAAACCCAAAACCCTATACAAAAAACCCAGAACCCAAAACCCAAAACACTAAATTCGAAACCCTAATCCCTAATCCCTAAACCCTAAATCCTAATCCCTAAACTGCAAACCCCAAACCCTAAACCCTAATCCCTAAACCCTAAATTCCAAACCTTAAACTGCGAACCCCAAACCCTTACCGTAAACCTTAAACCCTAAATCCCAAACCCCAAACCTTAAACCCTAAACTCTAAACCCTAAACCATAAACCCTAAACACTAAACACTAAACTCCAAACCTTAAACCATAAATCTTAACCCCTTAACCCTAAACCCTTAACCCCAAACCCAAAACCCTAAACTCTAAACCCCAAACCCTAAACCCTAAACACAAAATCCTAAACTCCAAACCCCTAACCTTAAACTCGAAACCCTAAACCCTACACCCGAAATACTAAACCCTAAACCCTAAATCCTAAACCCTAAACCCTAAATCCCAAACCGCCACCCTTAACCCTAAGGGCTAAACCCAAAACCCTAAACCCCAAACCCTAAACCATAAACCCAATCCCTAAAGCCCAAACTTTAAACCATAAACCATAAACCCTAAACCCCAAACCCCAAACCCTTAACGCTTTATCCCAAAACACTAAACCCAAATCCTAAATTCTGTACCCCTAGCCTCAAACCGTAAACCGTAAACCCCAAACCCTAAATCCTGAAATCTAAACCCTAAACCCCAATCCCCAAACCCTTACCCTAAACCCCAAACTTAAAACCCTAAACCCCAAACCCTAAATCCTCAATACGAAACCGTAAACCCTCAACGATAATCCCTAAACCCCAAACCCCTACCCTAAACCCTAAACCCAAACCCCATACCCTAAAACTTAAACCCTAAACCTCAAACCCTTACGCTAAATGCTAAACCCTTACACTAAACCCTAATCCCTAAACCCCAAACTCCAAATCCTAAACCCTAGCCTTAAAGCCATAATCCCTAAACCTCAAACCCCAAACCCCGAACCACGAACCCTAAATCGTAATCCCTAAACCCCAAACCCTAGCCCTAAAGCCCAAACTTTGAACACTAAACCTCAAACCCTAAAGTTTAAACTCTAAACCATAAACCCTCAACCCTCAATGCTTTTTCCCAAAACCCAAAACCCAAAACACTAAACTCTAAACCGCAAACCTTAAAACCTAAACCCTAAACCCCAAACCCCAAACCATAAACCCCAAATGCCAAACCCTAAACACCAACCCTAAACCCCAAACCATAAACATTAAACCCCAAATCCTAAACACTAAACTCTAAACCCTTTTCCCAAACCTTAACCCTAAACCATACACCCTAGACCCTAAACCCTAAACCCCAAACCCCAAACCCTTACCCAAACCCCAAGACCTAAACCCGAGACCCTTAACCCCCAACCTCAAACCCTAGACCCTAAGACGCAAACCTGAAACGTATACGCTAAACCCAAAAACGCAAAGCCTTACCCTAAACTCCAACCGTTAAACCCTAAATCCTAAATCCCAACCCCAAACCAAAAACCACAAACCTAACCCTTAACCCTAAACTCTAAACCATAAACCCTCAACTCATAACCCTACACCAAAACCTAAAACCCTAAACCCAAAATTCTAAACCCTTAACCCTAAACCCTAAACCCTAAACTACAAACCCTAAACTAGAAACCCTAAACCCTAAATCGTAAACCCTAAACTCGAACCCCTAAAACCCACACCGAAAAACTCTTAACCCCAAACACCACACCCTAAAAGGCAAATCCTAAACCTCAAAACCTAAACCCTAAAACCTTAACCCTAAACCCCAAACCCAAACCCAAAACACTAAACACCAAGCCTTAAACCCCAAACCCTTAGTACAAAAACCTAAACCCGAAACCCTAAAACCCTAACCGAAAAACCCTAAACCCCAAACCCTTAATCCCAAACACCATAGCCTAAAATGCAAACGCTAAACCCCAAAACCCTAAACCATAAGCCCTAATCCCTAAACCCTAAACCCTAAACAATCCTAAACCCTATACCCCAAACCCGAAACCTTAAACCTAATCCCAAAACACTAAACCCTAAGTCCTAAACCCTAAACCCTAAACATTCTTAGACCCTATACCCCAAACCGCAAACCTTATTCGTAAACCCCAAACTCTAAACCCTAACCTACAAACCATAGACCCTAAATGCTAAACACGAAAGCCTAAACCCCAAACCTTAAACCCCAAACGCCACACCCTAAACCATATACCCTAAACCCCAAACCCTAAACCCAAAACCCTAAACACAAACCCCAAACACCAAGCCCTTAATCCTAAACACCAAACCCTAAACCCGAAACTCGGAACCCGAAATCCTAAAACCTAAACCCTAAACTCTAAACCCTAAACCCCAAACCCCAAACTGCAAACCCTTAACCCTAAACCCTAAACCCTAAACTGCAAATCCTAAACCTTAAACTAGATACCCTAAACGCTAAACCCCAAACCTTAAACCAAAACCCCAAACCCCAAACCCCAAACCTAAACCCTAAACCCTTAACCCCAAACCCCAAATCCTAAACCGCAAACCCTAAACCCGAAACCTTACACTGCTAATCCTAAACCCTAAACCCCAAAACCCTAAACTCTAAACCCCAAACCCTAAACCTCAAATCCTGAACCCTAAACTCTAAACCCTAAGCTCGAAAACTTAAACCCTAAACTCTAAAGTCCAAACTCTAACACTTAAAGCCTAAACCATAAACACTAACCCCCAAACCCCAAACCCTAAACCATAAATCCTAAACTTGAAACCCTAAAACCTAGACCCCAAACACTAAACCCTAAATCCTAAACCGTCAACCATAAACCCCAAACCTGAACTTTAAACCCTAGACCCTAACCCTAAACCCTAATTCCTAAACCCAAAACCTTAAACCCTAATCCTTAAACCCTAAACACTAAACCCTAAACCCAAACCCGAGACCATAAACACTAAACTTCAAACCTCAAACCCCAAACCATAAACCCTAAACCCCAAACTCTAAACCCTAAACCCTTAACAGTAAACCCTAAACCCTAATCCCTAAACACTAAAACCCCTAACCCTAAACCCTAAACTCGAAACTTGAAACCTAAACCCTAAACCCCAAACCTTTAACCCTTAACCATAAACTGTAAACTGTAAACCATAAACCTTCAACCCTAAACCATAAATCCCAATCCCAAAACCCTAAACCCCAAACCTTTAACCCTAAACCCCAAACTCTAAACCCAAAACCTTTAACCATAAACCCCAAACTCTAAACCCTAAACCTTAAAACACTAAACCCTAAACCCTAAACCCTAAACTCTCAACTCTACACCAAAACCTAAAACCCTAAACTCGAAATCCTAAACCAAAAACCCTAAACCCTAAACCCTAAGACCGAAATCCTAAACCCGAAACCCTAAAAACCAAACTAAAAAACCCTTAAACCCAAACACTGTACCCTAAAATGCAAACTGTAAACCCCAAAACCTAAACCCTAAAATCTAAACCATAAACCCTAAACCCTAAACCGCAAACCCCAAACACTAAACCATAAGCCCTAAACCCTAAACCCTAATTCCAAAACCCTAAATCCTAAATCGAAAAACCCTAAACCCCACACACCAACCCTAAAATGCAAACCCTAAACCTCAATACCTAAACCCTAAAACCTAAACCCCAAACCCGAAGCCCCAAACACTAAACCCTAAGCCGTAAACCCAAAACAACCTAAAACCCTATACCCCAAACCCCAAACCTTAACCCTAAACCCCAAACGTTAAACCCTAAACCCCAAACTATATACCCTAAATGCTAAACACGAATGCGTAAACCCCAAACCCTAAACCCCAAACACTAAACCCTAAGCCCTATACCCTCAATCCCAAATCCCAAACCCTAAACCTAAAGATTAAACCCAAAACCATAAACACAAACCCCAAACTCCAAACCCTTGATCCTAAACACCAAACCCTAAACCCGAAACTTAGAACCCTAACCCCTAAACCCGAAACTCAAAACCCTAAAACCTAAACCCTATACCCAAAACTGGAAACCCCCAACCCTTAACCCTAAACCCTAAACCCTAAATTGCAAATCCAAAACCCTAAACCATATACCCTAAACGCTAAACCCCAAACCCCAAACCCTGAACCTTAAACCCTAAACCCAAACCCCAAACTCCTAATTCCAAACACTAAACCCTAAACCCAAAACTCTAAACCCTAAACCGAAACCTTAAATCCTAAACCCTAAACTCTAAACCCTAAGTCCCAAACCTTTAGCCCTAAATGCTAAACCCTAAATGCTAAACTCCAAACCTTAACCGCTAAAGACTAAACCATAAACATTAATCCCCAAACACCAAACCCCAAACCCTAAACCATAAATCATAAACTCGAAACCCCAAACCCTTAATCCTTAACCCTAAACTGTAAACCGTAAACCCTAAACCCCAAACACAAAAACCTTAACCCCAAACCATAAACCCCAAACCCTAAACCCTAAACCCTAAATTCCAACCCCAAAACCCTAAACAACGAAACCAAAACAACAAACCCTAACCCTAAACGCCAAACCCTAAACGCCAAACTAGTAATACTAAACCGTAAACCCGAAACGCAAAAACCCAAACCGAAAAACCCTTAATCCCAAACACCGCACCCTAAAATGCAAACCTTAAACCTCAAAACCTAAACCCTAAAATCTAAACCCTAACCACCAAACCCCAAACACTAAACCTTAAACCCTAAGTCTAAAACCCTAAACCCGAAACCCTAAATCCAAAACCGAAAAACCCTTAACCCCAAACACCATATCATAAAATGCAAACCCTAAACCCCAAAACCTAAGCCTTAAACCCTAAATCCTAAACAATCCTAAACCCTATACCTCAAACCCAAACCTTAACCCTAATCCCCAAACATTAAACCCTAAACTCCAAACCATAGACCCTAAATGCTAAACACGAAAGCCTAAACCCCAAACCATAAACCCTAAACACCAAATCCTAAACCCTATACCCTAAACCCTAAACCCCAAACCCTAAACCTAAAGATTAAACCCAAACCCCTAAACACAAACCCCAAACACCAAACCCTAACCTCGAAACACCGAACCCAAAACCCTAAACCCTAAACCTTAAACACTAAACCCTAAACCCCAAACCATAAACCCCAAATTGCAAACACTCAACCCTAACCCTAAACCCCAAACCCTAAATTACAAATCATAAACCTTAAACCCTAAACCCCTGAACTTAAACCCCAAACCCTAAACCCTTAACCCCAAACCCCGAACCCTAAACCGTAAACCCCACACCTCTAATCCTAAACCCTAAAACCCAAAACCTAAAGTCTAAACCCCAAACCCTAAACCTTAAATCCAAAACCCTAAACTCTAAATCCTAAGCACCAAACCTTAAGCCCAAAATCCTAAACCCTAAACCCTAAACTCCAAACCCTAACCCCTAAAGGCTAAACCATAAACACTAACCCCTAAACCCTAAACCCCAAACCCTAGACAACAAACACTAAACCCTAAACCCTAGACCCCAAACACTAAACCCAAAATCCTAAACCCTAAACCATAAAACCCAAACCTGAACCTTAAACCCCATACCCTAAACCCTAAACCCTAATAACTAAACCCTAAACCCTAAACCCTAAACCCTAATCCTTAAACCCTAAACCCTAAATTGTAAATCGTAAACCATAAATCCTAAACCCAAACCCTAAACCATAAACACTAAACTCTAAACCCTAAACCCCAAACCATAAACCATAAACCCCTAACCCTAATTCCCAAACCCTTAACACTAAACCCTAAACCCTAATCCCTAAACACTAAACCCCCCAACCCAAAACCCTAAACACGAAACACGAAACTCGAAACCCTCAACCCTCAACCCCAAACCCTCAACCCTTAACCCTTAACCCCAAACCGTAAACGTAAACCATAAACATTAAACCTTAAACCCTAAACCATAAACCCTAAACCCCAAACAGTATAACCTTAATCGCAAATTGGAAATCCCAAACCCGAAACCCGAAACCTTGAACCCCAAAACATAAATCCCAAACCCCAAACCCCAAACCATAACCCTAAACCCCAAACTTTATTCCACAACCCCAAATCCCTAAACCCCAAATCCTAAATCCTAAAACTCAAATTCCAAACCCTAAACCCTAAACCACAAACACTAAACACTAAATCCCAACCCTAAACGTTAAACCGTAAACCGTAAACCAAAAACCCTTGACCCAAAACCCTACCCCAAACCCCAAACCCTAAACAATAAATCCCAAACCCTAAACCCTAAACCCAAAACCCTAAACCATAAATCCTAAACCTGAAACACTAAACCCTAAACCTTAAACCCTAAACCTCGAACCCTAAACTCTTAACCCCAAACCATAAACCTTAAACACTAAACACCAAACCCTATACCCTAAACCCGAAACCCTAAACTCGAAACCACAAACCCCTATCCCTTAACCCCAAACTGCAAACCCTAAACCCTAAACCATAAAACCAAAACCCCAAACACTAAGACCTTAACCCTAACCCCTAAGCCCCTGCGGACACCCTATTTTATCGGCTCCGAAAAATGCAAATCAAATATAAAATAAAATAAAATAATGCAAAAATATTATTTTTGTCAAACAATAAGAAAAGATGAAAAGTGAGAGATGGTCTACTCCTAGATCTAATGGGCCAAGACCAAAAGACTTGAGAGAACCCTAGCTTATAAAAGAGAGAAGCCTAGGTCAAATTGAAGAAAGGAGAAAGGAAGAGAGGTGGCTAGGTTAAAGAGGGAGAGGAGGCTAGGTCAAAGTGGCAAGAGGCAAGAGGCAAGAGGAGGAGAAGGAGTCAAGAATGCATGGAGATGGGAAGGGAAACCTGGAATGAAAGGTTGAAGAACCAATTGAGGGGGTACTCTTCACTTTAACACTTTTCTGTTTTGGTTGAATGTGATTGCTTGCCTTCTCCGTTTTGTTTTTTGTTGTTTCGACATTTATAATTGATTTCTTGTATTTTTCTCTTGTTTACGCATGTCTTTAGAGTATCTCTGAATTTTTTTCATGAATTTTGAATTCTTTTAATAGAGTCAAATAATTTTTGTGAAAACCTCTGCCCGAATTGATTCTGAGTTCGGGCAGTGTGCCATCAACGCAAGATTTTGATTTCAATTTAACGCCAAATGCAGTAATCTATTTTTTTCCTGAAACTAGACATCCATAGCTTTCTGATCATAGGTCTTTGGTCAAATTTCATTGGGTATTTTACTCCCAACAAGTTTTATAAAATCAATTTTTCAAAAGACGTTGCAGAGTGACATCCTGAACGTGACTCTATTTCGTGAAACTATTTCTCCATATACACAACTCCGTTTTAATTTATTTTTATCCCTAAATCTTCCTCTTGGCCTCTGAAACAAAGGATAAAAATATCATGACCAAATTCATCCAGAATGATTTATGGCATATTTATTTATTCCAAAGTATCATTTCGAACAGCTTCTGGGTAACTATGCTTTCAAAGATCATATCTTACAAATTACTATTGATTTTGGGGCAAGGTCAGCGGGGCTGTGTAAGGGAGATCTAGAGCTTTCTTACCCGAGGTTTTGACAATTTTCTATATTTCGGAAGTAGTCCAATTTGATTTTTTATTTAATGTCTAGAATCAGAAAAATAAGCGTTGAAATGTTTTCTTTGTTTTTCTTAAAGAGAAAAATCCAAAAATATCATAGACGCTTTGTTTGTGTTTTTTAATCAACCTCTTTATTTATTTGTTCAACTGGTGTCTCCAAGGAGTCTATGCTTCTATAGGAACACTGGTTTACACGCCATCTGGGCATGCCGCCTGATGAGCATCACACACCCACCTTGTTTGATTTGTTTTGTTAAATGCATGGTAGATAGGTGGCGAAGGGCTCTGGCCTCTTTAGGCACATTGCACTGGGAGGCCATCTGAGTATTCACTTGATGAACCTTCCCTCACTCACACACTTGTATGTCAGAGGAACTACGTGGGCTTTGATCCCTCCTTAAGGGTACGTAGGCCCTAGGCTTTTATCCTAGGTCAAGCCCTCCCTCTTTCTTTTCCTCATTTCCCCCATAATTGTATATATTTTTAAGGCCAAATAATTTTAATATTAATTTTTAGGGTAACTGTCTTCGGACGGGGGAAGAAGGGTGCCTAACACCTTCCCTTCATCCCAATCAGACTCCCGAAACCAACATTTTATGAAAATTCATTTTACGCCACTTTTGAACTTATTTTTCTTTTTTCAAATTTTGATTGAAAATTTGGTGGCGACTCCCGTCGAAGGCTCCGGTCTTCACAGTTGGCGACTCCACTGGGGACTTTTTAATTAGAGAGTCAAGCCCTTTTCTTTTAAAAATTAAAATTAAAATTGTTTGGCCTCCTATATTTGTTTGTATATATCTTCGTATACTTGTGGTTTCTTTGTCTGTTTTTGCAGTGTTTCCACCTTCGAGTGGAAGGGAAGGTAGCTAGAGTACTTCGTAAATTTACAAATGCACTATTTACATTTATTTCAACCTACAAATTGGCTCCTATACACGGAGTATGTCCAAATAAGTTAGAATGAGATATGAGAATCTTTCCCTGTTGGGCTTTGGCCTACAGAGGTTGACCTATCTATCCTACTTAGATTTTTACTTGCCTTAAGGGTTAATCCGCGCAGAATTCTCTGTGACAAGATCCTCTCTTAAGTCAAGGTATCTATCTCTGGTAGGGGCAATCTAAGGGCCTTTTTAGGGTGTCTAGATCCCAAGCTAAACCATGTCCAAGTTGATCTTAAAAGCCTACCTTTATTAGGTCACCCAATTTTAGATACCTTAAGAGCCTAACCTTTAGGACATAAGGAGCAAACCCTCTCATGTCGTTTCATGGATACATTTAAAAAAAAAGAATAAAAATAAAAAAGAAAAATAAAAAATGTTCATTTTTCTTATAATTTTTTACTTTGCATTGTATATAAAATTGCCTTTCGAATTGTGAATAAAATAAAAAATAAAACAAATTGTCTTTGTATTGCATATATATATAAAAAAACTTTAATTTTCATTGTATATATATAAAAATGAATAAATAAAATTTTCTTTGCATTATATAAAAATAAAATATGCTTTTCGTATAAAAAAAACTTTTCTTCTTTTTCTCATAGCCTCCTTTACATGTATAAGAAAAAAACTTTTCTTTGCAAAGCAAAACTTTTCTTTTTCTCATAACTTTCTTTGCAAAAAAAAAAAAGAGAGAGAGAGAGGAAAGTCAATTACGTTGTATATATAAAAAAAGCAAAAAAAAAGTTTCGTTTTATGAATAAAAGAAACAACAATTTTTCTTTGCAGTGCATATATATGTGAAAATAATTTCTTTGCATTGTATAAAAAAATTAATTTTTCCTTCTTATAATTTCATTTGCATTGCATACAAAGTTCTCTTTTAATAAAACAAAAACCTCCTTCTCTTGGCGCAAATTGCATATACAAAAAAAAATTCTTTGAATTGTGTAAAAAAAAATTCCCTTTTTATGATTTGCATTGCATATTAAAATTCTCCTTTGTATGGATAAAAGGGAAATCACTTTTTCTTTGCATTATTAAAAAAAGAGGGAAATCCTTTGCATTGTATATATGAAAAAAAATTTTCTTTGCATTGTATATAAAATTTTCCTTTGAATTGTGAAAAGTAATCTTTTTTTTCTCTTTGCATCGTATATATAAAATTTTCTTTACATTATATTAAAAAAAAGTTTTCCTTTTTCTTATGAAAAAAATTTATTTTTCTTATAATTTTGTTTGCATTGCATTTAACATTTTCTTTCGAACTATGAAAAAAATTTCCACTTTACAAAAAAAACATTTTCTTTGCATTACATATATAAATTTTTTTTGCATTGTGTATAAAAAAATGCATTGCGTTATGTATATATATATATATATATATATATATATATATATATATATATATAAAGATATTTTTCTTTTTCTCATAAATTTATTTGCATTGTAAAATAAAAAATTTTCTTTTTCATTCTTTATCACATTTGTTTCTAATGTAAATCACCATTATTTTTCCTTTCCTCTTGTGAATAATATTTGTACATGTGACGAGGATGTTTTCTCCCCCACATTAATTCCTAGGTCATAGGATTGTATTAACATTTGTTCATTTATTTGCATAGCTAGTAAACAGTGGCTATATTTAGAATTATTGAAGTACATGGTGTCAATCTTTTGGCCTTTTACTAGCAAGCCCACGCGAGCTAGAGTCAAGGTTGCAGCTGGTAATTGAGACGTTTAACGTGAAAAAAAATATATATATTCTCTTTCCTACTAATCATGAATTTTCATACTTTGAGGAATCTCTGTTTCCGTTAAGAATCTCATTTGCCAATCGCAACATTTTACTAAAAGAAAAAGAAACCCCATGTGTGTGTAACGAAACTTTTCTTTACACTCCAGTCTTGGTCTCTCATAGAGTCCCTTTATTGACAAGGAGACAACTAAAGATCCAGAGAATGACCCTCAAGATAATTGCAAATGTAACCACTTATTTCTTGAAAAGAAATCTTCATCAAGATACCTGTAAGGACTCTTTTTTGCAAACAACTTAACATGGTATTTGTGGTGAAGCCATTTCTCTCATATTCTTTTGTTGAGTTGTTTCTTTTATTTTTCGCATTTTTGCATTGCATTCAAAGCTATAATTGTATTGGGCTGGTGTCGGATAATTGTTTGGCCTCAAGAACGAGTCTAACTGTTGAAGCTAGATGGTGACTAAAAATCACCTTTCTAGACTCATTCTCGCCTTGGGCCTCAGTGCTTGCATTTGACAACTCCTGTTTTGAATTCCCAGTATAAAGAGGGTCATTGCCATAGAGCAACCATTATTGCCTTAAATCTAGTGCCTGCACCGGAGAATCGCCCTCCTAATCTTGTATTTGAATCTCGATGCCCACATTGGGGAATCACCAATTAGGCCATATCTCAGACCCTAGTGCCCGCACTAGGCGATGTGCTCTCAACACGTGTCTAGTACTCAGTGTTTATATTGGGGAATTAATGTCCTGGGGCATGTTTTGGTCTCTCATTGGGGACCATCGTTTCAAACTCGTGTCTGCCTTAAAATCCTAATGTCTGCATTAGGGAATCACGATTCTAAGACCTTGTCTGTCCCGGGTCATAATGCTGGTCTAGAATCTTGGTATCCCCGTGAGGAAATCATCACCTTAGATCATGTTCTGAACCCCTATAAAGGGAGTCATCATCTTGAGTTTGCCTAGAGCCTCAGTGCATGCACTGATGAATCATCGTGTTAGACTCGTCTCCTGGTGCCTGTTTGGGGAGTCATTACCTTGGGTCTTGTCATGAACTCCAATGCCCATGGCTGCCATGAGACCTAGTGATTGCATTGGGGGAATCATCTTTTAGCTTATGTGTCACCAACCCCACAGAATACTTTGAGGACTACTATTTTAGCTCATGTTCAATCTATGGTGTAGTGACCGTGATACCACATAGCACCCTTGTGTCCGTCACATACTTCAGTGCTTGCACTAGGGAACTGTCATTTTAGGTTATACTCAATGCCTATGTCGGAGAGGCATCATTTGAGAATCTCATTTGTTTTAAAATCCTTAGTGCATGCATTTGGAGATTATCATATCCGGATTCTGCAAGTATCTCAACTGAAATTATTCAGACAGTCATCGGATCAAGGGATCTTAAACCCAAGACCGATGGTTCCATTAACCCCTCCCTACCCCAGATGGTAGAAGCCACAACTTTCATGAGAGTGCCATGTGAATGCGCGTGGTCATTCAACTGAGGCAGGTAGCGTTTTTCAAGCCAATGGCCAAATATTATTGAGGAACAACAAGATCACCCCAACTCCTGAGTTTGAGGGTACATTCGCAAAGAGGGTAAAATGTGGCAAGCTTGATTAGAAAAGGTTAGAGTGAATGACATCAAATAGTTTGAAGTGCCTTAGACTCTTTTTCGAATGAACTTCGTCATACTTATTTTGGAAATAAAGTAAAGTGTCTTTTTATTAGTAATCATCGTTCATTTGCTCCATGTTCTTCATTCTAGCATTCGAATGTTCGGAATCCTCGTCTAATTCGATCCAACATTGGCAATTAACTGGATTGATAAAAGAAGATACCACACATATGCATAGTCATGAGTTTCTCTAGAAGCATCACTAACTTCATAAGCGAAATTTTTGACCCACCTCAGTCTTAGCCATGTTTTCCAGGGAATTTAAAAAAATAATAAGAGAAATAGAGAAAAAGGAAAAGAAAAATAAAAATAAGAAAAGAAACCTTAATAAAAGCAAATGAGTTGGCTATATCAAGGATATGAGGCATTTCTTGGTTTTTCCCAAACACAATGAAGATCACCTCTAGTCATCCCTTTTGGGCTAGGAGTAGAGTTTTCAAAAGTCTAAGCCTAGTCAATGTTCACTTGGAACGGGTAGTCTTTCGAGTTTGTGTATTTCAAGAAATCAATTGCCAAAAAAAAAGGAGAGGAACACTATCATCTATTGTCAGCCACTTTTAAGCCTTCGTGCAAGTGCTTTTAAAATTACTTGACATTTAAACAAACCCTGGGGAATAATAAGGATATTTCATGATTAAGTTCAATCCTTGATGAGAACTTTGTTTGTGAGGCAAGTTTAGTGTCCAATTGGCTTTGCAAATGATCAATGTGAGAGTCAAACCTAGTGGAAAGTTATTTGAGCCAACCACTAACTTCTTTTCATCGATTATCATTGAGTGTAATCTGTCTGCTCATGCCGATTCTAGAACTTGTTTTTAATCTTAATTGAAGCTTTACATGCATTGGTTTGATAGAAAGGATGGAGGCATTCATTTCATTCTCCATTTTTCCCAAACACAAACCCCATTTATATTTTCTTTTGCCACCTATTTTTGAGCCTTTTATTAGAAATTTTCAAGACACTTCATCACGTGATTCTTGGATGAGTATTACATTTTGACCTATTGCATATATTGTCTCACCACTCATTCTCGCAAGTTGGATTTGTCTAACGATTCAAGTAAGCAAAGAAAGGGCTTGAGAAAAAAGAAAAGAAAGAATAAAATGATGGAAAAAGATAAGAAAATAAAAATGCACAAGCAAAAAAGAGAGAAGATCTAAGGCAAAATCTTTTGATGGATAGAGAATGATCGATTGGTCAGCATCTTCCTTTTTAGGTCAAATTTATCGTGCTCATGCAAGAAACTATTATTTCATGCTTGATAATTGCTAATTTCATTTCTTAAACACTTTTTCCACATTAGCCATTCCTCCATCATTACAAGCTTTTAAAGACCTCTTGATTTATTATACTAATACATATGTAGCGGAGATGTAGATTAATTACAAGCCTATGGCAACCGGCTAGTAGAACAGATTTGAGTGAAAATATTCCAACAATAGCGAGTGAGAGAATTACTTGTTCTTTGGTCGTTTGTATTTGCTAGTTGGATGCTCAATTTGTTTAAAGACCTTATTAACTCTCAAATGCAAAGCTCCTGGGTTAGAACAATTTCAATTCAAAGAGTTGTCATCATTATGTTCCCACAATAACTTTCGGGTCCTTTCATAAGCCCACATTTTGCATCCATAAAGTCCTCATTGAGGTATAGCAAATTCAAATGTGTTGTGTAAGGCCAATAAAACGAGAGAGAGACTTCAATCTCAGCACTCAAAGAATAAACTTCCCCCCCTGGAAATATTAAATTTTAGGGTAACTGTCTTCGGACGGGGGAAGAAGGGTGCCTAACACCTTCCCTTCATCCCAATCAGACTCCCGAACCCAACATTTTATGAAAATTCATTTTACGCCACTTTTGAACTTATTTTTCTTTTTCCAAATTTTGATTGAAAATTTGGTGGCGACTCCCGTCGAAGGCTCCAGTCTTCACAGTTGGCGACTCCACTGGGGACTTTTTAATTAGAGAGTCACGCCCTTTTCTTTTAAAAATTAATATTAAAATTGTTTGGGCTCCTATATTTGTTTGTATATATCTTCGTATACTTGTGGTTTCTTTGTCTCTTTTTGCAGTGTTTCCACCTTCGAGTGGAAGGGAAGGTAGCTAGGGTACTTCGTAAATTTACAAACCGTAAACCATAAACCCTAAACCCTAAACTCTAAAGCCTAATCCCTATACCCCAAACCGTAAACCATAAACCTTAAACCCCAAACCGTAAACCCTACACCCCAAACACTAAACCCTAAACCCAAGACCCTAAATCCTATATCGTAAACCCTAAACCCATAACTCCAAACCGTAAAGCCTAAACCTTAAAACCAAAACCCTAAACCCCAAATAAAAAACCCCAAACACTAACCCTAAACTCCAAACCACAAACCTTAAAGCCTAAAGCCTAAAGCCTAAACTCCAAACTCGAAACCCTAAACTCTAAACCCGAAACCCTAAACCCTAAACCCCTAAACCTTAAACCCGAAATCCCAAACCCCAAACTGTAAACCCTGAACATAAACCCTAAACACTAAATCCCAAACCCTAAACCCTAAACCCTAAACACTAAATCACAAATCCTAAGTCTAGAACCCGAAACTCCAAACCTGAAACCCTAAACGCTTAACCTTAAACCCTAAACCTTGAACCCTAAACCTTAAACTCTTAACCCTAATCCCTAAACCCCAAACCATAAACCCTAGACACCAAACCCAAACCCCAAACACTAAACCCTAAGCCCTAAAGCCTAAAACCTAAACCCTAAGTCAAAAACCCTAAACCCGAAACACTAAAACCCAAACCAAAAAACCCTAAACCCCAAACATTTAACCCCAAACACAACGCCCTAAAATGCAATCCCTAAACCCAAAAAGTTAAACCCTAAAATCTACACCCTAAATTTGAAACCCTAAACTCTAAACTCCGAACCCTAAACCTTAAAGTCCAAACCCTAAACTCTAAACCCTAATCTGCAACCCTTAAACCCTAAACCCTAAACCTAAGCCCTATACCCGAAAACCCCAAACCCTAAAGCCTAAAGCTAAACCCTAAACTCCAAACTCGAAACCCTAAAACTTAAACCCGAAATCCCAAACCCTAAACCCCAAACCCTAAACCCTAAACCCTAAACCTTGAACCTAAAGCCTAAACTCTGAACCCCAAACCCCAAACCGTAAACCCTAAGCACTAAACCCTAAACCCTAAACTCCAAACCCCAAACCCCAAACTCGTAACCCCAAACTCTAAACCTCGAATCCTAAACGCTTAACCCTGCACCCTAAACCCTAGACCCCAAACCCTAAACCGTAAATCCTGAACCCTAATCCTTGAACCCCAAACCTTGAACCCTGAACCCGAGACCCTAAACCCTAATCCTTAAACCCCAAACCATAAACCATAAACCATAAACCCAAACCCAAAACACTAAACCCTAAAACCTAAACCCTAAGTCCAAAACCCTAAACCCGAAACCCTAAAACCCAAACCGAAAAACCCTAAACCCCAATCACCACACCCTAAACCCAAAAATCTAAACCCTGAAATCTAAACCCTAAACCCCAAACCCCAAACCCTGAACCCCTAAACCATAAACCTTAAACGCTAAAAGACCCTAAACCCTACCCTAAACACCAAACCATAACTGTAAACCCCAAATGTTAAACCCTAAACCGAAAAACCCTAAACCTCAAACCATAATCCTCACACCCCAAACCCCAAACTCTTAACCTCAAACCCTATACACTAAACCCTAAACCCCACACCCTGATGCTAAACCCTAAACCCCAAACCCTAAACTCTATACCCCAAACCCCAAACCTTAAATCCTAAACCTTAAACCCTAAACCCTAAACCGTAAACCCCAAACCCTAAATTGTAAACACCACACCCTAAACCCTAACGCTAAACCCCAAACTCTGAACCCCAAACCCGAACCCTAAACCCAAAACTTTATTCCACAAACCCTAAACCCCAAACCCTAAACCCCAAACACTAAACCCTAACCCTAAACCTTAAACCTTAAACCCTAAAGCCCAAACTCTAAACTCTAAACCGCAAACCATAAACCCTAAACCCTTAACAATAATACCTAAACTCCATACAATAAAACCTTAACCCCAACCCCGAAACCCCAAGCCATAAACCCTAAACCCTAAACCCCAAACCCTAACTTGAAACCCTAAATTTTAAACCCTAAACCCTAAACCCGAAACCATAAACCCTAAATCCCAAACCCCAAACCCCAAACCCTAAGCCCCGAACATTAAACCTTAAACCTTAAACCGTAAAACCTAAAAAATAAAACCTAAACCCTTAACCCCAAACCCTAAACCCTAAACCCCAAACCCCAAACCCCAAACCTAAACCCTAAACCCTAAACCTTAGACCCCAAACCATAAACCCCAAACCCTAAACCTTAAACCCAAAACCCTAAATCCTAAACCCTAAACCCTAACCCTAAAACCTTAAACCTAAACCCTAAACCCTAAACCCCAAACCACAAACCCTAAACCACAAACCACAATCCCTAAACCCTAAACAATAAACTTAAGCCCTAAACCCCAAACCCAAACCCTAAAACCTAAACCCCAAACTCCAAACTCGAAACCCTAAACCCTTCATCTTCAACCCGAAATCCCAAACCCCAAACTGTAAATCCTAAACCCTAAACACTAAACCCCAAATCCAAAGCCCTGAACCTGGAACCTAAACCCCAAACCCCAAACCTCAAACCCTTAACTCCAAACCCCATACCTCAAACCCTAAATCGTAAATCTGAAACCCCAAACCCTAAACCCTAAACCCAAGACCCCAAACCCTAAACAATAAATCTTGAACCCTAAGCCTTGAACCCCAAACCCTGAATCCTAAACCCCAGAACCTAAACCCTAAACCCTAAACCCCAAATCGGAAGCCGTAAACCCAAACCCAAAAAATTAAACCCTCAGCCCTAAACCCTAAAACCTAAACCAAAAACCCTAAACCCCACATCCAAAGCCCTGAACTTGAAACCTAAACCCTAAACCCCAAACCCTAAACCCTTAACCCCAAACTCCAAACCTCAAACCCTGAACCCTAAATCCCAAACCCCAAACCCTAAACCCCTAACCCAAAACCCTAAACCGCAAACCTCAAACCCTAAACCCCAAACCTTAAACCCTAAACTCCAAACCCAAAACCTGAACCCTAATCCCTGAACCCTAAACCCCATACCCTAAACTGTAATCCCTAAATCCCAAACCTTAATCCTAAACCCTAAAAAAAAACCCTAAACCCTAAACCCTAAGCCCTAAACCCTAAACCTAAAGCCTATGTCGAAAACCCTAAACCCGAAACCCTAAAACCCAAACCGAAAGACTCGTAACCCCAAACACCACACCCTAAAAAGCAATCCCTAAACCCCAAACCCAAAATCCCAAACACTAAACCCTAAGCCCTAAGCCCTAAACCCTAAAAAACACTAAACCTTATTCCCCAAACCATAACAGTAAACCCCAAACTTTAAACCGTAAACCCCAAACCATAAGCCCTGAATGCTAAAGAAGAAAGCCTAAACCGCAAATCGTAAACCCCAAATGCCAAACCCTAAACCCTATACTCTAAAGCCCAAAGCCAAAACCCTAAACCCTAAACCCATACCCCAAACGCCAAACCCTTAACCCGAACAACCAAAGCCTAAAGCCTAAACACCAAATCTGAAACCGGAAACCCTAAACTCTAAACCATAAACACTAAACCCCAAACCCCAAACCGCAAACCCTTAACCCTAAAACCTAAACCCTAAGCCCGAAACTGCAAACCATAAACCCCAAATTGGAAACCCTAAACCCCAAACCCCAAACCCCAAACACCAAACCTTAAACCACTAACCGTAAACCCTAAACCCTAAACCCTTAACCCCAAACCCGAAACCCTAAACCCAACACCCTTAATCCTAAACCCTAAACCCCAAACCCCAAACCCTTAAGCCCAAACCCTAAACCCCAAACCCCAAACCCTAAATCCCACACCCTAAACTCTAAACCCCAAACCCTGAAGCCTAAACCCTAAAGCCTAATCTCCATACCCCAAACCCTAAACCCTAAACCATAAACCCCAATCCCTAAACCCTAAACCCAAGACCCTAAATCCTAAACTGAAAACCGAAAACCCCAAACCCTAAACTCGTAACCGTAAACCCAAGACCCTAAAGCCTAAATCCTAAACCCCAAACCCCAAACCCCAAATCATAAAACCGAAACCCTAAACCCCAAACCCTAACCCTATAATCCAAACCCCAATCCCTGAACCCTGAACCTTAAACCCTAAACCATAATCCCTAAACCCTAAACACTAAACCTAAGCCCTAAACCCTAAACCCTAAAGCCTAAAGCCTAAAGACTAAACCCTAAATTCCAAACTCGAAACTTTAAACCCTAACCCCAAACCCTTAATCCCAAACTCCAAACCTCAAACCTTAAACGCTAAACCCTAAACCCTAGACCCCAAGTCCTAAACCATAACTCCTTAATGCTAAATGTTAAACCGAAAACCCTGAACCCTAAACCGTAAACCCTAAACCCAAACTCTAAACACTAAACCATAAGCCCTAAACCCTAAACCCTAAGTCCAAAACCCTAAACCCGAAAACCTAAAACCCAGTCCGAAAACCCTAAACCTCGAACCCTTAATCCCAAACACCATACCTTAAAATGCAAATGCTAAAGCCCAAAAGCTAAACCCTAAAATCTAAACCCTAAACCTTAGACCCCAAACCACAAACACTAAACCCTAAGCCCTAAACCCTAAACCCTAAACAACCCTAAACCCAATACCCTAAACCTCAAACCTTAACCCTAATCCCCGAACTTTAAATCCTAAACCTCAAACCACAAACCCTAAATGCTAAACACGATACCCTAAACTCCAAACTCCAAACCCTAAACCCTATACCTCAAACCCCAAACCCTAAACCCTAAACCTATAAATTAAACCCAAAACCCTAAACTTAAACCGCAAACACCAAACCCTTAACCCTAAACCTGAAACCCGAAACCGTAAATCGTAAACCCTAAACTCTAAATCCCAAACACCAAACCGCAAACCGCAAACCAATAACCCTAAAACCCTAAACCCTAAACTGTAAACCCTAAACCCTAAACATTAAATTGGAAACCCTACCCTAAACACTAAACCCCAAACCTCAAACCCAAAACCCCAAACCCTAAACCCTAAACCCTAAACCCTAAACCCCAAACCCTAAACCCTAAACTCTAAAGCCCATATCCCTAAACCTTAAACCCCAAGACCTAAACCTTAAACCCTAAACCCCAATCCATAAACCCTAAACCTTAAACCCTAAACCCCAAACCCTTAACCCTAAACCCCAAACCTAACCTCTAAACCCAAGAACCAAAACCGTAGACCCTAAGCCGAAAACCCCAATCCCCAATCACCAAACCCTAAACCCAAAATCCTAAACCTTAAACCAAAACCCTAAACCCCAAACTCTGAACCCTGAACCCTAAACCCTAAACCCCAAACCCAAACCCTAAACCCTAAACACCTTGAACGAAACCTTAAACCCTAAACTCTAAAACCCAAAACCTGAACCCAAACCCCAAACTCTGAACCGCAAATCCTAAGCCCTAAACCCTAAATCGCAAACCCCAAACCCCAAACTCTTAACCCTAGACCGCAAATAGCAAACCCTAAACCTTAAATAGTAAATTGTAAACCGCAAACCCTAAACCCAAACCCCAAACCCTAAACCCCAAACCCTAAACACTAAACCTTAAACCCTAAACACAAACCCCAAACCCCAAACCCTATGCCCTGAACCCAAAACACTAAACCCCGAACCCTAAACCCTAACCACTAAACCCTAAACGCCAAACTCCAAAACCCAAATCTCAAACACCAAACCATAAACCCTAAACCCTAAATCCCAAACACCAAACCCTAAACCCCAAACCCAAAACCCTAAACCCAGGACCCTAAAACATAAACCCTAATCCCTAAACTCCAAACCGCAAACTCTAAACACTAAACCCTGAACCCAAAATCCCAGACCGTAAACCCTAAACCTTAATACCTAAACCTGAAACCCTAAACCCTAAACATTAAACACTAAACCCAAAACCATAAACCCTAAACTACAAACCCTAAACTACAAACCCTAAACCCTAAACCCTAAATTCTAAATCACAAACCCTAAATCCTAAATGAGAAACTCTAAACCCTAAACTCGAGATCGTGAACCCTAAACCCCATGCTCCAAACACTAAACCCTAAACCCTAAGCCTCAAACCCCAAACCCTAACCCTAAAGTACAAACTTTAAATCCCAAACCTCAAACCCTAAACCAAAAACTCTAAACTTAAACCCTAAACCCTAAACCTAAACCCTAAACCCTAACCCTAAACTCTAAACTCCAACGCTAAACCCAAATCCCTAAACCTCAACCACTAAACCCTAAACCCTAGTCCCTAAACCCCAAACGAAAAAACCTTAAACCCCAAACCCTAAACTTGAAACCCTAAACCCTAAACACCAATCCCCAAGCCCTAAACCCTAAACCCTAAATCCTAATCCCTAAACCTTTGACCCTCAACCCTAAACCCTAAAACCAAACCCTAAACCTTAATCCCCAAACTCCAAACCTTAAATCCTGGACCCTAAACCCCAAACCACAAAACCCAAACCCTTAACCCCAAACCCTAAACCCTAAAACCTAATCCCTCAATAGTAAACCCCAAACCCTAAACCCTAAACCATAAACTCCAAACCTTAAACGCGAAACCAAAAACCCTAAATCATAAACCTTAAACACTAAAGCCCAAACACTAAACCCTAACCCTATACCCCAAACATTAATCCCCAGACCCAAAACATAAACCCCAAAAACTAAACCCAAAAACCCTAAACACCAAACCCTAAACCCTATACCCCAAACCCCAAAACCTAAACACTAAACCCCAACCTTGAACCTTATAGCCTAAACCCGAAACCCTAAACTCTTGACCCAAAACCCCTACCGCAAAACCCCGAACCCATAACACTAAATCCCAAACCTTAAACCCGAAACCTGAAACCCTAAACCCTACACCCCAAACCCCAAACCCCAAACCCCAAATCTAAACCCTAAACCCCAAACCCTAAACCCTAAACCCCAGACCCTAAACCGTAAATCGTAAACCCTAAATCCTAACCACTAAACTGTAAACCCCAATCCCTCAACCCTAAACCCTTAATGCCAAACCCTAAACACCAAACCCTAAACCCCAAACACTAAACCCCAAACCCTAAAACCTAAACCCTAAACTGTAAACATTAAACCCTAAACCTAAACCCTAAACCCTAAACCTTAAACCTTAAACCCCAAACCATGAACCCTAAACCCCAGACCCTAAACCCTAAACCCTAAATCCTTAATGCCAAACCCTAAACCCTAAACTCTATACCCCAAAATCTAAACCCTAAACCTTTAAACCCAAAACCCCAAACCCTAAACTGTAAACCCAAACCTTAAACCTTAAACCCTTAACACAAAACCCCAAACCTTAAATCCTAAACCCTAAGCCCCAAAATCCTAAACCCTAAACCCTAAACTCCAAACCCTAACGCCTAAACCCAAAACCATAAACACTAACCCCGAAACCTTAAACCCGAAACCCTAAACCATAAACCCTGAACCCGAAACCCAAACCCTTAAACCTTAAACCATAAACCCTAAACCCTTAACCCCAAACTCTAAACCCTAAACCTTAAACCCTAAATACTAAACCCCAAACCCTAAACCATAAACCCAAACCTCTATCCCTAAACCTCAAACCCTAAACCCTAAACCCCAAACACTAAACACTAAACCCCAAACCCTAAACCTTAAACAATAAACCATAAACGATAAACAATAAACCCTTAACCCCAAACCCCAATCTCTGAACCCTAAACCGTAATCCCCTATCCATAAACCCTAATCCCTAAACCCCAAACCCCAAACCCTGAAACCTATACCATAAACCCCAAACCCTGAACCCTAAACCCCAAACCCTCATCCCTAAACCCTAATCCCTAAACCGCAAACCCTGAACCTTAAACCCAAAACCCAAAACCCCAAAACCTAAACCATAAACCCTTAACACCAAACCCAAACCTTAAATCCTAAAGCCCAAAACCCAAAACCCTAAACCCCAAACCCTAAATCCTAAACCCCAAGCACTAAACCCTAAACCCTAAACCAAAACCCTGAACACTAAACAACAAACCTTAAGCCCTAAATCCAATACCCTAAACCCTTAGCTCTGAACCCTTTCCCTTAACCCCTAAACCCTAAACACTAACCCCCAAGCCCTAAATTCCAAACCCAAAACCCCAAATCCATAACCCTCAACCCCAAACAGAAAATGCCAAAACCCAAACAATAAAACCCAAACCCTAAACTCTTTATCCCAAACCCAAAGTCCAAAGCCCAAACCCTATTCCGTGAACCAAAACTCGAAACCCTAAACCCTAAACCCTAAACCCTAAATGCTAAACCCTAAACCCGAAATCTAAACCCTAAACCCTAAACCCCAAACCCTGAACCCAAAACCACAGACCCTAAAACCTAAACCCTAAACCCTAATCCCTATACCCGAAATCCTAAACCCTAAAGCCTAAACCCTAAAGACCAAAGCCAAAACCCTAATTCCCAAACCCTAAACCCTAAATCCTAAACCCTAAACCCCAAACCCCAAACTCTAAGCCCTAAACCCTAAACCCTAATCCCTAACCCTTAAACCGAAAACCCAAAACTCTAAACCCTAAAACCCAAACCCTAAACCCTAAATTCTAAACCGTAAACCTTAAACTCCAAGCATTAAACCCTAAATACTAAACCATTAACCCCAAACCCCAAATCCCAAACCCTAAATCATAAACTCTAAACCCCAAACCCCAAAAGGCAAACCCTAAAGCTTAAACCCCAAACCCTAAACACTAAACTACAAACCTAAACCCTAAACCATAAACCCCAAACTGCAAATCCTAAACCATATACCGTAAAGCGCAAACCGCAAACCCTGAACCCTAAACCCCAGACCCTAAACCCTAAACCCTAAATCCTAATCCCAATACCTCAAACCCTAAACCCTAAACCCAAGACCCTAAATCCAAAACTGAAAACCCTAAACCCCAAATCCTAAACCCTAAACCCTTAACCCCAAAGCCTAAAGCCTAAAGCCTAAACCCTAAACCCTAAACCCAAAATCATAAACCCCACATCCTAACCCTAAACTCTATACCCCAAACAGAAAACCCCAAACCCTAAAAACTAAACCTAAGCCCTAAACCCCAAACCCCAAACCCTAATCCCTAAACCGTAAACCGCAAACCGTAAACCGTAAACCTTCAACCCAAAATCCCAAACCCCAAACTGTAAACCCTAAACATTGAACCCCAAACCCGAAATCCTAAATAGAAAACCCTAAACCCCAAACCACAAACTCTAAACCCTTAACCACAAACCCTTAAGCTTAAACCTTAAACCTTAAATTCCAAACCCCAAACCCCAAACACCGAATCATAAACCCCAAACTCCAAACCCCAAACCCTACACACTAACTCCTAAACCACAATCCCTAAACCGTAAACTCTAAACCTAAGCCCTACACCCCAAACCCTAAACCCTAAATCCTAAACCCTAAACCCTAAACCTAAACCCTAAACCCGAAATCTCAAACCTCAAACCTTAAACCCTAAAACCTATACTAAACCCTAAACTTAAAAACCTAAACCCTAAACCCCAAACGCTACACCCTAAAATAGTACCCCAAACCCCAACCAGAAATCACACACCCAAACACTAAAATCCAAACCCTAAACCCTAAGCCCCAAACCATAAACCATAATGACAAAACCTGAAAACATAAGCGTTAATCCCCAAACCGTAAACCCTTAACCCTAAACCCCAAAAACCTAAACCCCAAACTGTAAACCCCAAACCCCAAACCCCAGACCTTAAACCCTAAACCTTAAACCCCAAACCCTAAACCTTAAACCCTAAACCATAAACCCTAAACTTTTGACCCAAAACCCCTACCCCAAACCCCAAACACTAAATCCCAAACTCTAAACCCTAAACCCCAAACCCTAAACCCTGAACCCCAAACCCCAAACCCTAAACACCAAACCCAAAACCCAAAACCCAAAACTCCAAACCCTAAACTTAAACCCTACACCCCAAACCATGAACCCTAAACCCCAGACCCTAACCCCTAAACCCCAAACCCTAAACCCTTAACCTGAAACCTTAAACCCTAAAGCCTAAACCCCAAACCCTAAACCCCAAATCATAAACCCCAAAACCCTAACACTAAAGTCTAAACACCAAATAGTAAACCCTAAACCCTAAACCCTAAACCTAAGCCCAAAACCCCAAAACCAAAACCCTAAACCCTAAATCATAAACTGTAAACCCTAAACCTTTAACCGGAAAGCCCAAACCCCAAACCATGAACCCTAAACGCCAGACCCTAAACCCTAAACCCTAAACCCTAATCCCCAAACCCTATACCCTAAACCCTCAATGCCAAACCCAAAACCCTAAACTGTAAACCCCAAACTCTAAACCCTAAACCCTAAAACCCAAACCCTAAACCATAAACCATGAACCCAAAACCCTAATCCTTAAATCCCAAACCCTAAGCCCCAAAATCATAAACCCTAAACCCTAAACTCCAAACCCTAACCCATAAACCCTAAACAATAAACACTAACCCCCAAACTCTAAACCCGAAACCATAAACCAGAAACCCTAAACCCGAAACTCTAAACCTTAAACCCTAAACCCTAAACCCTTAACCCCAAACACTAAACCCTCAACCTTAAACCCAAAATACTAAACCCAAAAATCTTAAACCCTAAACCCCAAACCCAAACCCCTATCCCTTAACCTCAAACCCTAAACCCTAAACCCCAAACACTAAACACTAAACCCAAAACCCTAAACCATAAACGATAAACAACAAACCCTTGACCCTTAACCCTAAACCCTAATCCCCAAACCATAAACCCTAATCCCTAAACCCTAAACACCAAACCCCAAACCCTAAACCCTAGACCCAAACTTAAACTCTAAACCTTAATCCCTAAACCCCAAACAGTGAACCCTGAACCCCAAACCCCAAACTCTAAACCCCAAACCTCAATCCTTAATCCCTAAACACCAAACCCCAAACCCCAAACCCCAAACCCTAAACCCTAAACGCTAAACGCTAATCCCTAAACCCTAAACCCCAAACCCCAAACCCTAAACCCTAAACCCTAAGCCTTAAACCAAACCCCAAACCCCAAACTCTAAACCCTAAACCCCAAACCTTCATCCCTATACCTTAAATCCTAAACCCTAAACTCGAAATCGTAATCCCTGAACCCCAAACCCTGAACCCTAAACCTTAAACCCTTCACCCCAAACCCTAATCCCTAAACCCTACACCCCACACCCTAAACCCTGAACCATAAACCCTAAACCCCATAACAAACCCTCAACCCCAAACATCAAACCCTAAACCCTAATCCTCAAACCATAAACCCTAAACCCTAAACCCTAAACACCAAACACAAAACCCTGGACACCAAACCCTAAACCTAAACCTAAACTCTAGAAGCTCAAACCCACTTTTCTTCTCTGGAAATTCAAGGTAACGTAGGTTTACCCTTCCTTCTTCATCTCAGAGGCAAGAGCATCCATCAATGGTGATGGTATAAGGATCTATGAACATTTCTTTCGTTGCTGCCATTTGAAGCCCTGTTTTGGGAAGTGTTGTTTCAAGAGAGCATAACTCTCTCGATTCTTAACCATATTGAGCGTGTAAGGCGTCAAAAGAAAGCTAAAAGGATGTACTTTAATAACCCCCAAATCCGTGTTTCACCAAGGCTGCCGTACAGCTGATCATGGCCTTGAAAGTCTACTAAAAAATATCAAAACTATGTTTTCTGGTGTAAAATTTGTGTTACTATTTTCTGTAATTTCTAGTAGGCTAGACTTCGAGCAAGGTTAAGGCAACCTAGATAATGAATAATTGAACTTTAGAACACTAGAGATCAGAATTAATCACTAAGATAAACCTCTGATTCAGTAGTGAAAGAACTTCAAATCTAAAAGCTGCAAAATTAACCTTAGTTAATTTGCTGTTCTGAGTTGTTGCTGCCAACCTGCTGTAATTCTACTTTCTAATGTCTATAATGTAAAAATGAGGCTAGGGAACCTTTAAATGCCCTGAAAATGCCCGATTATTATAATGAAGCTTGCTAGAGTTAGTTATGTGGGTAAAATAGTAAAAATGAACATATAATGTTTCTGTTGTGGTTTGAACTTGTTGATTAATTGTTGATGCTTCCTGTTTACTGATGTTTGAACTGTCACAAGAGTGTGTTGAGCCTCTAAGTACTTTGAAAAGCACCGAATTGACCTAAGTAATGTCTAATAATTGGCCAACTAGCTTAGTCAATGAAAAATAGGTTCTTTCAAGATTCTGGTGGGGTTCTGCTGCTGTGAAATTGCTGGAAAATTTACCTTACTAGTATACCGGCTGGTATGAATTATCTATGGAAATCTTGAAAGTAGTAAGACACTGAAAATTTGCAAAACATAACCTGTGATTGAGTTAAGAGTTCACATGGTAAGGGTAGAGTCTCAATTGCTTTTGTCTTAGGGAAAATGGTTATTAATTGAGCCTAGGGTCTACTTTCTGAACTTCTGGTAGTTTATCTAAGTCATGAGGAGGGTAGGAAGTTGAGTTCTGACAAAACTCAGTATGTGAAAGAGTGGTGGAAGAGACAGGACACCCTTAGTATGCGAAAGAGACAAGTTGAACCTTTAGTGAACTAAGAAGTGGGAATTCCAACTATAAAAGTTGGGTACTCTGGTTCTGAGGGGGGGGTTGGCCAACTTCTCCCATTAACCAAACTCCGAAAGGAGTATTTCCAGAAAGAAAAAGGGATCAAAAGGACTTAGATTGGTGTTTAGAACCCCAAAACCCCTGAAGTGGAAAAATTGATAACCAAGTGGCAAAATCACTGCATAAACGTCACTTCTGTACTGATATGGCTGCACTCATTTGTTGTGGAAGTCATAAATGACCCTAACAAGGTGAGGGTAAGTCACTTAGGGCTTGACAGAAGCCAGAACAGAAAAGAGCTAGTAATAGGGACCAAAATGGAATAAAAACACTCTTTTCCATACCTTTGTTAAAAACTGGGTGTTCTGAGTTCTTTAAGATTAGTCACCTATCCATTTTGACTCTATGTGAGATTGGGGTGCTGTGTACAGGGTTGGAATAGGTCAGAGTGACAAAACCATGCTCTGATGCCACATGGCAGGATGTGTTGACACAAAAAAAGTCAACATCTGGTTACATTTTCGTATTTACTGAAGGAGCAATTTCATGGAAAAGTGTAAAACAGTCTTTGACTGCTACATCAACCATGGAAGTTGAGTTCATATCTTGTTTTGAGGCAAGTTCGTAGGGTTTGTGGTTAAAGAATTTCATTGCTGGGCTTGAAATTCTTAATTCAATTTCTAGGCCTATTAAGGTGTATTGTGATAATACAGTTGCCGTATTTCTGGCTAAAAATAATAAAAGTGGTAGTCGAAGTAAACACATTCACATAAAGTTTTTAGCCTTGAAAGAACGTGTAAATGATGGTCATGTAATCATAGAACACATAAGCACTAAGGATATGTTGGTCGATCCTCTAACTAAAGGGATGCATCCGAAAGCATTTAGGGATCATGTGCCGCATATGGGACTTAGGCCTCAGTTGTCTTTATTAGACTTGTTGAGCGAAGTTATATTGGTGAAATTGAAATTTTTATTTTGTTTATTTTCTTGAATTTGAGTATATACATTATGTTGAAAGAAAATAAATATTTGTGTTTGAACCAGAATAAACATGTATGGTTTATTCATAAAGTGTGTACCATAATTGAGTTCAAAGTATGTTGCATAGTGATACATGGAAAGTAATACTCAACTATAAGAGGACTCACTGCTATGATCCTTGTAATGTATTTTGGTTATTTGTTGTGTTTTTGGAACATGTCATTTGGACCAAGTGGGAGAATGTAAGTGTAACGGTTTTTAATTAAAACAAATAATGGTCCTTCATGACTATTCATGCAACATAATTCTCCATAATTGGTTTTAATGTGGAGGTTTCAAAAATTAATGGATGGTTACAATTTAGACTCTATAAAAGGGGCACTCTCTTTGATGGGAAGGTATGCATTTTTCCTTGTGAGTTCTTTGTGAGTGGGTTCTTGACCAGAGATTACCGGCACGTGTGGTAATTCATCGGTCGAAAAATCTGCTTCCTAATTTCTTGAGATAGCTATGGCGGGAGGTTAGTGGAATTTACTATATGTTATTATCTTCTAAGACACATATTTTATTGTGGAATCTTACATCTCTAGCTGTATTTAGACACTAAAACCACGTTTCTAGAGAAATCTTAAAGGAAAGAGTTTTTACTGCAAAAATATGGTTTTTGTGTTCTTTTTGATTGTAAGAAATGTACAAGCAAGTCGTATTTAGTCTTGTGAAGCTTGTTGTAACTTTATCTCAGCTTGAAACAACCCAGAATTGAAATTGAGTTTTTGTAGGGACCATTTTGAAAAACTAGATGAATCTGTTAAATGCATGATAAAGATGCCTCCGATGAAATTTCATGATATTCGAATGCCTGCATGAGAAGATATGTATGTTACTTGCTGAATAAGTTATATTAGACTTTGTGGTTGACATTGTTTGACTTTGAGTTGACTAAATGCAAAGTTGACCTGTTCTAAACAGTCTATTTAAGTGTGTGGCATCCAACTCTGAAAATTGAGATTTAGCATGCATTTGTGAACTGATATGCCCTGGAGAGGCAGGTATTTTAGCATGTATCTGTGAATGAATGCATATACCCGGAAGAGGCAAACAATGTAAAATAAGATGCCCTAGAGAGGCAAGTGATTGGCAACTGAATAAACATTACCTGTGGTAAAAAATTATGTTATATTATTATGATCTGTATGGAAAGGACACACTAGGCTGGATAGGAATGCGTCCGAGACGTAGCTGTCTAGCAACTAGTGAGGAAATAATTCAGTCCGGGACTGGTGATCTTAAGGTTCTAACTTTAGGCGCACACCGGGGGACGCCCTGGGATGTTAGGTAATTCCTGTGCCTTATATGGGCGGACTTTAATTATATTGGTAAGTCGGTTTTTGTCCCGTTTCATTAGATTGCTTTTTATTGATGGTAATGGTTTAGCCAGTTGTAGAGGTCCTGGAGAGATCTGGTATTTGGCATGAACATGTGATGGTAAATGTGCATACTTTCAAATGAAAATGAGTATTTTATATGTTTTAAAGCTTTCATACTATAATTGTATATTCTAAACCCATGTGTGAAATATCTTGTTATTGATGTTAAATACTTGAGAACTGCATTTAATTGTGAAGGAAGTTTTTCTGTATTCTTAGTAATGGAGCTAAACCACTAATTAGTTTTCATAAAACTGGTAATCCACGTTAATGCGATTTTATATCTCACTACGTTAGTGTGTTCAGATGCCTAGGAGCTGTTGGAAGTCCCATTCTTGGGCTACTTCAAGATATTGAAGGCCGTCAACATCCTCTTCTTCTTCCCCTCAGTGGACATGAACACCCCCGGGACCTAGAAAAGATGTCTGATGAATAACTAGCGGAGGAGCCGACTTTTTGGCTGTGACGTAGGAGTCACACATATTTTGGATTATGGATCTAACTATTTAGGCCTGCGTGCCACTAACTATTAGACTTTTGTACGTAGGGTTTGATATTTAGGGTTTAGGGTATAGGGTCTAGGGTTTGGGGTTTATGGTTTAGTGTGTAGGAACTAGGGTTTAGGGTTTTGGGTTTTGGGTTTTGGGTTTTTGGTTTAGGCTTTAGGGTTTAGTGATTAGGGTTTCATATTTAGGGTTTCGGATTTAGAGTTTAGGGTTTTCGATTTAGGGTTTAGGGTATAGCCTTTAAGGTGTACGTTTAGCGTTTACGTTTAGGGTTTTGGGTTTAGGGTTTAGCGATTGTGAAGACCGAGCCTTCGACGGTAGTCACGACCAAGTTTTTCATGAAACTTAGAAAAGAAAAATATATTTGAACATTTAAAAATTGGGTTTTAAAATATTTGGGTTCGGGAGTCTGCTTGAGATGAGGGAAAGGTGTTAGCCACCCCTCTTCCCCCGTCCGAAGACGGTTACCCTAAAAATGAATTTTTTAAATTATTTGGCCTTAAAAATTGGTAAAGGATATAAATGCAAAACAAAAAAGAAAGTTAAGGAGGACTTGACCTAAGATAAGAGCCTAGGGCCTACGTATTTCGTGTGGCATGCAAGTGTGTGAGTGAAGAGGAGGTTCATCAAGCAAAAAAGCTCAGATAGCTTCCCAGTGCAATGTGCCTAAAGAGGCAAAGGCCCCTCGACACCTATCTACCATGCAATATGTTATAAAAATAGCAAGAAAAGTGCACGTGTGAGGGCTCATCAGGCGGCGTGCCCAGATGGCGTGAAGACTAGTACTCCTATAGAAGCAAGGGCCTCATGGTGGTACTAGGTTACACATAATATGAAAAGTATTTAGGAAGTTAAACGAAAAACAATTTCTACCTCTAAAGGGCAGGGGGTAGCGACGTTTTATACGTCGCGACCCCTAGCATCTAAAATAGGGGGGTCGGGCGTATAAAACAATACGTCGCGACGCCTAGCTTCTAAAACAGGGGGGTCGCGACGTATAGAACGATACGTCGCGACCCTACTCGAATTTTTAGAGAATACGAGTTTTGGTGCTCAGATCAGAAGAGCGGTTGTAACGCCTACACCAGGGAGTTACAACCCGTGTCGTAAATAAAGAAAACAAAGAAAGTGAAGTTGAGAAGAGTATAGGGTTGGGTATGGATTGGTAGGGTGGTGTTAGCAAGTGAAGAAAATAACAAGAAACTATACCTTTTACTCTAGTTTCCACAGCCTTAGTTCTCCTCCTATTCACCCCTTTGACAAGTGATGGGACTCACTATTTATAGTGAGTGCCATTGGTCATAGAAAAGGAAAATTGAATCTGGGCATGAGCATTAATGGGCTGGGGGTCGCGACCCCCTCTTGATTTTGTAATCAATGCATGAAGAAATCGCGAAAATTGCGATTTTCAGGGGGGTCGCCTAAACCCTAATTTATGTGTAGGATAAGAAATAGAGAAAAAGCGGGAGAAAATTTGTATTTTTGGACTTTTTCAGGGGGGTCGCAACCCCTTCCTTCCGGAGCCTTTTTCTTGCCCTCTCAGTGTCCCATTTGTGCAAAGTTTATGTCCATTTTGAAGGATTTTTTGTCCTCTATGCAACGGAAGATGTTTTGGGCCCATCCAAATTAAGATGATACCTTGGTGACCAAATCTTTGATGACTGCCATATTTTAATTTTAAAAGACCTTCGTCCCTCATCCAAGCCTTTTCCCGGACTCATTTCTCTTCCACCCGATACCCAATTCGCACAAATCTTATGTCCATTTTCAAGTCTTTATCATCGTCTACGCAACAGAAGAAGTTTCAAAGCGAAAAAGACTTCAGATGAAACTACAGTGATCATATCTTCGTCTATTGCCAAAATTTCAACCTCAAATGACTCTTTTGTTTTGACACTCAACCGGACTTCTCTTCTGCAGGTTCTTTCCACCTTACAATCCCTGAGATTTTGGGTTGATCCTAATTGCGTCCCTATTCATTTATTAATTTTAAAAAGTGCAGACAAAATTGGTGTCTACAGATTCCCCTCTTTACTTGCCTTTCTCTCGAAAGCTTTAATGAAAGAGGTGAGCATAGCTCACAAAAAGGAGAGGGAGGACAAGTAAAGACAAAAATAGACTCTTATTTTTGTTCGCGGGTCAAAAGTGTGTAAACTCAATCAACACCAAAAGCCTAGAATAGTGCAAACATAGCCTTAAGAAATCTAATACCTAGAAAAGTCCTAAGCCACTAGTGCTATGACTCGTTATTGCCCTCGTCTTCGGTACCCGACATGTACACTTGAGGCGGATAGAGTCCTCTAGTTGCATCGTGATGGCGAGCCCCATCAAGGATTTGGAGCGCTATTAGCTACAGGGATGACTAATTGGTGCTAAAACTCTAATGAAAATCTACCCGATCGTGCACCCCAAAATATGAAAATAATGAGAAATGGTATTCCCAACTCTGCTCTAAAAATCTATTTCAGCTTTTTAAATTGTCTATTGTAATTTTGGATGCCGTAAATATTCTTGCGGGGCTCGTGCGTCCCCAAAATTTATGGGTGTCATCTTTCGAAACACTCAACGACGAAAACTGATCACTACGGAGATCTTGACGGGCAAGAATCCCTAAAAAGTTGTGGGTGTCAGATTCTGAAATACTCATCGGCGAAATTTGAGTCCTATGGAAAAATTGGGGAATTAGATCCCGAAACACTTATCGGCGGAATTTAATCCATATGAAAGAAGAATTATGGGCGTCAGATCCCGAAACACTCGTCGGCGGAATCTGATCCCTGTGGAAGAAGAATTATGGGCGTTAAATCCCGAAACAGTCATCGGCGGAATCTGATCCCTATGGAAAAATAGTGGGTGCACAATCCCGAAACACTCATCAGCGGAATCCGATCCCAAAAAAATTATGGATGTCAAATCTCTGAAGCACTCGATCGTTGTCCATGAATACCGAAGACTGATCATCACGAAGATCTAATAGTCTCCGAAAATTATGAGTACCGGGTTTCAAATAACTTTCTGTAAGTACTAAAGAACCTTTCTCACCAGAGATCTAAGAGTCCTTAAAAGTTATGGGTGTCATATCTTCGAAGCATTCGATGGCTATTCATGAGCATCGAAAATTGATCACCGTGAAGATCAAATAGTCTCCAAAAACTATGAGTACCGGTTTCCATTGACTTTCTATGAGTTCTGAAGAACCTTCCCCCCAGAGATCTAAGAGTCCTTAAAAGTTATGTGTGTCATATCTTCGAAGCACTCGATGGCTATCCATGAGTGGCTATCCATGAGCACCGAAAAGTGATCACCAGGAAGATCAAATAGTCTTAAAAAATTAGGAGTATCGGGTTTCCAGTGACATTCTATGAGTACTGAAGAACCTTTCCCCCCGTAAGTCTAAGAGTCCCCAAAAGTTATGTATGTCTAGTTTTCGAAACACTCATCAATGAAAACTGATTAACAAGTGAGAAGTTATGAACATCAGGTTTTCGAAACACTCATTGGTGAAAACGTGATGACCAGGAGAAAATGTTATGAACGTTAAGTTCTCAAAACATTCATCGGTGAAAACTTGACGCCTAAGGAGATCATGGCAGGCACGAGTCCCAAAAATTATGGGCATCATATTTTCCATGGCTTTCTATGAGCATAGAAAACTGATCACCACATGAATTAAAGTTCAAGTTACTAACAAGATTTTCCCTACTTCTTAGCTTGCCTGGACTTCACAGGTGATTAAAAAGGATTCATGCATAAGTGATAAAATGATTTATGCATAAGTGGATCTTGCAAATGCTTATGCGAATCATACGGCTATAAGGGCAAAAATCATGCCTAATGGAAACATGAATGTAAAAAGCACGACCACTATGCAATCATTGCACAATAATCACTTGATGACTTATGGAAGTATCGTGCAGATGTCATGCGAAAGAATTCATGTTCAAATACCACAATGATGCTAATAACTTAATCAACTCACATGTGAAGACAATGTCCAGTCAAGAAATTCAAGGATGCCCATGCAAAGATAATGAACATATGCAAACATAGTGATAACACGAGCGGATGCAAACATGCTCCACCACATTACTTTATTTTTTTATTTGATTTTCTCTTTAAAATGTATACAACATTTGGGGGTACTCATGCCCCAACACTTTGAGAGGAAGTGATTCCCCAGCCTACTTAAGGAAAGAATGTTGCGGTTGCATTGAGATCCCGACAACCAAAAAGATGATTCCCTAGTCCACTGACAGGAGAATGGAGGAAAATCTAGGGCATTAGAGACCCTATACATCCAAAAACCTGCTTTGGGACACCGGGATCCCAACCCAAAATCCAAAGGAAATGATTCTCCAGTCTGCAAACAAAGGAGTTAAGAGAGGACTTGAGACATCGAAATCCCAAGACAAGCAGAGAGAGGTATGCTTTTGGGGTACTTCAATCCCAATACTAAGGGCAAGATGATTCCTCAGTCAATGTGTGGGGATCAAGTCTGTATTCAGGAGAAGGGAATTCCCTAATTTAGAGATCGAGGCAAGATGAATGTTTATATAATGAGGAGGTAAAATTACTCTCCTATCAACGGGAAAAACGAAGTCAAGTGAAGGCAAACACTATTTAATCACATCTTAATCTTTGAAAATCAATTTTGGAGGGTAAAAAAATGCTTCAGCTTTGACTAAGCTGTCAAAAGCCAATTAAGGAAATCTTTGACTTTATTTTGAAGTTCATCTTGATTTCGAGTATTGAACACTAATCAAGCACTTCTTCTTTCTTAAAAGTTAACTTGGTCTTAACCATTGAAGGCCAAGTAAAGAAATAAATCAATACATTGGTTTCAATCATCCGTCTCTGTCGTGTTGCTCAACCCTCCAAAGGCCACGAGTTGTGTTTTTTGCCGCTTGGTGTGGTCGCTGTTGGTGACATTTTTTCGGTCGTGCAGTGACTTGGAGGGTCTGTTGGTGCTGGCCATACGAGTACTGTCCTGTAGATGAAATTTAGAAAATGGGTTTTTGAGTGTTAAGTAGATACTCCTACTCCCCGAAAAAGAAATGCCGTTTAGCGGCAGAGTGCTCAAGGCATTGTGGTATGAGAAAGACCACGGGCACCAATGTAACTGTCATTTTTAGTTCAGAAAATTCTAGTTAAAAATAAGGACCGCAAGGAGTCTTAACTTTGAGGGACTTGTCCTTAGGTGGGAACCTAGGTGCCTACGTACCCTTGTGTAGGGATCAAAGTCCACGTAGTTCACTATGTTAACGTCCATAGGAGCCGTGAGGCAATGTGGTTACCTGTAGATGGCCGTGTGCGGGTAGGACGTGTGTAAGGTACTCTGGGCAGGCGAGCCACTCATTGGAGTTTGCCTTAGATTGGGAGAGAGCAAGGGCCTCTCTGAGCTGCTGGGAGCTTTGTTGATGGAGATCTCCGAGGTGGAGATATACTGGTTGATGGTGGAGCCTGGGATGTGGTGGACCAAGCCCTAAGATTAACAAGGAAGTATATCGTATTTGGGAGGTTAAGTCTTACTTCTGTGTATTTCCGACTCTGTCCCCTTGAGTCCCCCGAGTGAGGGCCTTTTTATACTAAGTGTGTAGGTGGACGTGGCCGACCCACGTTCCTACTTGGCGTGGGTCGTCCCACGATGTTCGAAGGCTTCCCATGTCCCTTGTGCGGGAGCCTACGAGGGGAGACGTTGGTACCAGCTATGTAGGAGGTGAATGAGGGGTGCCACATGTCACTGGTGTGAGCTCCTGCAGCCTTTCTAGAAGGCTAGTGCAACGTGTCCCAAGGGGGGGAATATTCTGTAGTTACAAAAAAGTATTCCTTGTTCTTGATGGTCAAAGTATTCCACCACAATACATATTGAAAAGGTGGACAAAGGATGCAAAATCAGGAGCGGTTATGAATAAGGAAGGAAAAATTATACATGCCGATTGGCATGTACCAGTAACAATTCGCTTCAATAACATATGTCGTGAAGCAAATAATATTGCAACCAAAGCTTCAGTGAACCAACATGTGTACAATATAGCAATTGATGGCTTACAGAAGACATTGATGAATGTTGAACTTGCTTTGAAAAATATGACTTTTGAAGATCAATTTGAAGCTGAAAAATTAGAGGACACTTCACAATTGTTAAAACTCATACTTGATCCTCCTGTGAAAAACCATAATGGAAGACCCAAGAAGTTGAAATCATTCCTAGACAAGAAAGGAAAAGGGAAGATTAAAAGTACAAAAAGAAGGTCAAGCAAGCAATAAATGGAAAATGCTACTTCTATTTGTGGAGAGATTGGAACCCAAAATATGTATGAATTTCATTGTTAGAATAATAAAGATTATTCATCAACAGGATCATAGACCGAATCTAAAACACAAAAAATATAATAAGATAAATAAATATCATACCTTAGCAACCATGAATCGGATGTCTTGAACGTGATCAATTGTTCACGTGGAGGCCGGTCTTCCTCTCCTTATCTTTTTCATATGACTGCCTTAATGGGGAGGCTAGGTCAAAAATAAGATTGGAGAGGGGACTCAGCCCCTGTATTTATAGAGAGTTGACAATTACCCACCCATCATAGGTAGTCAGCCCGATAACCCTAAACTTATCACATTACATCATTATTGGGCTTAAGGCCCAATCTACAAGGTGAGACCAAAACCAAATTAATCACATTAATTTACAGGTATCATGGTCATAATTGGGCTATACATCCAACCAGTATTTTAAATAAAACAAAATATCAATTAATTAAGCCCAATATAAAATAATTTTCCAACATTTCTTAACTTCATATGTTATATTTCTTTCCAAACTAGAATTTTTCATACTACTAGAATATCATTGATATATATTATTTTTATATTTTTGTTTTAGAGACTATTCAACATTCTCACAAGTTGCTATTAAATCTCTTTCATCTGCTGTGGTAAGTTATACATAATCATTTATAACATACCAAAACAAATCTTATTCCTTAGAGAATTTAGAATATAAATTACTTAAAGTATTCTTTATTTGTTATTTGTTTATTTTACGGACTTTTCATTTTGTTATCTTAGCAACAATCATCAACATGTAAGCCACAAATTCAGGTCATGACTCAAAACATAGAAGGGATTCTACAAAGATCTTCTCAATTTCAATATCTTGAATTTTTCTGAAGTAGCCTATGTATACCTTTTTTTACATGTTTTTAGTTGTTATTTTAAAATATTATTGATCTTTTGTCTAATTTAACAATTTATTGAATATTATCTATGTTCAAAGGATTCCACTTGTTCTTTTGTTTTTGTTAATTTTGAATGGGCATTAGTAAAGGAAAAGACTTGCCAAATGATCACAGTGAGAGTATATTAGCAATTATTCTAAACATTGAAATAAATTGTTTACTTTATGTTATGATTCCAAATGATTTGTTCATTTTTTTATATAGGTGAGAAGTGTCAGAATGTTTCTTTGGCCATTGGATATCATATTTTATTTTTTGTTGAAATTACTTTTTGGTACTCTATAAAATCATATCAATTAAATGGAGTACAGAGCTCAATTTCTTATATAAATTTAAAGTCACATAAGCATATTGTCATATTATCATAGCAATATATAAAAGAAGGTTCAAAGAGAGTGATTCACCTTTGAAATGGCAAATCCCAACTTAACTCCTCAAGACCTTTGAACATTTTGGTATTGCTTAAGAGTTCTCCACAACTTTTTAACTTCTCCGGTAAAACAATCATAAACCCTAAAATAGTTGCACAAGAATGAAAGTAAAAAGTGTTGAGTTCTCTCTCTTTTTTTTTTGGACAGACAGTAGAAAAAGAAGCATGTGAGGTAGGTGATAGATTATATTATTTTATTAATTTATTGTTTTTTTATTTTTATTAAGATTATATTATTTTATTAGTTTATAGTTTCTTAATAATTTTTGTGTAAAAACTTTTTAGATCTAAAAACTGAAAGTTTGATTTTATATTAAAAAATTTTATTTTCTCTATCAACTTTAACACACACATCTCAATAAAAAGTAAAAGAAATCTAATGGCTACAAATTCATTAGCAAGAACTATCGACACTTTTATAATAGAACCCAAGTTTAATTTATTTTTAGGGACTTACATAAAAAAATAGAAATGAGGTTGAAAGGAATATAAAGAGAATATAAAGACCAATTTATCATGTAATTAAATATTAATGGTGGTAGTTGTCACGACCCCAAATCGGGCTCATGACCTGCGTGGAGTTCAAGGAAAAATCCTTGAACCCCAAATAATTTCACAAGTTTTAAGTATTAAAACATTAAGTACAACTTTTAGTAAAGCGGGGATCCTATCTGTCGAATTATGGAGCAACTCTAGAGAGAAATAATATACTGAATACAAATTGATACCGTCCATGCACACACGAACAATGTGTGGCTCTTCAAATGACAATATCACACTTGCCTAATCCATCGACGAACCTGCTATATCTATTTTGGGAAAAACAAAATAAGAGTGGTGAATTTTGCAACTTAGTGAGCAGATAATACCTACCATAACATGAGGGGAACAAACCTGTACGCACGAGTTTTTCACAAATCATTTCAAGGTTTCTAACAGAAATATTATTGTAACTACGGAATATTCCGCCTAGAGACACGTGGCATCAAGCTTCCAGAAGCTCCACAGCAGCTTGCACCAACGACACGTGGCACCACTCATCCACCCCTTACGTGGCCAGTACCCATGTCTCTCCTCTCGGGCTCCCGTCCAGTAGACGTGGGGAACACCCCAAGCATCGTGGGACGACCCAGGTCTCGCAAGAGCGTGGGACGACCCACGTCTCGCAAGAACGTGGGTCGAGCGCGTCCTCCCCACACTCTATATAAAGAGTCCCTCACACGGAGGACTTAAGGACATCAGAACAAGAGGAAAATATTACACACTCTGAACATACAAAAACTACCCTTAGCCTGCTTTGCTACAGACATCTATCTGTCAACTCCGGAGCTTAGCCCACGGCAGCACCAAGTCTCGGCCACCATCCGACATACCTCCGTCCCAGAGATTCCCTCAACAGAGCTCCCAACAGCTCTAAGAGACTCTTGCTCTCTCGTAATCTAAGGCAACCTCCTACGAGTGGCTCACCTGCCCAAGGTACCTTACGCACGTCTTAGCCACACATGGCCCAATACAGGTAACCGCCTCGCCTAACGGCTCCTATAAACGTCACCATGACGAACTACGTGGACTTTGATCCCTTCACAAAGGTACGTAGGCATCTAGGTCTTCGCCTAAAGACAAGTCCCCCAAGGTTACGACCCCTTGCAGTCCTTATTTACAAATTAAAATTGTCTGAACCAAAAACATCAGTTACATTGGCGCCCACCGCGGTCTTCCTTAGACCACAACGCCTTGTGCAGTCTGCCGCTAAACGGCACTTCTTCTTCGGGGAGTAGGAGTATCCATCTAACACTAAGAAACCCGCGTTTTTTTTATTTTTTTCCAATACAGGAAGAATCCAAACAATTGTCGACTCAAACGTTCCTACGGCCACGACCGACGCAAGCATTCCAAGATGTAGCACAAGGAATAGATAGGGAACAGCTGAAATGATCACAATCGAAGTAGGTGGCTTACGTACAACCTAGCCACAAAGCACCCCGACAACCCATGTGGCCGTTGCGGAAACTGTGGTCCAAACACCAGCAACCAGGGAGGAAGCATGTCCTCAGCATCCCTATGGCATGCCGCCTAACCCTTGCTCTTCAACCGGCAACCAAGAAATTGTAGAGCCGACAAGGACCTCACGAGAGATGGAGCTGGCCCGACTCGAGGTAGAAATAACGGCTATACGTAAACAACAATGGGAAGAGGACAGGAACCGCCCCCAAGCAAGCGTAGGCATCTAGTTACCGGCGACACAGCATAGCGCGCCCACAGGACCTACCAATGACCCTAACGGCTTACCCGTAGTACAATTCGAGACTCTATCTATGGAGTTCGCATGGTTATCACTGACAGCACCACCTCCCCCGTCATCGATCCCACCGGGGCCGACAATGGTAGCTGGGCAAGTGGTGCGTCCACCCACGGATTACCCGCGACCACCAATCCTAAACTACCCACCGGGATCTTATCTGCATATGCCTTGGGCATGAACCTACAACCCGTACGCCCCTACGGCATGTCCACTCACTTAGGACAATATTAGTGGCCCGGCTTCGACTTCCAAGGGAAAAGGAGACACCCCTTCACCCAGTAAGTAATGAACGAACATGTACCCATGGGTCTCAAGATGCCTTTTCATATAGAACCCTATGGCGGAGAAACCGATCCACGAGATCACATCAACACCTTTAATTCGGCTATGTCGATACTTGGCATGACGGACGGCCAGCAATGCTGAGTTTTATCCTCGACCTTAAAAGAGGCAACCTAAAGGTGGTTTTTGCTACTGCCCACAAACTCGATCCACAGCTTCGAGCAGCTGGGGCAGAAGTTCCTCACCCAGTTCGCCAGCAGTAAAGAATATAAAAAGAATAAGGATTCCTTTATCAGTTTTCACCAAGAGGAAGGAGAAACCCTACAAGCCTTCTTGGCCCGCTTCACCAAACTCTCGCTCCAACTCATAGGCCTCCAAGATGTCGTTGCAATCTTCATCATCAAGCAAGGCCTCCGATGTTCGCAGTTCTATGGGGAACTCAACAGATGTCCTGTCTCTACCTTATAGGAATTAATGGACCGTGCGGAATGGTTCATCCAGGAAGAAAATGCACAGATTGCCAAGGATAAAATGAGAAAGTTCCTGATAAGTAGATCCAACATGGACCGATCTGAGAAGAAGAAGGAGAACGTGGCGGCAGACAACCAAAGCTCAAAGGAGAAAATTAACAGAAAACCCTCACCACCGCGACCTTGAATGCCTCCCAGAGGACGGTTCACCAGCTACACTCCCCTCAACAAGTCCCATGTCGGAGTACTCGAGGAGATTATCACTCAGACATGCTCAGTTTCCCTCCACAGATTAAGAGGCAGAAAACTAGAAAGCCGGTGGACAAGTCCAAGTACTGCCAGTTCCACAAAGATTACGGGCACAAGACCAACGACTGCATCCACTTGAAAGATTAGATCGAGGATCCAATCCGTAAAGGACAGTTGGGCAGATACTTCAAAGAGGAGAGCAGAGCTAATGCAGAGCATTCGAGAGAGGCTAACGACCAAGCACCAACTTGCGAGGTTATCAACGTCATCGTGGACATACTGCAAAGAGGAACTACCTCGCAGCCGCAGAACAAGGAAAGGGTAGAAAGCTCCATACTCGCCCTCGACTATGCCCCGAAACCTAAAAAGAGAAGCGAAGAACCATTAGGAGACCCCATCACGTTCGACCTTGCAAATCCTGAAGGACCGATCCACGACGACCCCATGGTAGTAACCGCAGTCATTGCTAAGTATGAGTTCAAACGAGTCCTGATAGACCAAGGATCCTCGGCAGACGTCCTCTAGTTCGACACCTTTAAGAAGCTCGGGCTGGACGAGGCCAGCATAAGGCCCTTCCCCGGCAAACTTATATGGTTCTCCGGAGCCCAAGTTCTTGTAGAAGGAATCATAACAGCCCGGACGACCATGGGCACTTTACCAAAGGTTGCAAGCCTTGACGTAGATTTTATCATTGTCTCAGCACCTTCGGCGTACAACGCTATTTTGGGGCGCCCGTCCCTGAACAAACTCAGAGCTATAGTGTCCACCGCACAGCTCATTATGAAGTTCCCAACGCCACACGGGGTTGGAGAAATCATGGTAGATTAAAAATTAGCGCGAGCATGCTACGCAGCAAGTCTAACAAAGACCAGCAAGGTTGCTCGCCTTGGTCCCAAAGAATCACGCGATGAACCCCCCGAGGGTAAAGAGTCAGGAGGAAAAAAGCAGGAGTCCGCCCGCCCGGACCAAACCTCCACCTAAGCTCTGAACGCACTTTGCATGCTCAGAACACCTCTCGGTCAAACTGCACACACCTCCGTTTCAAATTTAGGATTATCACTTTCAGCTTGACTAAGGCCTGCCTGACTAAGGTTATTCGAATGTAATCATTTTGTTTACTTTCAGCCTTACTAAGGCTAGCCTGACCAAGGCTGCTCGATTGTAACCATTTTGTTTATCATTAATCGAAGTATTCCTTTTTGAAAAGAGACATGGCCAAAATCTGCAAATTACTCGCATAAGTCCCAAGGAAGGGCAGTGGGCCAACCACCCAAACAAACGCTAAGAGGCTCTAAGGCCAAGCTAACATTCCCCAGGAAAAGCGTGGTTAAAAACCCTTTGGGTGCGAAAACGCAAAGTGCACGTTCACACAAAACACGCTAGCAACTGTATGCGACCGTCCTGATCACACGGTACTCATGCAAAAATCTTTTTACCCAGAAGTAAAGAGATAGCCAAAACAGAGAAACTGTACTCACACAAAACCTTTTTGCCCAGAAGTAAAAAGAGAGGCAGTAAAACTCAGCATAAATTCCCATTAATATCAAAAATGGGAAAGGCGTCCGCCTATTACAAGCTGCAAAACCTAAAAACCTATATAAACCGACTCTTGGGAATCCCCAAGATCTATGTTAGCCTTAGCCCTCGCTAGCTCGACATTGCCAACATCCCCCGACGACTTCTGCTGAACCGCCTCAGCCAGCTACTAAGAAATAGCCCCAATCTCGGGAGTACGCTCGCCGATATTAGAGAGCACCTGGTGGTACATCGAGCGGTCGGCCAACTGGCGGAGATAAGCAAGGTTCAATGGAGGATTAGTCTCCATCCCACCTCTGAGCTCACCATCGAAAAGCTCCCAAGAAGGATGAAGGGAAGCCACCCACTCAGCCAAAAACCTTTCTCCACAAAGGCACTCAAGTTGCTCGACCGCCAGAAGCATGCCATACATTCTCTGCACCAGCAACTCTCCCTGGAGGTCAGCAACATCAGCAACCTTACTCTCAGCATCCAGCCAGTCCGCAAGGTTATCACTAGCACGAACCTCAGCACCCTTCAAAGCTTCACGAAGAGAGTGCAGCTCATGCCGGTGCTTCTTGGCGTCTTCCCGACGAGCGACCAGCTCTTTACGAGTCATGTCCATCTCAAATCGCAGAAGCTTAACCTCAGAAGGCTGAGGACCCTCGACCCTGAGACGGGCAACCTCAAGAGTCAGGGACCTTATCTCACGACCTTGGTCCTCGCACTCCAACTCCTTCGCGGACAGTTGCTCGCGCACATCCTCGAAATTTTTCTTAGTGGCCTCCACAACAAAATTCCTAGTGGTCACTATTCCAATAAGCCGGTCCCTGTCAAGACGGGCTTCATCCTACAAAAAATAAACAAGTTAGCAGGCAAGGAAAAAACACGAAAAACAGCGAAAAATAGTGAGGCAGAATGAAGAAACTTGCTACTTGTTTCTCCCACACCATGCCAGCTTAGTGGAAGTCAGCCAACGCATCAGTAGCTCTGCCGAAGCCATGAATAGCATGATTCAGGGGGTGGTGTCCAACCCCCTAGCATTCCTCTCTCCCATCTCCACGGGAAAATGCCTACCGAAAGCCACCAACTCGAAAGAAGGCTCTTCCTCCAGTGTAAATTCCTTAGCAAAATGCATTCTCTATGCTTCACTGAAATGATTAAACCAAACTAAATAAGTCTATATTATAATAAGTGTAACTGTCATTTTTGGTTCAGACAATTTTATTTTGTAAATAAGGACCGCAAGGGGTCGTGACCTTGGGGGACTTGTCCTTAGGTGAGGACCTAGGTGCCTACGTAGCCTTGTGAAGGGATGAAAGTCCACGTAGTTCGTCATGGTGACATCTATAGGAGCCGTTAGGCAAGGCTGTTACCTGTATGGGGACGTGTGCGGCTAAGACACGTGTAAGGTACTCCAAGCGGGCGAGCCACTCATAGGAGGTTGCCTTAGGTTATGAGAGAGCAAGGGTCTCCTAGAGTTGTTGGGAGCTCTGTCTGAGGGAATCTCCAGGACGTAGATATGCCGGTTGAGGGCTAGATGATGGCCGGAGCTTGGTGGTCCGTGGGCTAAGCACTAAAGTTGATAATGGGGTGTACCGTATGACTTAAGGAAGGTCTAGCTCAGGTGTATTCAGAACGTGTGCAACTTGCTTCTTTTCTGACGTGTTGTGATCTACTCTCCCTATCCATGAGTCCCCCGAGTGAGGGCCCTTTATACCCGGTGTGGGGGAGAACGTGGTCAACCCATGTTCTTCCTAGACGTGGGTCGTCCCATGATGCTTGGAAGCTCTTCACGTCCCGTGGACGGGAGCCCAGGAGGAGAGACGTGGGTACTGGCCGCGTAGGGGATAGATGAGTGGTGCCACATGTCACTGGTGTAAGCTACCGTGGAGCTTCTGGAAGCCTAATGCCACGTGTCCCTAGGTGAAATATTCTGTAGTTACATATGTCCCCTAAGTCTACGGGTGTCAGGCGCCCGTGGACTTAAGTTTCGTTTTAGCAAGCTACTTAGGAAAATTCACTTGTTACCTTTTCTCAAAGCGAGCTCGTCCATAAGAGGGTCTGGCCATCTTGGGTGGTCGTTCGACTTTTGAGGCTTTGCGTATCTCTGAGTTTACGGTGAGAGAGTAGAGACGTCGAAGATGCCACGTGTCTCAATTTGGGAGGCTAACTGCTTGACTTCCTCAGCAAGTTTTTTAGCCGTTTCTGCAGAAAGTACGCGTCTTTTCGAGGAGGAGTCATCATTGCGTAGAGGGGATTGCCGGAATTACCCTCCAGGGGTGTGCATAGGAAACTCAAAGGTTAGGGGCCTTTTGGTCATTTGGGACGCTTCTCCCTGGGCAGGCTCGTCCGTAGCCAGCGGCTGGCAAAAGACTTTGTGAGGAGTTGCCTGTTGAAGGAGCAGGCTATGATCATTGCCACTTGTCATGGCCTGATTAATTTCTCTGGCCTCGAGTGATTTGTAGTCGTTTTCCTTCATTTAATGTGGGTGCGTTTCCGAGAGTTGCCATCATTAGCCTCAATTATGGATTTACCATAAAGGCCCTTCGGTGACTTCGTGCGACTCTTGGGTTTCCTAGGGATTTTTAGTCTTTGCGCCTCCTATTTCCGTATGACAGATCTGGTCCGTTCCTTTTCTCCACGTGTTCGGTTAGTGCAGGCGGTTGCAGTCCATTATGGTTGCACTGGATAATTTCTTTATCCGTTGCGGGATTCGAGGGGGCGGAGATTTTTGAATCGTCACGCCTTTGTACACCCTATAAATACCCTGCATTTGAAAGTTCTTTTCTTTTCAACGATTTCTCTGCCTCCTTGCTTCTTTTTGTTTCATTTCTTCCTCTAGTTCTCGCACCCTTCCTTTTTCTTGAACTAAAATTTCGCCGTTGGTGACGATGATAGCATTTTCCCTTTTGATTTCACTGATTTCGGAGATCTTCCTTCTTCTTCTTCTTCTTCTCCTCCTCCTCCTCCCCCTCTTAGCCATACATGTGACAGTAGTCAGAGTAGGGGGAAGAAGTTTGGGTAGACCTCTCTCCAGCGGCAGTTGTTGAAACTTCCGCCGTAATGCCTGGTGGAAGTGGGAGAGACACTCGAGTGCCTGTCCCGCCATCTCCTGATAAAGTCCGCCAGCAAGAGTATCCCAAGGGGAAAATAAGGAGGAAAGATAAGAGAGGAGACGGTGGCGGTTCTCGGGGGAGAGAAAGGAGGGAGGTTGCCACGGTGGTGGACCCCAAGAATAAAGAGGGAGGGTTCAAGAGACCTTCTCGTCCAGGTTCAAGGTTGTCATCTCAGGTTGTTCAACGGAGACCTGACTTGGCGGACACGTGGGCGGTGACTTCGGTGGAGGGTACTTTTCCTCCTCCTGTGCCTATCCATCAATCCCCTATGAAGGTGATTTTGTCGACTCGCACCGCGGCTCCAAGTTCAGCTGGTAGAGGTAATGAACCTGCCAACAAGAAAGCTCGGAGGGCGGTCGAGGAACCTGTGTTTGAGTCTTTTGCAGGGGAGAAGGTCGTTGCAGATGAGACAATGGTTGAGGCTCCATTTGGAGGGGCCAGAGCTGGTGAAGCGACTGGTGAGGCCGGGGCCCTCTCTTGTGGAGGGAATGTAGTGGTGAGTCAAATGGCCACCGCGGAGGATGTTTCTTTGGGGTTGGACGTCAGTCCTCGTAAGCTTGTCGAGTTGCTGGAAGAAGAGCCTTCTTTTGAGATGGCGGTTTTGGGCAGGCGTTTTCTCGTGGATATGGGAGAGAGGAATGCCAGGGGGTTGGACACCAGCCCCCTGCATATTGCTGTTCGTGGCTTTGGCAGAGTTGTCGAGCCATTAGCTGACTTCCACCAGGCTGGAACTGCGTGGGAGAAACAAGTAGTAAGTTTCCTTCCTCCGTCCTGCTTTTTCATAGTTTTCGCTTGGAGTTTTCCTTTTTGCATGGTCTTTTCCTTGCTTGCTGACATTCCTTTCTCTTGCAGCATGAAGCCCGTCTCGACAGTGATCGGCTTCTTGGAATAGTGACCGCTAGGAGTTCAGCTCTAGAGCCCACTAGGAAAAATTTTAAGGACGCGCACGGGCAGCTGTCCACGAAGGAGTTGGAATGCGAGGACCAAGGTTGAGAGATAAGGTCCTTGACTCATGAGGTTGCTCACCTTAGGGCCGAGGGTCCTCAGCCTTCTGAGGTCAAGCTTATGCGATCTGAGTTGAAGAGGACTCGTAAGGAGCTTGCCGCCCTTCGGGAGGACGCCGAGAAGCGCCGGCATGAGTTGCACTCTCTTTGCGAAGCTTTGAAGAGTGCCGAGGCTAGCGTCAGCAAGAATCTTGCTGGTTGGTTGGAGGCCGAGAGCAAGGTGGCCGATGTTGCTGATCTCCAGGGAGAACTGCTAGAGCAAATGATGTACAGCATGCTTCTGGCGGTTGAGCAACTTGAGCGCCTTCATGGGGAAAGGTTCTCGGTCATTTGGGTGGCCTCTCTTCATCCTTCCCTGGAGCTTCTGGATGGTGAGCTCATAGGTCAGCTGGAGACTGACTCTCCTTTGAACCTTGCCTATCTCCGCCAATTGGCTGACCGCCTGCTGGACCACCGAGTGCTTTCTGTTATTGGTGGGCGTGCTTCAGGGATTGGATGTACTACTCAGCAGTTGGCTGAGGTAGTTCAGGAGAAGCCGTCGGGGGATGTTGGCAATGACGAGCTTGCGGGGGCTGAAGCCAACGTAGATCATGGGAATGCCCAAGAGTAGGTTTATGTAGGGTTTTAGGTTTTACACCTTGTAATAGGCGGACGCCTTCCCCATTTTGATATTAATGAGAATTCATGCCGAATTTAACTGTCTCTCCTTTTACTTCTGGGCAAAAAGGTTCTTTGCGAGTACAGTTTCTCTAATTTGGTTATCATTTTACTTCTTGGTAAAAAGATTTTTGTATGAGTACCATGTGATGAGGACGGACGTATACTTTTGCTAACGTGTTTTGTGTGAACGTTCACTGTGTTTTTCGCACCCAAGGGGTTTTTATTTAACCGCGCTTTTGGGGGAATCTTAGCTTCGGCCTTAGAGGCTCTTGAGCGTGTTTTTGGGCGGTCAGTCCACTGCCCTTCCTTGGGACTTTATGCGAGTACTTTGCAAATTAAGGCTACGTCATTTTTTTCAAGAAGGAATATTTTGATTAATGATAAACAAAATGGTTACAATCGAGCAGCCTTGGTCAGGCTAGCCTTAGTCAGTCTGAAAGTAAACAAAGTGATTACATTCGAATAACCTTAGTCAGGCAAACCTTAGTCAGGCTGAGTGGCAATCCTAACTTTGAAATAAACTAAGACGTGTGCAATTTGACCGAGAGGTGTTTTGAGCGTGCAAAGTGCGTTTAGAGCTTAGGTGGAGGTTTGGTCCAGGCGGGCGGACTATTGCTTTTTTCCTCCTGAGTCTTTACCCTCGGGGGGTTCGTCACGTGATTCTCTAGGACCAAGGTGAGTAACCTTGATGGTCTTGGTTAGGCTTGCTGCATAGCATGCTCGCGTTAGTTTTTGATCCACCATGATTTCTCGAACCCTGTGTGGCGTTGGGAACTTCATAGTGAGCTGTGCAGTGGACACTACAGCTTTGAGTTTGTTTAGGGACGGTCGCCCCAAAATGGCATTGTACACCGAAGGTGCTGAGACGATGATGAAATCTACGTCAAGGCTTGCAATCTTTGGTAAAGTGCCCATAGTCGTCCGGGCTGTTATGATTCCTTCTGCAGGAACTTGGGCTCCGGAGAACCCTATGAGTGTGCTGGGGAAAGGCCTCATGCTGGCCTCGTCGAACCCGAGCTTCTTAAAGGTGTCAAAGTAGAGGACGTCCGCTAAGGATCCTTGGTCTATTAGGACTCGCTTGACCTCGTAGTTAGCAATGACTGCGGTCACTACCATGGGCTCGTCGTGGATTGGTCCTTCGAGATTTCTGAGGTCGAACCTGATGGGGTCTCCTTTGGATCCTTCGCTTTTCTTTTTATGCTTCGGGGCATAGTTGAGGGCGAGTATGAAGCGTTCCACCCTTTTCTTGTTTTGCGGTTGCGAGGTAGTTCCTCTTTGTAGTCCGCCAACGATTACGCTAATAATCCCGTGAGTAGGTGCTTGGTCGCTAGCCTCCCTCGGATGCTCCGTGTTAGCCCTGCTCTCCTCTTTGATGTATCTGCCCTTTACGGATCAGATCCTCAATCTAATCCTTTAAGTGAATACAGTCGTTGGTCTCGTGCCCGTAGTCCTTGTGGAACTGGCAATATTTGGACTTATCTACTGGCTTTCCAGTCTTCCACCTTTTGATTTACGGGGGGAAACTGAGCATGTCCGAGTGGTAAATTTCTTCCAGGACCCCGACGTGGGACTTGTTGAGGGGAGTGTAGCTGGTGAACCGTCCTTTGGGAGGCGTTCGAGGTCGAGGTGACGAGCGCTTTCTGTTATTTTTCTCCTTGGAGTTTTGGTTATTTGTTGCCATCTTCTCCTTCTTCTCAGATCGCTCCATGTCACATCTACTTATCAGGAATTTTTTTCATTTTGTCCTTAGGAATCTGTTCATTTTCTTCCTGAATGAACCATTCCAGACGGTCCATCAGTTCCTATAAAGTAGAAACGGGACACCTGTTGAGTTTCCCATAGAATTGTGAACATCAGAGGCCTTGCTTAATGACGAAGATTCCAACGGCATCTTGGAGGCCTCTGACTTGGAGCAAGAGTTTGGTGAAGCGGGCCAAGAAGGCTTGTAAGGTCTCCCCTTCTTCCTGGTGAAAACCAATAAAGGAATCCTCATTCTTCTGGTATTCCTTACTGCTAGCGAACTGGGTGAGGAATTTCTGAGCCAGTTGCTCGAAGCAGCGAGAACCACCTTAGAGCTACCACCTTTAAGGTCGAGGGGAAGACTCGGCATTGCTGGCTGTCCATCATGTCGAGTATCGACATATCCAAATTAAAGGTGTTAATGTGATCTAGCGAATCAGTCTCTCCACCATAGGGTTCTATGTAAAAAGGCATCTTGAAACCCATGGGCACATGTTCGTTCATGACTTGTTGGGTGAAGGGGTGTCTCCCTTTCCCTTGGAAGTCGAAGCCAGGCCATTGATATTGTCCTGAGTGAGCGGACATGCCGTAGGGGGCGTACGGGTTGTAGGCTTCTGCCCAAGGCATATCTAGATAAGATCTCGGTGGATAGTTTTGGGCGCACTGCTTGCTTGGCGACCATTGTAGGTCCAGGTGGGATTAATGGCGAGGGAGCTGGTGCTGTCAATGATAGTCGTGCGAATTCCATAGGTAGAGTCCCGAATTGTATTGCGGGCAAGCCGGTAGGGTCATTGGGAGCTCCTGCGAGTGCGCCATATGGTGCCGCCGGTAATTGGACGCCTATGTTTGCTTGGGAGCGGTTCCTGTCCTCTTCCCATTGTTGTTGATGTATGGCCGCTATCTCTACCTCGAGTTGGTCCAGCTCCATCTCTTGCGAGACCCTTGCCGACTCTATTAGTTCTTGGTTGCCAGTTGAAGGGCAAGGGTTGTGCGGCATGCCATAGGGATGCTGACGGCATGCTTCCTCCCTGGCTGCTGGTGTCTGGACCACGGTTTCTACAACAGCCACCTGTGTCCTTGAGGTGCTCTGCGGCTGGGTTGTGTTCGAGCCACCATCTATTGTGACGACTTCAACTGTCCCTTACCTGTTTCTTGTACTGCGCCTTAAAGCGCTTGCGCCAGTCGTGGCTATAGGTGTAATACCCGGGAAATTTTTTCGAAGTTTAAAACAAAATAAAAGAGAAAGAAAAGAAGTAGAAAATAATTTATGGGATTTAATTCAGGACTTAAGAAATTGGAAACCTGAATTAAATAGGGAAAGGAAATTAAATTAAAAATATATCTTTATTATTTTTAAGTGATTATTATTTATCTTATTATCTATTTTTTAAAAAAAAAGAAGAAAAGAAAATGAAATATGTATTAGTTGTGTCTTAATTTAATTATTAACTAAATTATTTCTAATTATATTTATTTATTTATTATTCTAATTATATTTAATTTTTAATTATTTTGAAAAGGGGGCCAAGGGGTTTGGGTAGTAAAAGAAAGAAAAGGAAAAAAAGAGAGTGAGAGAGACGTGAGAGAATGAGAAAGAGTTGAAGTCATTGGAAGAGAGAGAGAGGGTGAGGTGTGAAGAAGAAGAAGGGTAGGGGTTCGCCGGAAAAGTGACCGGTGAGAGCTAGCTGACGCCGGAAAAAGTCACCAGAGCTCGGGTACGACATCTCCTACACCTTCCACCAATCGAATCAAAGGTTGGTAAGAATCGAGGGTAGATTGAGACCTAGGAAGTGTTCTTGAACACTTAGTTGGGGTAAGAATCGAGACTATACCCTCGGGTTTAGCTGAATTCGAATTTTGAAGGATTTCTAAATATTTATAAATTAGGGAAATTATTGATAATTAGGAATTGAGCTTGGATTTGAGTAAATAGGCTTGGATTGGAATTATTGAAATTATATTGTTGAAATATTAGCTGAACAAGACTCGTGAAGAGCTGGCCTGAGGTTACTAATGTTGAACCTTGACGTTAACGTGCCGGGTCCCTGCTCGGATTGCCCAATTACACTTTAAGGGTGATATTGAGGGCTCCTAACCTCTTCTTTTCAATCTTAAACACCCAAGAATAATTCTAAAAATGTTATCAAGCATCAAGAATTTTTTTAGGTACTATCTTGTTTCTCAAGGATGGAAACTTGCGGAACAATAAAGTCCAAATTTTAAAATGGCAATTTAATTCCTTCGTAATTATTAGGAAACCTTAAGTAGGATAATTTAGAAGCATATCGAGGTTTAGTAACTCAAATCCAAGGCTCCAAAATCAATTCAAGGTGAGCGATAATTATACGAAACCAAGTGCGTAGCACTTGAGACTCTCATGGAAGAGAGGGAAGATGGATAAGACCAAGAACTCGGTTCTTGGCGACGTTTAGGTGCATTTTTAGGCACGAGCATACCATATGCATATGAGTTGCATATAGTTAAGATTGTTAACCACGTGAATGCAATTGTTAGGAAACCACGATTCGTCCGGAGCGGGAGTTACTCCAGGACAAGCGCAAGGAAGCCGTCTAGGTGAGGGGTTTCCCATCCTTGCCCTACAGGGTTGATTGAGGATGTGGATATGTGGTTTGCCTACTTGCCTATTTGTAAGAATTATGTAGTGGTTAACATGCTATTGTTGTTCCTAAACTGTTATATATGAAAGTATTTGTATATGTGTGTTTGACTATAGGTAAAGAGGTACTGGAGGGTATCCATGTGATGACATGAGATACGCCGAACAGTACAAGCAAGGGGGTAAGTTGTTGATTGAGTCCAAGGTTTGGTTTACCCTATTAATTAGAAACTCATTAAAGAAATCATATAGAAGTTGTTAGTAGACGTCGACGTTTCATGGTAATTGAACTTAGGGAAGACCTTAGAGCTAGGTTATGATCTAATCAAGGGTTTGGGTATTAAATAAGGATTAAAAAGACCTCATAAATGGATTAGTGACTTATAGGGAGGTTCGTACCACCTAGGTAAAGTTATTTTAGGATAGAAATGGGTAGATAGAGTCAGAATCCCAGCTAAGAGCTCAAGGAGAGAAACGAGTCAGAAAAGATTTGCCCGTTGAGGCCATTGCCCTAGCCTGGCACTAGGGTCAGTTGAATACTAAAACATTTTCCCGTTGAGGCCATTGCCCTAGCTTGGCACTAGGGTCAGTTAAATATTAAAACATTTGCCCGTTGAAGCCATTTCCCTAGCCTGGCACTAGAGTCAGTTAAATATTAAAACATTTGTCCGTTGAGGCCATTGCCCTAGCCTGGCACTAGGGTCAGCTAAATATCAAAAGATTTGCCCGTTGAGGCCATTGCCCTAGCCTGACACTAGGGTTAGTTAAAGATTAAGAGAAATTGCCCGTTGAGGCCATTGCCCTAGTCTGGTACTAGGGTCAGTTAAACATTAAAAGAATTTGCTCGTTGAGGTCATTGCCCTAGCCTGGTACTAGGGTCAGTTGAGTGATTTACAGTTTTCAAATAATATGTTAAAAAGTGATTGCTTGTTTATGAGAAGCATTATCCATAGGTTTATCTATGATGTTAATGTTATATTAATATTGCCTGATCGTATTATAACATTTAATAAACTGGACTTTCATGCGCATGTGATTGTGGGTGTTTCCCTTTCCCAGCTGTAGTGGTACCCGCCGCTACACCGAGGATGGAAAGCTTCTAAGTGAGTCTGTTTGACTTACTCCCTCTACTTTAATGTTTCAGATACAGAGATCGGGCAGGCATCGACGTCCAGACAGTGAGACGGACATCATACTATCCTTACGCACTTGTTCACGTGGGTGGACACCTTTTGCTTATTTTGATTCTTTTGGTTGTACATATTATAAGTTGTAAGGGTTTTATATATATATATTTACAGCTTTCGATATGTACCTACTCTAGACTTGTCGGCTTCATATGTACTTAAAGACAGGATCCAGTTTGGGGATAAACTAGGATATATGTATGAGTATATAAACTTTTGCATGTGAATAGGATAGATAGGATTTACCAAAACATCTATGCCTATTTTGTCACTTAATTTTTAAGTTCTATTCAAGGTTACATGAATCCCAACAATATTAAATTCCTTCTTTAATCAAATTCCAAACCCTAACCATATCTTAAAAATTCCCAAATCTTTCAATATGTTCCAAGAGATAGAAACTAGCATTTTAACAAGAGTTTCCAAGAATTTTTTTCTCTTCCCAAACTATTACCATCAAATATAGAAACGAGAGAAAGAAGGAACTCACATTATTATTCCACCATTTCAAACTTCTCTCAAAATCCACACCATCACCCAACATCACAAAAAAACAAAGTGCAGTAGCATTTTTAGCACTTTCCCAAACATCATCTCGCCGGAACTGACGACGTTAGCCGGCTACGGTGCTCCGAAAACGTGGCTCAAGTGTGGCAAAGAAAAAATAAAGAAAGGAAGGAAGAATGAAAATAAGAGGAAATTGGAAAGGAAAGAAGGAGGATCGAATTAAAAAAAAAAGAGAAGGAAGACGCTCAAGAAGTCTCGGGAGAAGAGAGAGACAAAATCTAATCTATTTCGTAAAATCACAATTTTGCCCCACAAAAAAAGTGTCTTTCAATTAAGTTCCTCTTTTATTACAGTTTTTCCCCGCATAAAAGAAATTTATTTTATTTAAGTCCCTAATTATATTTTACGTATGACCTTCACTTCTTTCTTTTTCCCTATAAAAATACTAATAATTTTATATTTTGATACTCCTCTCCAAATTTCATAAATGAGAAACAACTAATAAGAGGGTGTTATATTTAGTTTTCGGTGTCCCACATTCTCCGAAAATGAGGGTCATTACAGTAGTTGGGATAAAAAGCGAATAGAGCTGCCATAACTTCTTGAAAGGCTATGAGATTGTCATTTATCCTTTAAAATTTCAACCAAACATGAATATCAGCCAAACCCTAGACTGAAACCTTGAGAGGAATTTATATTACTTTAACTATTTTGTCCTCATTACATCAAAATAGGAAAATACTCCTCCCCTTTCCCACTACCCTCACCACTACCCCTACTTCTCACCACCACTCTCACCACTACCCTCACCCGTACCACTACTCGCTACCACCGCTTGCCACCACCACTCCACGGATTTGGATCTCCCAATTTCTTAGGGTCAATTTCCCCTCATTTCAACAATTCAATAGCAAGAATGCATTTCAACCATAAAAAGAAAGAGTAAAGTGTAAATGAGGGGAAAAAAAGAGAGATACACAATAGAAATGGACCCTCTCCTTTTTATAAGAAATTTGAGAGATTTAGGACGCGTTTGTGTATACTTATAAAAACTGCTGATTTTTAAATGACTTCTTTTCGAATTGAGTTTTTAAAAGTGCTATGAATGAGAAGCAATTTATGTTTGGTGTTAGTTGAAAATTATTTTTATTAGTAGTAGAAAAACAATTGGTGTTTGTTAAATTTATATAAAAAAAGTGTTTTTATCTGTAAAATTAACAATAAATGTAGGTACATATTAGGATGTTATCAATGTTATTAAATAATAAATAGATATAAATATTTAATTTGTTATTTTTTATTAAACAAACAAACATAAAATGCTAATTAGTTTATTAACCTATTAAATGCTAGTTAAATAAATTATTAATTTTAATTCATGTTACTTTATTATTTATGATTATTTTTTTAGTAATTAAATATCTATTTAGGTTATATAAATAAAATAAATAAATATTTATTATTATTTATCTTTATTAATTAAATAATTTGTTGATTAAAATATAATGATATAAATGCATTTAAATATTTAATACATTGAAATATCTCAAGACTAAAGTTTAAAATAAAAAAAGATATAATGAGAAATATAAGATTTTATTAGGGTTATTTTTGTCATAAAATATTTAAATTTTAACTTCTGCTACTAGCTAGAAAAAAAAAACTCTAATTTTTAGTTTCTGCTTTAAGCTGAAAAAGTACATCTGCTAAAACTCAGAATCACTTATTTTGTAAAAATAAACATGTATAAACAGCACCATTTTTCAAAATAAAATGATTATAAAAAAAATAAGTGCTTTTTTATAAAAAGAAGCATGCACAAACAGGTTAAATCCATCACTCCGCAACTATCAAATTTAATTACAGGGTTAAATTAGTCATTTTATTTGATTTTTTTACATTTTTTCCCCAAATTGGAAAAGTAAAAGACGATTTTCCCAAAAAAAATGGTGAAAAAAAAGTGAGTCCCACTTCATCAATTTTCTGGCTCTTACTTTTTTCTTTCATTCTCTCTCCTCACTTCGCCCATTTACAATTTTGCTCAATGTGGACGGTAGAGGATTCAATCTTTTTTCTTATGTCATACAAAATGTATTAATTCGTTTGTTCGAAAAGGCTAAAATATTTAATTAAAAAAAGGAAAAGGCTAAAATTAGTGAGATATCCCTAAAAGCCACCGTACTCGTTGCACGCGCGTCTAGCCATCATCATCACTGTGTGTTTGTGTCCTCCTTAGAAACCCGAAAATGTGAAAAGGCGATTTGAAAAGACTTCACGGTCAAACGGCTTGGATCTGTTCACCCACCAAAACTGTGGGTGCCATCAATGCCTTGATTGTGTGTAACCCACAATTTAATATTTCACAAAAACTTCATTTTAATCCTAACGTTTAATATTTTTCTCAATTTTAGGTTGGATTCTCTACATTGAGCAAAATTGTAAATTGGTGAAGTAGAAAGAAAGAGAGAGAAAATTAGGAGAGAGAGAATTGATGAGAGCAAATCCTCTAAAATCAATACAGGTGTAGTGCTTTGTTTTATAAGTTTTTTCTCACTTGTTATTAAGTTTGGGGTTTTGGACGATAATTTTTTTTACAACAAAGTGAGAAAAAGCTTTAAAATAAAAAACTATACTACACCTGTAGTGATTACAGAGGATCCAATCTCAATATTGATGAAGTGGGACTGACAATTTTTTCTCTCTCCTCACTTCACCAATTTACACTCTTGCTAAATGCAGAGGATCCAATTTCCTCATTTTCACTTTGATCCCTCACATTTGTGATTATTACCAATTTGATTCCTCCATTAGCTGATAGCATTTACACTTTTTTTAGAGCAATTATTTATACTTTCTATCTCATTACAATTTTTTTTTCATATTATTTTCATCTCCCTCAATATTCTCCTCGTCTCCCTTGTTAAAAGTAAAAGTGATGATGACATGACAATAATTAATGTGACAACTAACTGTCATTAAATCTATTTAAATGGTTTTATTCACTTTTTCCTACCCACTCATTCTCAAACTAATCTCATTAACTCTTTTTTTTTTCTCAATGAACTCCATCCTCGGTGAGTTTGAAGCGTCCTGCTTCCTTTTAGTCCAACTTTATTAAAATTAGGGTAAATTACACTCTCCTCCCCTCTATTTTAAAGACCTACACTCCCCCCATTAAGAAATTAATACAAGTTACAATTTAATCCAAACTTATATTTTCCATGGATTTGTAATAACCTAATATTCTATTGCCATCAGAGAATTAAATAAGTATAAAATATATAACTTCAATAAATATTTTTGGGGTTAAGCTATTTTTGGGAGCTTTTAATATTCGTATAAAAAAATTTGGAAGGCAAAAGACTAATTCTAAATACCAAAAATAATTCTATATACATTTATTAATTTTTCTTTTCTTTTTCATTTATGTTTCTTCCTTTTTCTTCTTTTCTTTCTTCTCTTTCCTCCTCCAAAACTTTCTTCCCACGCCTCCCATTTTCTTTTCACTTCTTCCTCTTATCTCTCACTCTCTTTCGCCCATATCTCACATTCTCTCATATACGGCACCCCATCTCTCTCCCTCATTGAAAATTTTTATCACCACTAGCACACCACCATCAGCCGCCGTCCGTCGCCGGTCATCTTCTCCACCGGTGAGTTGTTACATTTTCTCTTTCCAAAGTCCTTCTTCCTCGCTTTATGCAATTTGGGAAAAATTTAAGAAATGGGTTATTTTAAAATTTCATTCTTTTGCTAGTTTAAATGCTAAGATCCTACTAATAAGATGATTATATTATTGGATTTAGACTTAGAAGAGCATTTGGAAGCTTTTTCGTGAGTTGAGAAATTTTATCGATTTTCTAAAAATTAATGGGGTGGTTCTGGAGTTTTTAAGATTATGGTATGTTGCTATAGATGATGGAAATAGTGGGTTAAGGATGAAAAATCGAAGAAATGGATGCAAAACTATGATTTTGTGAAAAGGGACCAAATTGAAATTTTCGAAAATTATGGGTAATAAATGAAAATTCCATAAGTTCTGCTCATTTTAGTAACATTTAGTTCCAAGGAGTCTCTCATGTAAATTTGGAAAATTTTAGAAACCTTTAGGAGCTACTTTCGAAACTAAAAAGGTTTGAGGTACTAAACTGCAAACTTTAACAATTCTGTATAATTATCGTAAATGCATAAATCTAAATTTTTGAATAGTGTTGGTCTCAAAAGTATTCCAAAAATGATTTTGGTGAATATTAGACCTGTCTAAGTTCATCCTTGAAGGTAAGAAAGTGTTAGAGACTCAAGTGAAAATAGTATTAAAGGTGAGGACTACAATGTAAAATCTACAAGTTATAGACCCTTTAGTGTTTTAGGGATTATAAAAGGATGTTAGATGGTAATTGAGGAAATCTCGAGTGAAGGATATTGGTAATTCATTGAATATGGAAATGACGTTCTATAATCTTTACAAATTTAGGCAACTTTGTGGATGCTCCAAATATATAAGCTGGATTGGAGGACTCTTGGAGCGTATTTTCACTTCTTGGGTTATCAATGAGTGGTCATACAACCACTTTTTACCATATGTCTTGTTTGTATTGAAGAACTTCATAGCAAGCACCATATGTAACTTTACCTAATTTTAGTCCATATATATTTTTTATAATGTCGTCGTCCATCGCACGGGATACCATGCTAGTTGATTGAAAAAAATGGCCCAAAACAACGTCAATTTGCACAAGTCAATCGTGTTGATTACGATTCATAGTGGCGGTCTCATACAACCTCTGCGGAGTTTGATGCTTCTGAAATAATGGAAAAAGAGATTGAGATATAAAGCTTGCATAGCAAAGCCAAAAGAGTGGTTACATAAGTCAAACCTCGCGTGGGCAAATGAATAAAATCCCTCAGTCATAACGCACAGAAACCCTTCGTTTGCTCGAATAGCCTAAAATACTCTTACCAGCTGCGACACGCTTTGTACGCCCCTAGCCATCATCATCACTGAATCCCTCGAGAATCTCGCCATGTGTGTGGGTCCATATACACCCCGTCATTTCCCTCTTTGATATAACAATTAACAAAACATTTATGTTTGTTTGAGGTTTCTGAGGAGGGTCTGGCTACCACCCATGTTTGATTGAAGTTTTAAAGGAGGAGTGACAATCTCTTTGTATAGTAAAATCTCTTTATATGGAGGTTTTATCAAAACCCTCCTGGATTTTTATCATTTTATTCAAACTACCATCACTAAAATTTAATTATAGGATAATTTGGTCATTATATCTCAATTATCTCTCAATTATTTGATTTGTTTCGTGGAAAAAATTTCTTTTTGATATTTAAGATCATACAAATCACAAGAACTATCTCAAGCTCTCCAAACATTACATTAACTAAACAACTTGGGGGTTGAAGGACCTTTCAGTTATGCTCTTATTCCCTATACTCCATATCATTACGGGTAATTATTTCCCTCTTCATTTGGACATCCCAATTTCCCAATGACTCATCCCCTCGCAATTTAAATTCTTCTTCATAGATAATTCAAATATTAAATTTTTTGTTGAAAAGACATCTCGGACTCGATGCCTACAAAGAGTTCACTACTAAACAAAGCATTGCTAGAGAATCACTTCCCGTGAGGTTCTTCAATCTTCACTTGCGTGTAAAAGTTCTTCGCCGGAGAGAGGTTGGTTCCACAAAATCCTCATCTAAATTCTTCCCCTTGCAGTTATGATAAACATGAAAGTTTTCTGTATCCATTTTTCTTGCTTTCTACTGATGTTAATGAGTTTTAAGGATGTGAGCTGTTGCATTTTCTTTAATTGAACTTCATGTGTATCTATTTGCGATGGATTTTCTATTATAACTTGCTAGGAAAATGGAGAATCGACAATCAATCGTGGTTATAGCACAGTTCAATGTTATATTGAAAGAAGTTATTGAGACGTTGGGATATGAAGTACCAACTTATGAATGCATGAAATCTAGGCTAGACCACGAACTGATGTTTCGTGGAAAATTATTTAAAGATGGTTTACAAGGTGATGAATTGATAAAAGTAGAAGGCCAAAGTGCATGCACTAAAACTAAAGCTGAAAATTCAGCTGCTGATCATGTGCTGAAGTATTTGAATACTAAATACAATTTTACCATTCTTGACTTTAATTATGCTGAACTTTGTCAAGTTAGAAGGACTCTTGAAACACTAAAAAAATCTCTTAAAGGGGAACTTAAAACACTCAGAAAATCCCTTGAAGACCTGCCAAGTTCAAGTAATTAATTTCATGTTTCAAAGATTTTAAGGCTAAACATTTTATGTTCCATTAAATTGTCAGTTTGTGCTCGTCTAGCTTGAATATTTCCAAACCTATCTTGCAATTGCCTCAACTCACTCACGAAAATTCTTTCTTGTGAAGTTGGGGTGATGTTATATACCAAATATTTGATAGTGAACTGTATCAAACAAATTTAATGGGTTTATCTAAAGCTTAAGTCAAAATATTACCAACATGTTTTTTTTTTCATTCCTCTATCAAAAGTTAGCTAAAAAGTTAAATGCGATGGGCAAGAAATAAATTTGGTTTGTTAAATCAATTTGACTATATTTATTGTTATATTAAAAATAATATCACGATTGTAATATCCGAGATATTTAGATTTAATTATTTTCATTATTATTAAATTTATTTTTCTTTCAGAAAGAAAAATAAATTAAATTAAAGATAAAATAAAATTAAGGGGAGAAAAATAGGAAATCTAAGTATTCTTTTTAGGACCTAAAAGAAGAAGGGATTAAAAAGATTGGAAAGAAATAGGATATAACAAGTAAATAAGTTTTTCTGCTTAATAAAAAAAAAGGAAAGTAAATATAAAATAAAATAAAAATGAAAAGCAAAACAATATATATATATATATATGGGGGGGAGCAACCGTGACCCCCTCCCATTACACACAAATAAACAAATAAAAAAAAAAGAAAAGAGAAGGCAGAAGCAAACGTGACCCCTTACCAATTAATTAATTAACACACATAAAAAATATAAGCATAAGCAAAACACAACAGCAGCAGCACGCAACGGACCGAGAGCAACACACGCACGCACGGAAGGAAGAGGAGTCACGGGGAGAAGGGCACCGACCGGATTCTCGCCGGAGAAGGTGACCGGAGTCTTCTCTCAACACTCACTAGCCTTTTAGCCGATTGATTCAAGGTGAGAAAGCCCCAATCCTCCAAAACCCCAATTTCTTCAATTTTGGGTATTTTAGAAATTCTTCAAATACTTCCAATCGGGGCATTCCGGGGTTAAATTCGAGCTTAGTGGGTGTTATTGAATGCTTGGGGAGGTTCAGGATCGAAGCTAAACCGTAGGAATTGACCGGGTATGGAAATTAGGAAAAATTGGGTTAGGAAAGTGCTCTAAAATTCGAAATTGATAGTTTGATACATGTTTAGGCTTGGATTGGAGTATTATAAGTGTTGTAATGGCTGGAAATAGACAAGGGAATAAAGCTTGAGTATTTAGCGTCTCAACCGAAACCCAGTCCGGTGAAAAAGAGGTGAAATACTAAGCCACCGTACAGTAAGGAGCTGTACGGTGGGTTGGACACCTTGGTCTAGTCCGTGGGGGACACCTAAGATCCGCTAAATTGGTTCCAAGGCTCTAATTATACCCAATTATATTTTTATATATAATTAAAGAGGTAATAATTAAGCTTTTACTCGGCGAATAAGGGAGACGGTGGAATGAGTAAGCTAAAGCCCCTTTTGAACCGTGAATTTAATTCTTTTATTAGTTAAATACCCATATGAACACATGAAGGGAAATTTAGGCAAGTGGGAATCTCTAACCTAAGCAATTAGAGGTTCTAAATGGCTCGAAAGTGTGAAAGTCGAATATGAGACAATCTGGACTTTCAGAAAGAGCAAAAAAGACAACGTAACGAACTAAATAATTAGTTCTTGGAAAATATCTAGAGGGTGCATAAGCATTAGCATGATACGTACATGGTGGAAGCTTCTTTACCCGTTCTAAATTTCTTAAATATATATATGTGTATAGGGCACCACAGGGTAATCGGAGCTTCAGGCACTCCGAGGACTGATCAGGAGGGCCAATGAGGTGAGGGCCTCTCCCATCCCTGCCCCACAGGGTCGGATGACTACGTGGAAATGTGGTTTGCTCTATTTTGTGCAAATTGATATATGAACTATGTCTATTTGAATGTATTTATGTTACGCGTATATGATTAGTGAGTAAACAGTGGACGTGCAAACTGTTTATATGTTTATATGTTCATTCTCAAGTGAATATGCGATATTGTGGCTCACTGAGCCTTATATGATACCGTGGGTAGGATTGAGTCGGAATTTCATATGTGAGGGTTCATTAAAATTAGAAACCGATTTAAATTGATCATCGTGCAAAGGTTTTGACCGTATGGTACATTGAGGAAAATGAACCTAGGTTGTTAAATGTGAGTGAGAGTGTTGCATAATTGAAACGGGGGAAATCTAGGCCTAACTAAAGAACACGTATGAAATTCTGTTAGTTACAAATAGGGCGTCTTTCAAGGTTAAATATCTTAGTTGAGTTTGTTTAGTTGTCTGGGTAGATCGAGTCGGTCATCCTGATCGGACAGACAGGATTATGACGTCAGTAAGTATGCCACATAGTGGCCATTACCTTGGGTTAAACTGAGGTCAGACAAGTTGCCGACTATTACTCTAAGCGTGTCTTGGAGTCAGAAAGCTCCTACTGTGATCAACTAGGTTCGTACAAGAGATTGCCTTCGGGCCAGTATTTCTCCCAGCATAATGCGGGAGACAGAAATTGAATACCTACGTGTATAAGTATATGCTAATTATGGAACCATATGGTATATGTTTATGATTGGTTTACATGCGGATTAATAAATATGTTAGGAGCATGAATTAGGATTTTAATTGTGAATATGATACATTGATTGCCTGCTCATGTTAAAGGTCACAATATAAATCCGTTTCATGCGTATGTGGTTGTGGTTGCTCACTTCCCTCAGCTGTATTGGTACCCGCTGCTACGCCAGGGATGGGGGAGCTCCTCACTGAGTCTTTTCAACTCACCCCCTGTTTACATGTTTCAGATACAGGTGGTTCAGGCGTCGGGAACGCGTCCACTTCTTCTCAGGGAGGCGGACAACTCTGAAGACCGCACGCATAGTCCGCGTGGGTAGCGTATTTTGGTTTATGTAAATAAATCAGGATGTATATGTATATATGATTGCTTTTTGGACGTAGCATTTGTACGGTTACATCTGCTATGTATATATATATATATATATATATATATATATATATATATATATATATATATATATCATACTTGAATTCTAGCATTGTCGCCTTCATACAGATTAAGGTTAGGTCTTGGCATTGGGACTTTAGGCTATGATATAGCATATATCATGTATATATATATGACTTCCGCATGCGACTAGGATAGATCCCACACCTTGAGGTGTGCGATCAATGTGTAAATTATATATATGTGTGACTAAATACCTGATTGTATGAAAATATGGCTTCCGCATGTGAATAGGATAGATCACACGCATTGAGGCATGTGATCAATATGTAAACTATATGCAAGCTTGTGATTGAATATATGTATGACTGTATACAGGACTCCTGCATGTGAATAGGATAGATCACTCGCCCTGAAGCGGATGATCAATATGCATACTATATGTACGTGTGAGTGATTATGTGTATATGTATATATTGAAGCAGCGTTGAGCGAGCCGTGGATTGCTCGCTACTTAGGTCACCGGAAATGGATGACCATATGTATTATATATTGTTTGTATTAGCAATGGGTAGTTATGAACATGTGAAAATGCCAATCAGGGATTAGAGGCTTACGGGATAGGAGAAATCCTACTTCCCGTGCCGGTCACGGACCTTCGATAGGGGCACCAAATGTAAGGTAAATGGAGCACCAAATGTCAAACCCAAAGATATCAGAGGCTTAGACAATTTTTGATCTTATTCATTCGGGTTGCAGGGTGAAACCAATACAGTTTGCTTCCACTTGAGGGCAGGCCACAAGATTTTGTCCAATAATTATACCCATGGGACATAAATTGAGATTAAGATTTAAGAATAGAATGCGTGTAATGTTATATCCTTGACTTAAATTTGCTTACTTAATTACACTTTCCTTCATAGTATTTTTAAAAAAATTTCTTTAATCGAAAGTTTTTTTCACACTTTTCTTATCAATAATTTGTTTTTACTTTTTGAATATCATCTGAAGGAAGCCAGGAGTTTGATTAAGATATTGTTCCTAATTTTAAAAATATTATTCTTTTGTATTTATATAAACAAAGATTAAATATAATTATTAATTAATAGATTATTATTTAAAAGTTCAAACTAATTTGAATGGAAATATCTTGTACAAAGCATGGGTCGCAAGCTAGTTAGACATAATTTAGAATTACTCTAATTTCGGGAAGTCTACGATGTGAGAAGATTAGTCGCTGTTGTCGGAGGTAGATACTTTGGCTCAAAAAAAAAAAGATTAGAACTCTAAAGTCTAAACAATGAAAAAAAAGGGGGACAGTACACTTTACCCCACTCAACTATACCCATATAACATATCACCCCCCCCCCATCCCCTCCACTTTGATGAGTAACAACTAACCCCTCTAAACTTTAGAAAAATTTGAAACAATTATCTTAATGTCACGACCCCCGTTTAGAGGACCATGACTGGCACAGACACAGGGAATATCCCTGTGCCTGTAATCGTTATCACCTAATTGACAGAATATCTATTACTGAAAATACATTCACATGCATTATAATTTCATGGCTACACCGAAGTGGTGGCCTATCCTAGGCAAGCAAATCCACGGCCAGTGCCGCTTTAGGATATAGATATAAGAAAACACACATAATATATATAACCTGTGTACTGGCTACACATCCGAAGATGTTGTCTATCCTATTCACATGCAACAGATATATGTATATATATACATTTTGAAAACAAATTTTCCCTGTATCGCAGTAAAACAAATCCTGATCTTTAAGGTGTGTAAAGCTGACAGTTCTTGATTTAATAATACAATTTAATTGGGTACGTCTACCCTTTACTTTATGCTACATGATAAAGTAAATTAAATTACAATTACAATTTATTCACCCACATGAACAAATTGTGGGTCTTGGAAAGTTTTGCTTGTCCCTCGTTCCACCGAGACTTCTTACACCTGTACTTAACCTGTCTCTGTTTAGTAAAAATGAGGTGTGAGTCTTAACCACGCGCCTCAGTGAGAACTCTCTCATCCCCGGCGCAAGGCGGGTACCATGCTGCTGGGATTGGGAGTCATACACAACCACATGCAAAAACAAATGGTTACTGTTAATTAGAATACATTCCTGGCGATCACACAACAACAGAAATTTCACCCAAACACTCACATGCCTTTAATAACTGTAAACATGCAGTAGTTTATTCCACGTCATCAATCAGCAAGTAAACATGTAACATATAGCGCCGGCTTTTACTTACCGATCTTCTCGTGTTTTAGCATGTCTGAATCAAACAAGACGTGTGGTGACGTAATCCTGTACGTTACCACAACGCTGCACAATCACCAATTATATGCAAACACAGACAATTCGTACATACACACAGATGCTAAACATACATCTACTTAATATCCCCAACTCTGGGGTATCTACTAACCACTACTTGGCTTTCCCACTTTGAACACATGCACTCGGGTTGCTGGCCACCACGTGGCAAAACATACTTAACCCATTCACTTGGGTACTGGTCACCTCGTGACAATTCTATTAATCAAACAATACTTAACCCCTTCACTTGGGTAGTGGTCACCTCGTGACAATTATATTAATCAAACACAATCAATCTCTATCTATCAAACAACTGACGCATAGCCATCAAGTGGCACGTCCTGACCCCTACCTGCGGGGCAATAGCTTGAGCCCACTCGTCCATTACCCAACCAGGCCACATGGCGGGCACGGCCCGACGTCTCGAAGCATGACCACTAACACACCCTGGACCAATTCCACTGGATGATTTCTCTTTTACTAGGTTAGGCTCACGGTTCACCCGTAGGTTCCTCCCGTGTTTCCTTACCTTATTCTCACATATTAATAGGATTCTTTGTATCTTTCCTGAAGGATCAACAATTCCTCTCCTTATTAATATGTACAAGTTTCCTCAAAAGGATATAACTCATATACCCGTCCAGATGCACTCTCTGAGCCTCAAGCTATCGTCATAGCAATATAAAACCTTTCTGACCCTATTGCCAGGATAGGGCAATGACCATCGTCATGGTGATTATAAAAACTGAGGTCTCAAGTGCCATCTGACGTTGTTCTAGTCGATGTCTCACATCGCTAGCATAACCAAATCCGAAACCCACCAATAACTCCCTTTGCATGATTATAATTTAAGTCACTGTCGTGACGAGGTTTCAAAATAAAGTTTAGCCCTTCCGTACAAGGACTCTTTCCACCGTCGTGGAAAAGATTTAATAAAATACTCATCATGCCTCCGGAGTGTATGAGTTGGATTTGTAACACACCAATCATAGTAAACGATTACTCTCTACTCCTATCTCTTCCTATCTAAGCTACTTTCCACAACCTATTTTCTAGTTCCTTTATTCTTTTAATATTCTATACCTCTAGCTAACACATACCACACAAGCAAAGAATATGCATACTCATGTAATCCACATAAGCATACATCCCTAGGAGCAGAGGTGAAAGAGCCCTCACCTTGGCCAACCTTCCATGCAATCCTCTCCTGTAACTTTAGTCTCCTCGGAGTTCCTGTTGCACTCTATTGCGTGCCGTTGTTCCTATAAGAACAACATTTACTTCATTAAGGTTATTACTTAACTTAACTCATTATTTATCTCTCCATTACTCTCACATGTAGTCCATGGTTGCCACAGAGTCAAGCTCTTGGTCTTATTGGACTTCTCTATACCAACTGATATGTATCCTTCCTCGGTCACTTGACTTACTCGAATACAACACTCTACTTGAGTGTTTCACATACTTGGATTTGAGTATTAGACATCTATCTACTTGTATTCGCATCTAAGGAAGCTTATCAAGCTTGGTTGGATGGAATCCTAATTTTAGGAAGGTCTAAGCATTATGATTTAACTTGTGTTCTTACTCGGGTTCTAAGAAATCTAGTTTCTAAACCTCAATACACCTCTAATTCACCATACTTAAGGCTTCCTAATAATTATGAAGGAATAAAATTACAATTTCAGAATTTGGACTTCATTGTTCCGCAAGTTTCCATCCTTGAGAAACAAGAAGGTACCTAAAATAATTCTTAATAAATATTCATAATTATCCTCGAGTGTTTAAGATAGAAGAGAGGAGGTTTAAAACTCTCAACGTCACCCTTAAGTGTATTTGGGCAAATCGAGCAAGGACCCGGCACGTTAACGTCCAAGTTCAACATTAATAACCTCGGGCCAGCTCTTCACGGGTCTTGTTCAGCTAATATTTCCACAATATAATTTCAATACGACCAATCCAAGCCTATTTACTCAAATCCAAGCTCAATCCTAATTATCAACAATTTCCCCAATTTATTAATAATTTTAATTTTAACCCTAAATCCTTCCAAATTCGAATTTGGGCAAATACGAGAATATAATCTTGATTCCTACCCCAACTAAGTGTTCAAGAACACTTTCTAGGTCTCACTCAATCTACCCTCAAAATAACTCAATCGAAGGTCAATCGAAGAAATCCCTAAAAATGGAGAAATTGAGGTTTTCGAATGAAATTAGGGTTACCAACCTTGATTCGATTGGTGGGAGGTGTGAAAAATGTTGGAGTCGAGCTCCGGTGGTCGTGGCCGGCGTTGGACGGCTTTATCCGGCGAGTTTTCCGGCAAACTTCCCTCCTTCCCTTTCTTCTTCTCCGTTGCATCCTCCCTCTCTCTCTCTACCTTCACGTTTCCCTTCTCTCTCTCTTCTTCCTTTCTTTCTTTCTTTTCTTTCTTTCCTTTCTTCTTTTCTTTCTTTTCTAACCCCACGGCATCCCCCTTCTCTTTTTTTTTTAATAATTAAATAAATATATTTAAAACTAAAATAATTAATAATTAAATAATAAATAAATAAATATAAATAAAAAATTAATTAATAATTAAATAATAAATAAATAAAATATTATTAAAAATAAATTAATTAATAATTAAATAAATAATAACTAATATTATTTTAATTTAGTTCCCACTCCTATTTATTTTGGGTTTCTAATTTCGTAGGTCATGAATTATTTCCAAGAAAAATATTTTACTTCTTTCTTTAATCTTTTATTTTATTTTAAACTTCGAAGAATTCCCTAGTTCCTTTCCGGTTTCCCTTAACTTTCACACTTTTCCTAAATTCTTTTTTTTTAAGGTTTTAATTCCTAGCCCCGGAATAAATCATTCTTAAATTCTCGAAATTTTAAATAAATCATTCTTTAATCCTCGAAATTTTCCGGTGTATTACACTTAAAGTTAAAATTAACAGACATGTGACTCTCATGTGATCATTTTATTTCTTCTTCTCCATTATCTAAAGTAATCTTATAAAAATTGCCTTTTTAGTCGCAAGTTTTTTGAGTGTAAGAGAAAATTACATCTTGATGGGAAGGAATAAAATTTTCTTTCAATTTAGTCCCAAGAAAAAATTATATTCTTACTGTCAGTGATAAAATTATTTTCAAATAAGCCCTATTATTAAAAATCATGTTTACTAATTATCCAAATAAAAAAAAAATGACAAAATAAATTATTCTTGACAAGCTAAACCCTTCCATCCCATCAAGTCTTTAATAATCTAGAAAATTCAATGAAATTTTAATTTAAAAACGACCATTAAAAAAGTTTCATAAAGAAAAAACTTCAATTACATATTGAAGTTTTGGGTAGAGTTTTAGTCAGACAGAATATAATAATACCATAATGTAAAGCAATCTTTTCAGGTTCATAAAAAAAAAAAAAGCAATCTTTTCATAATATAATAATAGAATAGTGTAAAGCAATCTTTTGGACAACCAATTTTAGTCATAAAATTTTCTTGAGTAGTAACCAACAGTTCTAGTAATAATAATATGAAAATTTTCACTTCAGAAAGACCACCTAACACCAAAGACCCTAACTACAAGTTGCTTGATTGGCTTGACTTGGTGCTGTAGAGTTGTTCCCATCCACATCCTACATGGAATAAATTCAAGTTATTTAGATTAAAAAAATCAGTGAACAAACTTGAATACATTTTTTTTTTAAAAAAAAAAACCTTTTTCTTTCTTTTTATAACCCTTGAGTTGGAATGCATTGGCCCTTTGCATGACCGTACATTGTGACCCGCCTTAAGACACTTAAAACAAGTCATAGTACTTCCTTTCTTAGATTGCTTCTTGGTGTTTAAGTGGATGTTTCTTTCCTGCCATCAAGCATTACAATTTACAACTTGTAAGCAATTGACTATTAGTGAAAAGGCTACTTTAGATGCCAATTATGCACTCATGATTTCAGAACTAATTTGTATTGCCAATTATGCACTCAGGGTTTCAAAATTGCTTGGATTGATAACAATACAAATTAAATAAGAGATTGATACAAATTATGCACTACAATCCAAAGCATCAGTTAACTCCCTTCTTATTCCCCTTTCTTTAAACTCCCTCTGATTTTCTCCCATCTCCTATCTCAGCGATTCATTCATATGCTGCACTTCAACATGTCAAAGAAAATCAATATTCGTTGTCACTAGATTGGTTCTTTGTTATTTAAACTTACAACTACAGTAGTAGACTAGATATTTAAACAAGAAGATATAATTTTCCAAATAATAGCATTCACATATTCCCAAATAAGAGAAAAAAGCACCTTACAGCTCAGTAGAACAACAAGAGCGGAATGACGACAAGCTTTGAACGACAACAAGTGAGCAAGAATGATGGGCAACGGCGGTAACAGGCAGATGAGGAAGAACTATTACAGCGAAGAAATTATTCTGTAATGTGCAAAAATCTTCAGAAGCATGTGAGGAAGAACGATGGGCAGAAGGCAACGTCTAGAGGCAGTTAGATTAGAGAGCGGTAAAATATAGATCATGTGATTTATGTGTTTTGTTAATTCTAACCCTAAGTTAACTGTTTCAAATTTTTCTAAAGTTTAGGGCGATGGGTTGTTACTCATCAAAGTTGTAATACCCCGGAAAATTTCGAGTATTAAAGAATGATTTATTTAAAAATTTCGAGGATTTAAGAATGATTTATTCTGGGGCTAGTAATTTAAAACCTTAAAAAGAATATAGAAAAAAGCATGGAAGTTAAGGGAAACCGGAAAGGAACTGAGAAATTCTTCGAAGCTTAAAATAAAATAAAAGATGAAAGAAAGAAGTAAAATATTTTTTTGAAATTAATTCAGGACCTAAGAGATTAGAAACCTAAAATAAATAGGAGTAGGAACTATTTTTGTTATTCAATTTGGGACTTAAAAGAAAATAAAAAATTAATTGGAAGGAGGAGGGATTAAGTTGGAGATAATTTTTCAACCTTTTCTTTGGTATTAGTATTATTATTAATAATTTATTTATTTATTCCATACTACTTTCAGATTTTTTTATTATTATTTTAATATGTTAATTAGTGAATAAAAAGAAGGAAAAGAAAAAAAAAATAAAAGGAAAAAGAGAGAGGGAGTCAACCACGGGAAAGGAGAAGAAATGAGAGAAGAAAGAAAGGAAAGGAGAGAGAGAGGGAGCTAGGGCTTGGATGGGGGAGCAAATCCGGCGAGCCGGAGTAGGAGAAGGAGCCGGAGAGCATCCTCATCATCTTCCTCGTCTCAATCTCTCGAGTTAAGGTTGGTACAACGCCCGATTCTCTCCAAGTTCCCATTTTCTTCATTTTTCTTCATTTTTGGAATTGAGTTGAGAATCCGAGTTTGGGGGGATTCGATGGTAGAATAATGTTTTTAAAGTGTTCTTGAACACTCATCGGGGTTAGGATTCCAAGCTAGATCGTTGGATTTTGTCGGATTCGAAGTTGGAAGAGTTTGGGGTTAATAAAACCCATTTTTCCCAATTTCGAACAATCAAGATTCAGCGACGAATCGGAGTTGGATTTGAGTTGTAGGACTTCCTAAATATAGTATATATGTAGGAGAACAAGACCCGTGAAAAGTGGAAAGAAGCCGTATCAAGAAATGGCCGGAAAGGGGGCCGAAATCAGCCATAGCACAGCAAAAACGTTGTTGTGCTACGAGCTGGCGCTGCAGCGCCCACTTGCTGGTAGGCTAAGGGCTGTCAAGGCAGCCCTTAGCCAACCAGCAGAATGGGCGCTGCGGCGCCAGGTCCCTGCCTGGCTTTCCCCAAGCCCACTTTAAGGGCGAATTGAGACCTCCAAACCCCCTCTCTTCAATCCTAAACACCCTAGAACAGTCCTAAACATGTTTTTGAGGATTAAATCATTCCAAGTGCCTTCTTGTTCCTCAAGGATGGAAACTTGCAGAGGAAATTAGGTCTAACTTCGTGAATTGCAACCTTATTCCTTCACAACCTTTAGGAAATCTTAAGTAGGATAAATTAGAGGCATGTTGAGGTTTAGAAGCTAGATTTCTTAGAGCCCAAGTAGGAACATAAGTTAAACCAAAATGCTTAGACCTTCTTCCTAAAGTTAGGATTCCTTCCAACCAAGCTAGATAAGCTTCCTTAGATGTGAATACAAGTTAGAGAAAGGTCTAATACTCAAATCCAAGTATGTGAAACACACAAGTAGAGTGTTATATGCGAGTAAGTCAAGTGTCCGAGGAAGGATAAATATATGTCGGGATAGAGAAGTTCGATAAGACCAAGAGCTTGACTCTGTGGCAACCATGGACTACACGTGAGAGTAATGGAGATATAAATAACAAGTTAAGCTAAGTAATAATCTTAATAAAGTAAATGTTGTTCTTATAGGAACAACGGCACGCTAAAGAGTGCAACTGGAACTCTGAGGAGACTAACATTACAGGAGAGGATTGCATGGAAGGTTGGCCAAGGTGAGGGCTCTTTCATCTCTGCTCCTAGGGTTGTATGCTTATATAGATTACATGAGTATGTATATTCTCTGCTTGTTTGGTATGTGTTAGCTAGAGATATAGAATGCTAAAAGAATGAAAGAATTAGAAAATAGGTTGTGGAAAGTAGCTTGGATAGGAAGACGTAGGAGTAGAGTATAATTGTTTGCTATGATTGGTGTGTTACAAATTCAACTCACACACTCCGGAGGCATGATGAGTATTTTATTAAATCTTTTCCACGACGGTGGCAAGAGTCCTTGTATGGAAGGACTGAGCTTTTATTTTGAAAACTCGTCACAACGGTGACTTAGATTATAATCATGCAAAAAGGGTTATTGGTGGGTTTCGGATTTGGTTATGATAGCGATGTGAGACATCGACTAGAACAACGTCAGATGACACTTGAGACCTCAGTTTTTATAATTACCATGACGATGGTCATTGCCCTATCCTGGCAATAGGGTCAGAAAGGATTTATATTGCTATGACGATAGCTTGAGGCTCAGAGAGTGCATTTGGACGGCTATATGAGTTATATCCTGTTAAGGATACTCGTCCATATTAACAAGGAGAAGAATTGTTGATCCTTCGAGAAAGATACAAAGAATCCTATTAATATGTGAGACTAAGGTAAGGAGACACGGGAGGAACCTACAGGTGAACCGTGAGCCTAACAGAGTTGTCACGAGGTGACCAGTACCCAAGTGAATGGGTTGGGTAATGGACAAGTGGGCTCAAGCTATTGCCCCGCAGTGAGGGGTCAGAACGTGCCACTTGGTGGCTACGAATCAGTTGCTTGATAGATAGAGGTTGATTGTGTTTGATTAACAGAATTGTCACAAAGTGACTAGTACCCAAGTGAATGGGTTAAGTATTGTTTGATTAACAGAGTTGTCACGAGGTGACCAGTACCCAATTGAATGGGTTAACACTACTAGAAAAAAAACGATTTTTTGACGGACCAAACCGTCAAATAACTTGATCTCCGTCAGAATCACGTCATTTTCCGACGGACACAAGCCGTCAAACAAGCGGTCGGTTTTTTTGGTGTCAAAAAATATTATTGACGGACGCCATATCTGTCAGAACAACTTCTGACGGCAATTAATAGCCGTCAGAAATAGTTTTGACGGACAAAGTGCCGTCAAAAATGTTTCTGACCGAAGAAAACCGTCAAAAAAGTTTTGACAGATATAATGTCCGTCAGAAATCTTCTTGCCGCCAAAAAATTGACCGAATATTTGATGGCTTATATCCGTAAAAAACCATCAATGTTTTGTCGAAAGTATCCGTCATAAATATTATGAAAACCCGTCAGAATTACACAACTTGTTTACCGTCCAAACCGCATATATATACATGTTGAAATCCGTCAGAATTCATTAAAATATACAAACTTTTTTCTGACGAATATTTATCACTAAAGATGCCTGTCACAATTTTATCTATAAATTTTTAAATGACAAAATTATAAAACACCATAAAATACTATAAACAAACCATATGCATTAATATCAAAAAGTGATTGCCAAGTGTGGTATCTAATACAAAAAAGTACTAAGCTACCAAAATAAATAGTATAATAAACTACCAAAAGAAATAATAATAAGCTACCAAAAGGTGGTTCCCAAGTATCAAGTGTCTTACAATGTAAAATAGTAGTAATTTTGTTAAACAAAATAAGATAAGCCCATAAATTATAGATCTTTGTTTGGGAGTGTGGAAGACCCAACCAATCTATCCAAGGGTTGTGATAGTGGTGAAGGAATAGGGATCCCATAACTAACTAGAAGTTGCTCCATTATTTGCCTCTTCATGTCTTGCATTTCCTTTTGCATCTGTGTCTTTCTACATGAAATATACGAGAGACAAGTTTAGAGGAAAACATCTATGTATGACAGCAAAAAAAAAAAAGTGAAAGAAGAGGAAAACACTAAAATGCTTAAAATAAAGTTGAAAAATCAAATAGTAAGAGCAAGCAAAAGAATTATTATTAGTACCTAGGGAAACAAGGAGCTTAGAGAAGGCTAGAAGGGCACTTATTGGCAGGAAGCAATAGTTAAATGTTCTAAAACCATGAAAAATGGTAAAGTCTAAAAACGTTTATCACAATAATAAATCAATAGAGCTAATTAAAGGTATATAGCCTAGCTTTTCGGGATTAGTCCACCATTGTATGTCGCTCTACTTACCCCTAGATGTATAACTTATAACTCTTTCATGAATCCAAATATGAACAAAATGAAAATTAAACCCAGTTCTATTAGGATAGATGTTATTCTTATAACTCATTCATGAATCCAAATACATAAGCACCATCAATATTCTTCAAAATTATTTTAACAAGTAATGAAAAAAGAATGTTTTTTCATACAGTGAATTATTTTAACACATCAAGATTATTTTACCTCCAATTTCTAGCTATAAGAGTATAGATAATGCAAGAGTGACAACAAATTTCCCACCATAAGACACACCCACAATGTAGAGATGGAGACAAAGGTAAAACAGAGAAACTGCAACATTGTCTATAGTTAGCAACTTTATTTTCAAAACCAAATTCCAAAAAGCACACACATGTGTCAGCAAGAATGGACAAGGTAAAAGGTATGGACCATATATATAGAGCAAATTTTGACAATATTAAATATAGTCATTTTAAAAATGGAATAAATTAAAAAAAGTAAGAGAGAGACACAAAAGAAAAATCTAAGAATTCAGGAATCATGATTAGTTTAGTCTATGTAAGAATTTTCTGTGTTCAAATAGATATCGATCCATACTAGGCTATTGGCTTATGATTTTCTAAGAAAATGACATGATATTTAGGACACATTCATGTATGCTAGTCAGCTAGTACAAACCCAAATATATAATTAGTTAATCCAACTAAAACATACCTAAATTCTAAGTGACACACCCTGGAGTTATGATTTAAGCTTATAAAACTTCTCAATATCATGCTGCGTTCTAACAAGATCTTTTGCCATCACTGTAACAACTTCCTGGAAAACATTTACATTAAAGTAAGAGTAAACCATGTGTTAACCATCTATTTATTTCAATTCATTCAATGATTATTAGTCTTTCTCATGTTTAATATCAAAGTAGCAATGCATTGGGAGCATGCTATTAAAATGAAATTTAGCAAATTATTACTTTGAATTCTGCATAGAAAAAACACAACGCATAACAGCATACACACAAACACAAGAACTTCAAAGGATGTAAACATGACATATGAGTCAGTGCTGCAAAAAATAATTTACTTTACAGATAAATGAAAGTTTGTCTAATACATAATATAATTTACTTGGGAGGGATGCAGAGTGAACAATGCACCAGCCAATGTTGCTGAGTTCTTTATAACACAAACAACGTCTTGCCCTTTTACTTCAGCTACCAACACAACTTTCAATTGAAATTAATCATGCATGCATAACTTCAGCAGTTACTTATTATGCCTAGGGAAATATAACATCAAAATTACTGTTTAATGAAATAACCAACTTATAACGTCAACCATATTGTTTTAGGAAAAATACAAAAGAAAACTATAATAAAACAAATAAGAAAATATCTATTGGAGAAAAAATTGCCTTATGAGCTGGACTTTTGTTACCTCTAGCCATACAGAAGTAGTTTCACTTCCAGTGAATAAGTATTGACCAAAAAATGGTGTCTCCCTTCTTCACAGCCTATAAATAACAAAATGAATATAAAACATCAAGGTTCAAATCAAAATACGCATTGCACATAAAAGAAAACAAATGAGCCTATGAATTAGAAGAACTGACATAAACACGTAATCACAAAAAGGCAACAAGAAAGCATAACCTGAAAAGGAAAAAGAAGTAAAACATCAACATCTTTCCTATATATGTACTTTTATGAAGAAGAGTCCAATAAAAAAAGCAACAAGAAAGCAGAAAAATACCTAAAACGGCGACATTTGTATTGAGTAAAGCAAATAGTGAGAGGAAAAGCAAAATAGAGTAAAAAGCAGAGCACATAGTGAGTCAGCCATTACTAAGTATGATCTATGAAGCTTAATCACTATACCAGAGATTTACAGCAACACAACAACTAACAAGAGTATAGTGAAGGAAAACAATACTTGCAGTAGTTCAGCAATTAGCAGAAATAGGGTGACCAGAAAACCGAACAAAAGAAAGAGACGAGAAGAAGAAAGATGAACAAACTTACAATGAGGGAAGCGAGTTGAAATCGGTGAGAATGGTGGAGTGAAGCCGCGAGGAAACGGAAAACGACGGCGAGAACAGGAAGAACAGTGACATATGATGGCAGCAAGGGCAAAACGCGAAAGGAACTTGACGAGAACGTGGCTTCTAAAAATAGAAACAAGAATCCAAGAATCGAAGAAAACAAGAAGCAAGAATCGGAAAATCGAAGAAAACGTACCTATCTCACGACTCCCACCTTAGCTTCACGGCGTCGGCGTTGTCGATCTCTCTCACGGCGCCAGCGTTCTCGTCTCTCTCACCCCCACGGCGTGAAGCAAGCTTTGATCGAACGCGAAAACATATCTTTCTCGGCTCTCTCCTTAGCTTCACGACGCCGGCGTTGTCGATCTCTCTCACGGCGCTGGCGTTCTCGTCTCTCTCACTCCCAGGCGTGAAGCAAGGTCTTTCTCTCTCAAACGCTCTGTCGCACGCAAGCAGAAGAGGAGATGAGCCATTTTTTTTTTCTTTATTTGCTTTTGCTTAGGGTTTTGACAGTAGGATTAGAAACAGGGGGGAAGAATAAAAAAATAAGAGGGAAATTTGGGTTTTTTTATTTGTTTAATGGGTTAGTTTTATTTCATGAAAAAAAGGCCTGGGTTTTGACGGAAGATAAGAAGAAAGGGAGAATAAAAATTTTGGAGGGAAAAAATTTTGCCAAAAAAATTTTGGGTTTTGACGGCCCATTTTTTACGGACCCATATCCGTTAGTATATTTGGTGAATTTATACCATTTAAGTCCGTTTTCTTAATCCGTCAGAAATACGATGTTTGTCTGACCAATCTTAGTCCGTAAAAAAAAAGCCGTCAGAAATTTACATTTTTCTAGTAGTGTAAGTATGCTTTGCCACGTGGTGGCCAGTAACTCGAGTGCACGGGTTCGAAGTAGAAAAGTCACGTAGTGGTTAGTAGATAACCCAGAGTGGGGGAAATTAAGTAGATGTATGCTATATTATCTGTGTGTATGTATAAATTGTCTGTGTTTGCATATGATTGCTGATGGTGCAGTGTAGTGGTGACGTACAGGATCACGTCATCACAATATCTTGTTAATTCAAACATGCTGAATGTGAGAAGACCGGTAAGTAAGAGTCGGCACTATATGCTTCATGATTACTTGCTGATTGATGACGTGGAATAAACTGCTGCATGCTTGTACCTGTTAAATGCAAGTGAGTGATTGGGTGAAATATCTCCTGTTGTGTGGTCACCAAGAATGTATGCTAATTAATAGTAACCAGTTGTTTTTGCATGTGGTTGTGTATGACTCCCAATCCTAGCGCCATGGTACCCGCCTAGCGCCGGGGATGGGAGAGTCCTCACTGAGTCACGTGGTTAAGACTCACACCGCATTTTTACTACACAGAGACAGGTTAAGTACAGGTGGAAGAAGTCTCGGTGGAGCGAGGAACGAATAAAACTTTCCAAGACCCACAACTTGTTCATGTGGGTGAATAAATTGTAATTTTAATTTAATTTACTTTATCTTGTATTATAAAGTAAAGGGTAGACGTACCCAATTAGATTGTATCACTAAATCTAGAACTGTCAGCTTCACACACCTTAAGGATCAGGATTAATTATACTGCGATATAGGAAAAATTTGTTTTCAAAATATATATATACATATATCTGTTGCAAGTGAATAGGATAGACAACATCTTCGGATGTGTAGCCAGTACATAGGTTATATATTATGTGTGTTTTCTTATATCTATATCCTGAAGCGGCGCTGGCCATGGATTTGCTTGCCTAGGATAGGCCACCATTTCGGTGTAGCAATGGTATTATAATGCATGTGAATGTATTTTCAATATTAGATATTCTGTCAATTAGGTGATAAGGCTTATAGGCATAGGGGTGTTCCATGTGTCTGTGCCGGTCACGATCCTCTAAATGGGGGTCGTGACAAAAGTTGGGCCGGGGGGGGGGGGGGGGAATATGTTATATGAGTATAGTTGAGTGGGGCAAAGTGTACTTTCCCAAAAAAAAATTAAATAAAAAAGAAAAAACAGAACGGGGTGCCAAGAGTTGTTAATTTAGAATTAGAATAATTTCATGTCATACTTCAAATCAAATAATTCACACTAAAGATTAAATTCTTATTTATTGTAACCTACTTTTTTAAAGTAAGGGATATACCAATATAAGTGGTTCAACTTAGTCCTTCAAATTTTGCAATATCTATAAAATAATTTATACAATATTAATTATTCATTAATATATTAGTAAGTCATAATTACAAGAAAAAAATAAATCAATTTGAAAATATTTTAGATACAGGTACGAGTCCAAGAGTTTAGGTATTTAAAGCGTATGAGAATATAATTTTCACAAGTGATAGTGTGATACAAGCTGTAAATAAGATAAAAAGAAAAAAAATGACTAGTTTTCTCACAACATTAGTTTTGAGCGTTCAAACTGTTAAATCAAAATTTTATCTAACTTTAATTTTTCTCAAAATATTAAATCAAATTTTCATCATTGAAGTTTTTTGAATTCATGAATTTATATTTCCTCATATTTTTTAAATTAACGAATTTTTATACAAAAGGTTATTTAATAATAAATTATCAAATTTTAAATTATCATCATTATAAGAATTTTTAATACATTTAATATTTTAAGTAATATAAATTTTTTTAATTTACTTCACATGATTAAAAATGAATACAAAATTTCTCTTTCAACATTAATCGCCAATCGCCCATAGCCGCCCTAATTACTAGCCCCAAAATTGTGTAATCTTCCTATCAACACTCTCCTGAACGTCCATAGCCCCGGATACTATTTGTTTTAATGTTCCAGATGTTGGCATTTTAATATTTTGGTAAATCGAAGGTGCTGAAGCCCAAGCAAACAAGAAAACTAAAACGAAAACATAGGAGGCATAGGAATGCCAACCGTATCAGCAAACAGCAAAGCTCTCAGACCAGAATGGGTAGAATCCGAGATGCAAGCATTAATACAAGGGTCAACTCCTAAATTAATAATTAACCTTTTTATTTATAGACCTTCGCCCCAAATGTGGGAGATGGTACTAAAACATTTATCTCATTCGCCCAATATGGGGCAAAGGCTTTATAAAAAATTATTTAGAACAAACAAATTGTCTGCATTTTTAGTATTCTTGAGAAATTAATAGATGCCTTTGGATTTACATAAATATATTTTTTTGTAAATTGTATTTTTGAATTTAATTCAATTTAAAAGTTACATCGAATTTTATTTTGAATTAATTTAAATTTTGAAATTTGAAAATTAAGTTCATTTAAGTTTTATGTTGTAAATTTAAAATAGTATTTATTGCACAAGTTTTCAACTTTCTATGTAACTCCTAATATCTTTCCTATTACGAATAAACTTAACAACTTTATATATATATATATATATATATATATATATATATATATATATATATATATATATATATATATTGTTTAGAAACTTAACAAAACCCTGTTGGGTTAACATGATCTCATTGCAATTTTCAAAATTTCAACTCCTAATGCAATGCTCGTTTCACGCTTCACACTTTTTTTCTCTCATTTTCTCATTCTCTCATTTTTCATATCTTTCTCATTAAAAATTTAAAAGAAAACTATTTCAAATTTTAAACTATATTTCTAAAAAAAATTTAAATTGTAGATTTAAATTAATTTCATTTCATTTTATATTAGTATTAATTGCAGAACGTTTAAAATTAAATTTTCATTTTTAAAATTTAAATTTAAAATTACTTTAATGTTATGAAATATTTGATGTGAATGTCCACATTATACCTCTCAACCTTAGGCCTTCTTCATCAATGTGTATGTAACCTCTTGGAAATATAAAGCATATTTTCCCCAGGTTGGGAAACAAAATCCTACAGATGAATAGAAGTGATGCCTGGGGAAGTGAATCGGCTGAATTCAATATAATATATCTAGCCATTGTATTTGTGCCCTGCGTGTTATATAAGATGTGGACTCCTTTTTACTCTTCAAAACTGTTATTACACTCTTATCGTATTTTCCTTTAACTTCAATCGTCATTTCGGTTAGCTGATGAAAATCTTCAAATGGAAACTACAAGTAAGTTGATACTTTACTAATTGTTCTAGAAAATATTATTGACCCACCTCGAGTAAATTTTGGGACATGTTTACACGGATTTTTTCAGTCGAAATACATGTTAATACATGTGAATTGTGAAATGTATTATAACTAAAATGGCAAGTAATTCGAGTGTAATAAATGCTGTCAGAAGTCTTCAAAGGGAAGCATTTTTCACTAATCGATCGATCTCATCCGTGTAAAAATTTCATGTAGATAATTTACTGATGATTTTTGTTTCAGTGACAAAACATGTTAATCCGTGTATATATGTATGTTTTTTTTCCCGGTAATTTTGTGTTTAAGTATTTGACTTCATCTGCAAGATCAATTTTGCACAGAATTTGACTTCACTCTGAAGCTCTTGAGAATTTTGATGTTGGTTATGATGTGCTTGAAGCCTTAAATTTGAGTGGATTTGAAAAGCTGCTTGAGTTTTCAAAACTTGAGATTAGATGCTGCATGGCTTTGGTTGAAGCATTAGCTCTTAGATATGACTCTAAGACGCAGCAATTCATTTTGGGGCCCGAGGTCCAAATATACTTTGGTTTGACAGATGTTTTGTATATTATTGGCTTGCCAATTGTTGGTCAACCACTACTACCAAAACAAAGTTGATGGGCAATCCGTGGTTGACAAAATCTTTCCAAATTCAGACATAAAAATATATGATAGTGGTAAGGGCTTAAAATTGAAAATGTTAAAAACGATTGTCACTGACAAAGAAGGAAATTGCTACAAATATGATCTAGATCTTAGGATTAAGGTAGTTGTTCTGTACTTACTTGGATGTTTTATTTTTCCGGATAAATCCACCAATTCTATGAGAGCCATTTATGGCGAATTTGTAAAACATGTTAAAAATATTCGGAGCTTTGCATGGGAGAAGCCACTTGGGTAGAGATCCACTATAGCTTATCCAAATTTTTAGAAGAAGTTGGTTCACCGTTGCAAAATATTACTCTTGGAGGGTTTGCGTATGCTCTCATGGTAAGTACTATGTCTGTATTCCTGTATTTACTTTGAGCCATTTTTGCTTTAAACCATAATAATTAACTCATTACATTTATTGTATTTTATTTTGTAGGCTTTTGCTTTTCTATATATTAAGCCTTTATGGAAGCTATTCAATGTGGAGAAGTTGTTGGATATTATTATAACTTAATTAAATAAATTAATGTTACAATTAAATTCTAAACGTTGGTGTGCGTTTTCTTATTAATGATTGTTTTCAATCATAATAAAAGAGGAAAAGAAATGTTTGAAGCTAATGAATTTTTATGAGCAACGAATAAATTCATATTCAATGATATGATTAAATGACTTCATAAATTTCAAGTATATATATATATATGGGTTGGGAGAAGATCATGAAGATAAGGAATGGAACATCCTACGAGAGGTGTATCAAACAAATTAATAAAATATTTTTATGTGTTTTATTTGGGTAGAGAAAGGTGTGGGAGACAGAGTCCTGTCTACCTCCTATGTGCAGAGGTTGTAGACAAACAGGCGAGTACTAGGCTGTTGTATCCTGGAGGTAATGCGTCTGAGTACCCTTGCACCGAGTGATATAGCAAAATCAACCTGTGGGAGGCATGAATTACCTTAAAGATAGTGAGATGCCCATGCCTCAGTCCGGTACCACGCATTTTATTATTTCTCTAACAAATTTACATTTCCCTATTTTTGGTGTTTATTCTTATTTCCAGGTTGCTGCCCCAACAAATTTAAGGTAATTCATGGCTAAACCCCATAATGCAGCAAAAGAAAAGTAAGAAAAATAGGAATAAGTATTTTGAGTTTTAATTGGTAAAATTGTCACGACCTCCTATCGGACGTCCGTGACCGGCACGGGAGGTAGGATTTCTCCTATCTTGCAAGCCTCTAATCTCTGATTGACATTTTTATATGTGCATAACTATCCATTTCTAATTCAAATAATATATAATACATATGCCGTGCTGCATCAAGACGCACCCTCCTGTGCCTTCAGGTAATGCCAGCACCGGAGCGGTAGTGAGGCTGTCTTTCAGCTTTTGAAAACTCTACTCGCACTTATCATCCCATATGAACTTCACCCCCTTCTGTGTTAACTTAGTCATAGGTGCAGCAACCTTAGAGAAGTCCTGCACAAATCTTCTATAATATCTGGCCAAGCCCAAGAAACTGCGAATTTCAGTAACTGAGGTAGGCTGGGACCAATTCTTCACCGCTTCTACCTTACTTGCATCAACGTGGATTCCCTCTAATGATACCACGTGACCCTAAAATGCAACTTTGTCAAGCCAGAATTCACACTTGGAGAACTTAGCATACAATTTCTCCTCTCTCAACTTATGCAATGCTAATCTCCAGTGTTCTGCATGTTCTTCAGAATTCTTAGAGTAAACCAAGATGTCATCAATGAAGACAATGACAAATCGGTCCAGAAATGGTCTGAAGACTCTATTCATTATGTCCATGAACGCTGCAGGAGCATTAGTTAATCCGAAAGACATCACCAAGAGCTCGTAATGTCCATATCGGGTCCAGAATGCGGTTTTAGGTATGTCTGATTCTCGAATCTTTAGTTGATGATACCTAGATCGCAAATCAATCTTGGAAAACCGCTTTGCGCCCTGCAACTGATCAAATAGGTCATCTATCCTCGGCAGTGGGTATTGATTGCAGATCGTCACCTTGTTTAGCTTTCGGTAAACGATACACAACCGCAAAGATCCGTCCTTCTTCTTCACAAAAAGGACCGGTGCACCCCCAGGAGAGAAGCTGGGTCTTATGAAACCCTTGTCAAGCAATTCTTGTAACTGCGTATGTAACTCCTTCAACTCTTTCGGAGCCATCCGGTAAGGTGGTGTGGAGATAGGCTGGGTGCCAGGTTGTAGCTCAATTTCAAATTCAATCTCACGATCGGGCGGCAACCCCGGCAATTCTTCTGGAAATACATCCAAGAACTCTCGTACTACCGGTACTTGAGTTGGTGAAAGTACTGCTTTCATGGTATCCTTGACCAATGCCAAATACCCTTTACATCCCTTTGCAAGTAACTTGGATGCCTTCAAAGCCGAGATCAAGCTTGGATACAGTGCAACTCCGTCACCCCTTATCACAAAAGGCTCCTCGTTTGGCATATTGAATTTTAAACATTTAGCCCTGCAGTCCACAACCGCATGGCAAGACGACAAACAATCCATTCCGAGGATTACATCAAGGTTAACCATACACAACAACCGAAGTTCTACCACAGTCTCATGACCATCGACGTCCATAATGCAAGACTTGTGCACATACTCTACTTGTACCGATTCTCCCATTGGAGTAGAGACTAGTACTGTTTCTTTCATTCTAGAAGGATTTTTCTTGAATTTAGTGGCAAATGCATGCGACACATAAGAATGAGTGGAGCTGAAATCAAATAAGACTCGTGCTTCAAGAGAGCAAACAATAAGGGTACCCGTCACAACTGCATTTGATGCATGAGCGTCTTGATGAGAAAGTGCAAATACCCGCGCTTGTCCTCCACCAACTGCCCCTGGCCCTCTGCCACTAGATCCTGAACCATGACCTCTAGCTGCACCTGTACTTGCTGTCTGTGGTGGTACGGCTCTTACTGGTGGGGTTGAAATAGGTGTACCCCTCGGCGTCGGATTGCTTCTCACACTTGTACCCTCTTTTCTCTTTCGACACTCTTTAGCCATATGGCCCACCTGGCCGTAGTTGTAACACCCACCTGTCAGTCTCCGACATATCCCAAAATGATACCTGCCGCAAGTCGCACACTGGGGCCTTGTCTTACCAGCATTTCCTCCCCCTTGCACTCTCTGTCCCCCTTGAACATCACCTCTTGTACCTGTTTCATGGGTAGTAGTTGAGGATTGTCCTCCTGCGGACCCTGAATATCCTTCCTCTTCTTACTTCCACCTCCTTGGTTATCACTGCCTGTAATTAACTTGACTTTGGGATCAACCGCCGTCCCGTACCTCTTCCTGGTTTCAATCATCCTGGCACAATCTGCGGCTTGAGCTAAAGTCTCAAATTGCCTCCTCTGGGGTAACAAAGCAGTAAATAACGGCTCCGTGAGACGGTGTATGAACCTCTTGATCCTCGCCTCTTCATCAGGAACCAACTCAGGTGAGAATTGAGCCAGTTCTATAAAAAGTAATTCATACTCCGTCACGGTCATGTTAGGCATCATCCACAACTCCTCGAATTGCTGATGCTTTGCATCTTTGGTGCCTTCAGATAGAAATCGACCCAGGAATTCCCTCTGAAAATCTTCCCAGGTCATTGGTGCCACCCTTCTTGAATAACTAGTCTGCACGAACTCTATCCATACTCTGGCAGCTCCCCTCAGCTGAAATGAAGCTAATTCCACCAACTCATACCCTGAGCACCTCAGCATGTGCCCAATTCTGACCACATCTCCCACAAAGTTCTACTAATCCTCTTTCTCACTAGTTCCATAGAAAGTGGGTGGATGAAGCTTCGGAAATTTTGAAATTGGCAGCTCTCTGGGTGCTACCCTCGGCTCACGAGGCATATCTTGCGGTTGTTGCCATTCTCTGTCCTCTTCCTCAACAACCTCCATCTCTTGATTCCTAGGAACTCTCTCTTGTTCTTCCTCGCCAACTATTAACCGGCGTACTTCCCTCTGTATTTGTCTCGTCATCTCTTCTCTTAATTCCTGAAATCCTGTCGTGAGCATTTTTGCCACAGAAGGTGCACCTTTCTCTACTTGAGGTTCCGGCGACTGTCTCCTCTCTTCTTCTCTCACTTGTGCTCTACCCTAACCACGAGCACGACCTCTACCTCGGCCTCAGGTACGGCCTCTACCTCGACCTCGGGTGGCCATTCCCTCCTCCCGAGCTGACTCTTGATCAAATTCAGTAGAAGTTCTTCCTCCACCCCTAGTCTGTCTCGTGATCGGTGGCATCCCTATACTGCACAAGGACCACACCTAATAAGTACATGCATATCAATGATATTTCATATCAAAGAGAGTAGAAAGAAAGGCTGACTCAATTTCCTGGGTACTTCCACAAGTGCCTTTTTACTCGCACGTTGCGCCCGGGTTCACAACGACCCCCTACCGGACGTCCGTGACCAGCACGGGGGGTAGGATTTCTCCTATCACGCAAGCCTCTAATCTCTTATTGACATTTTTATATGTGCATAAATACCCATTTCTAATTCAAACATTATATAATACATATGGTCATCCATTTTCGGTGACCTAATCAGTTTGCAATCCACGGCTCGCTCAACGCCGCTTTAGTCAATATATATACACATATTCATTCACACGTACATATAGTATACATATTGATCACACGCTTCAGGGCGGGCGATCTATCCTATTCACATGCAGAAGTCCTGTGTACAGTCATACATATATTCAATCACACGCTTGCATATAGTTTACATATTGATCACACGCCTCAATGCGTGTGATCTATCCTATTCACATGCGGAAGCCATATTTTCCTACAATCAGGTATTCAGTCATGTATATATATAATTTACATATTGATCACACTCCTAAAGGCGTGTGATCTATCCTAGTCGCATGCAGAAGTCATATATATATATATACACATGATATATGTCATATCATAGCCTATATTCCCCAACACCATGACCTAACCTTAACCTGTATGAAGCCGACAATACTAGAGTTCGACATATATTTACAGCAGTTGTATATGTACTAAAGCTACATCCAAAAAGGAGTCATATATACATATACATCTTGATTTATTTACATAAACCAAAATACACTACTCACGCGGACTATGCGTGCGGTCTTCAGAGTTGTCCGCCTCCTTGAGAAGAAGTGGACGCGTTCCCGACGCCTGAACCACCTGTATCTGAATCATATAAACAGGGGGTGAGTCGAACTGACTCAGTGAGGAGCTCCCCCATCCCTAGCGTAGTAGCAGGTACCACTACAGTTGGGGAAAGGGAGCAACCACAACCACATGCGCATGAAACGGATTTATATTGTGACCTTTAAAATGATCATGCAATCAATGTATCATATTCACATTTAAAATCCTAATTCATGCTCCTAACACATTTATTAATCCCCATGTAAACCAATCATAAACATATAACATATGGTTCCATACTTAACATATACTTATGCACGTAGGCATTCAATTTTTGTCTCCCGCATTACGCTAAGAGAAATACTGGCCCGAAAGCAATTTCATGTTCGAACATGGTTGATCACACCAGGAACTTTCTGACTCCAAGGCACGCTTAGAGTAATAACTGGCAACTTGTCTGACCTCGGTTAAACCAAGGTAATGGCCACTATGTGGCATGCTTACTATTAACTGAATCCTGTCTGTCCGACCATGTTAATCGACTCAATCTACCCGAACTAACCTAACAAGTTCAACTAACAACTTAACCTTGTAAGACGCCCTATTAGTAACTAACTGAATTTTTTACGTGTTCATTAGTTAGGCCTAGATTCCCCCGTTCCAATTATGCAATACTCTCACTCACATTCAACAATCCTAAGTTCAGTTTTCCTCAACAAACCATACGAACAAGTTCTTAACAGTGACGATCGATGTGATTGGTTCTAATGTTACTGAACTTCTCACATGTAAAATTATGACTCAATCTTACCCACGGTAACATATAAGGCTCAGTGAGCCACAATAACACATATACACTTGAGACTAATCATATAAGCACATGTGCAATTGCGCCTTGACTGCTTACTTGCAAATCATACACGTGTAATACAAATTTATTCATATAAATAAATTTCATATAATAATTACCCAAAATAGAGCAAACTACATTTCCACGTAGTCATCCAACCCTGTGGAGCAGGGATGGGAGAGCCCCTCACATCGTTGGCCCTCCTGATTAGTCCTCGAAGTGCCTGGAGCTCCAATTACCCTGTGGTGCCCTATACACATATAATTAAGAAACTTAGAAATGTGTAGTTAAGCATCTAACATGCACGTGCCATGCCAATGCTCATGCACCCTCTAGATATTTCCAAGAACTAACTATTTAGTTCGTTACATCGTCTAAATTGCTCTTTTTGAAAGTCCATATTGTCATATATCGGCTTTCATACATTCAAGCCACTTAGAACCTCTAAATGCTTAGGTTAGAGATTCCCACTTGTCTAAATTTCACTTCATGTGTTCATATGGGTATTTAACTAATAAAAGAATAATTCACGGCTCAAAAGAGGCCTTAGCTCACTCATTCCACCGTGTCCCTTCTTCGCCGAGTAAAAGCTTACTTACTACCTCTTTAATTATATATAAATATAATTAGGTATAAATAGAGCCTTGGAACCAATTTAGCGGGTCTTAGGTGTCCACCACGGACTAGACCGAGGTGTCTAACCCACTGCACAGCTCCTTACTATATGGTGGTTTAGTATTTCGCCTCTTTTTCACCGGATTGGGTTCCGGTTGAGACGGTAAATACTCGGGCTTTATTCCCTTGTCTATTTCCAACAACTAAAACACTTATACTACTCCAATCCAAGCCTAAACATGCATCAAACGATCAATTTCGAATTTTAGAGCAATTTCCTAACCCAATTTTACTAATTTCCATACCCGGTCAATTCCTATGGTTTCACATTGATTCTGAACCTCACTAAGCTTTCAATAACATACACTAAGCTCAAATTTAACCCCGGAATGCCCCGATTGGAAGAGATTGAAGAATTCCTAAAATACCCAAAATTGGAGAAATTGGGGTTTTGGGAGTTTGGGGCTTTCTCGCCTTGATTCAATTGGGTAGAAAGCTTGGTGGGGATGAAAGAAGACTTCGACCACCTTTTCTGGTCACCGGCGCACATTCTCCGACGAGAAACCGGTCAAACCCTCCGTCCATAGCTTCTCTTCTTGGCTCGTGCGTGCGTGGCTGCTCGGTTTTTTTTCTTCTGCGCATTATGCTTCTTGCTTTCTTTTTTTTTTTTATGTTTGTGTGTTAGTGAATTGGATGGGGGGTCACGATTCCCCCCCCCCATTATTTTAATATATATTATTATTTTTTTCTTTTTGTGTGTGTGTAAATGGGAGGGGGTCACGGTTGTCCCCCCATATATTTTGTTATATATATATATATATATATATATATATATATATATATATATTTGCATATCCTCTTTTTTCCTCATGCTTTTTAATCCTCTTTTCTTTTTAGGTCCTAGAATAATTACATATATTCCCTATTACCTTCTTCTTTATTTTATTTTAACTCTTTAATTATTTGATTTAATTTATTTTTCTTTCAAAAAGAAAAAATAAATTAAATAATAATGATAGCAATTAAATTTAAATATCTCAGATATTACAAAAATAACTCAAATAGATATATTCTAATATATCTTTATTTAATTTTTGTGGACTTATAAATATTAATATATTTATACTTTAATTTATTTGGTGATTACTCAGAAAATAAAAATTTATTCTTGAAAAATTGCTATTGTGATCCAAAGATATATTCTTATTATTTGTTGAATTTTATTCACATGGTAAAACGACATATTCATTATAATTTGCATATTATTGGCAAAGAGAAAGAAATGAATATGGTTTCTTTGGACATACAGTAGTTTTGTTTCATGACATTGGTTTCCACTTTGCATTTTATCTAGATTAAAATGTATTGAAATGGTTAATTATTTTTATGAGCATATTTCATGTTTTTATTCTTATGATAAATAGTATTCGTAAAATTTAATTTGGTGTGAGCCTTGTGGATCTCATATGTGACTTTTAGTCAATTTTTACTCACATTGGAAAGTGTGGAAATGTATTTATCTTACCATTATTTAAGATTATTTTTGTCATGAACTCATGAGTAGGTATGAATACTGTAATACCCGAGCAATTTTCGAAGTAGAAAAAAATAAAATAAAAAGAGAGAGAAAAGAAGTAGGAAATATTTTTAGGATTTAATTCAGGACGTAAGAAAGTGGAAACAGAATTAAAAAGGGAGAACGCATAAATAAAAAAAATACATATTAGTTATTATTTATTTAATTATTAATTATTTTATTTTTAATTATTATTACCAATTATTTATTAAATTATTAAATTATTAGTAATTTTATTAATTAAGTATTAATTATTTTATGTTATTTTAATTATTTGTTTTTTTAAAAGTGTGGGTGCCGTGATGTTTTAAATTAAAAGAAAGGAAAGAAGAATTTAGAAAAGAGAAAGAACAATAAAGAATCAAGAGAAGAGGAAGAAAGAGAAAGTAGAGAGAGAGAGGGTGGAGACGGAGAGAAAGAAGGGGAAAGGAGGAGGTTTCGCCGAAAAAGTGATCGGGGAGAGCTAGCCGACACCGAAAAAAGTCACGGGAGCTCGGGTACGACGTCTCCTACACCTCCCACCAATCGAATCAAAGGTTGGTAACCCCAATTTCATTCGAAACCCCCAATTTCTTCAATTTTAGGGATTTCTTCAATTCAACTTCGATTGAGTTGTTTCGAGGGTAGATTGAGACCTAGGAAGTGTTCTTGAACACTTAGTTGGGGTAAGAATCGAGACTATACCCTCGGGTTTAGCCGAATTCGAATTTTGTAGGGTTTGGGGTTGAAAATTCTAAATATTCATAAATTGGGGAAATTATTGTTAATTAGGATTGAGCTTGGATTTGAGTAAATAGGCTTGGATTGGAATTATTGAAATTATGTTGTTGAAATATTAGCTTAACAAGACCCGTGAAGAGCTGGCCCGAGGTTACTAAGGTTGAACCTTGACGTTAACGTGCCGGGTCCCTGCTCAGATTGCCCAAATACACTTTAAGGGTGACGTTGAGGGCTTCAAACCTCTTCTTTTCAATCTTAAACACCCTAGAATAATTCTAAATATGCTATCAAGCATCAAGAATTATTTTAGGTACTTTATTGTTTCTGAAGGATGGAAAGTTGCGGAACAATAAAGTCCAAAATTTAAAATGGCAATTTAATTCCTTCGTAATTATTAGGAATCCTTAAGTAGGATAATTTAGAAGCATATCGAGGTTTAGTAACTCAAATCCAAGGCTCTAAAATTAATTCAAGGTGAGCGATAATTATACGAAACCAAGTATGTAGCACTTGAGACTCTCATGGAAGAGAGGGAAGACGGATAAGACCAAGAACTCAGTTCTTGGCGACGTCTAGATGCATTTTTAGGTACGAGCATGTCATATGTATATGAATTGCATACAGTTTGAGATATTAACAACATGAATGCATTCGTTAGGAAACCACAACTCGTCCGGAGCGGGAGTTATTCCAGGACTAGAGCAAGGAAGCCGTCCAAGTGAGGGCTTTCCCATCCTTGCCCTACAGGGTTGATTGAGGATGTGGATATGTGGTTTGCCTACTTGCCTATTTGTAAGAATTACTTAGTGGTTAACATGCTATTGTTGTTCCTAAACTGTTATATGTGAAAATATTTGTATATGTGTGTTTGACTACAGGTAAAGAGGTACTGGAGGGTATCCATGTGATGACATGAGATACGCCGTATAGTACAAGCAAGGGGGTAAGTTGTTGATTGAGTCCAAGGTTTGGTTTACCCTATTAATTAGAAACTCATTAAAGAAATCGCATAGAAGTGGTTAGTAAACGTCAACGTTTTATGGTAATTGAACTTAGGAAAGGCCTTAGAGCTAGGTTATGATCTAATCAAGGGTTTGGGTATTACATAAGGATTAAAACGATCTCATAAATTGATTAGTGAGTCATAGAGAGGTTCACACTACCTAGGTAAAGTCAGTCTAGGATAGAAATGGGTAGATAGAGTCAGAATCCCAGCTGAAGGCTCGGGAAGAGAAACAAGTCAAAAAAGATTGCCCGTTGAGGCCATTGCCCTAGCCTGACACTAGGGTCAGTTAAAGATTAAAACATTTGCCCGTTGAGGCCATTGCCCTAGCCTGGCACTATGGTCAGTTAAAGATTAAAACATTTGCTCGTTGAGGCCATTGCCCTAGCCTGGCACTAGGGTCAGATAAGTGATTTACAGTTTTCAAATGATATGTTAAAATGTGATTGCTTGTTTATGAGAAGCATGATAGAAAAGCATGATCCGTAGGTTTATCTGTGATTTTAATGTTATATTAATATTGCCTGATCGTAATATAACATTTGATAAACTGGACTTTCATGCGTATGTGATTGTGGGTGTTTCCCTTTCCCCAGCTGTAGTGGTACCCGCCGCTACGCCGAGGATGGGAAGCTTCTCACTGAGTCTGTTTGACTCACTCCCTCTGCTTAAATGTTTCAGATACAGGGATTGGGCATGCATAGATGTCAGAACAGTGATACGGACATCAGATTATCCTTACGCTCTTGTTCGCGTGGGTGGACTCCTTTTGGTTATTTTGCTTTCTTTTGTTGTACATATTTTAAAGTTGTAAATGTTGTAAATATTTACAGCTTTTGACGTACGTTCACTCTAGACTTGTCGGCTTCACATGTACTTAAAGAGAGGGTCCAGTTTAAGGATAAACTAGGATATATGTTTGAGTATATGAACTTCTGCATGTGAATAGGATAGATCATGCGCATTGAGGCGTACGGTCAACATGATATGAATATATATTATGTGTGCTTGCTGCATGTAAATAGGATAGATCGTACGTATTGAGATGTACTGTCAATATGATGTTAATATTTAACATTATGAGTGCTGATATATATCTATACACTGAGTTGAGCTGAACCGGTATTGAGCGAACCGCGGATTGCAGGTTAATTAGGCCACCAGTGAGGTGTGACCACTAGTATGATATATATATATATATATATATATATATATATATATATATATATATATATATTGTTTGTATAGCAGGGTAGTTATAGTCATGTTTACAGGATAAGGCTTATGGGTTTATAGGTAAGAATCTATTCTCGTGCCAGTCACGTACTCTCGATTTGGGGTCATGACAAACTTGGTATCAGAGCCTGGTTATTCTTTAAGTCATGTGATGCCATTGGTATAACCGGGTGTCGGTTTAAGCTTCGTTGTGAAACCCGGGCACAACGTTGCATTAAACAGGCACTTGTGGGAGTACCCAGGATAATTTGAGTCAGCCTTTCTTCTATTCCTTCTTAATCTATGATAGATTATGCAAATGCTTATCAGGTGACGTTTTTGTGCAGTACAGGGATGTCGCCGACTACTAGGCAGGCTAGGAGGGGCGGTAGAGTCCCTACACGTACTGATGAGGAATCCGTTCGGGAGGAGAGAAAGCCTCCCAGGGGTCGAGCTAGAGGCCGTGCTCGCGGTCGTGGTAGGACACAAGAAAGAGAAGTGCATAGGCAATAAACCCAAGAGCCACAGGTTAAGACGGGTGCTCCGTCAGTGGCTGAGATGCTGACTGCATGATTTTAGGAGTTGAGAGCTGAAATGACCTGCCAAATTCAACAAGAAGTCCGTCGTTTAGTTGTCGGTGAGGAAGAGGAGCAGGTGATATCGGCTGAACAGGAAACTGAAATGGTTGAGGAAAGGGAGGAAGAACCAAGAAGGGAATGGCAACAAAGGGACGTGCCCCGGGGACCGAGGGGAGTTCCGAGGGAATTATCGATTACTAAATTCCTAAAGCTAAATCCGCCTACCTTTTGCGGAACCGAAACCAAGGAGAACCCTCAACATTTCCTCTGTGATATAATCAGAATTGGGCAGTTACTGAGGTGTCCAGAGGAGAGATGGTGGAACTTGCCTCATTTCAGTTAAGAGGTGCTGCACAAGTTTTGTTTGAGTCAGTACAGAAGAGATATGCAAGGAGAGTTGCTCCTATGACCTGGGAAGATTTTCAGAGGGAATTCATGGGTCGGTTTCTATTTGAAGGAACGAGGTATGCCAAGCGTCAACAATTTGAGGACTTGTGGATGACGCCGAATATGTCATTGACTGAGTTTGAACTGCAGTTCACGGAGCTAGCTCAATATGCTCCTGAATTGGTTCCCGATGAGAGGCAGTTGATCAAGAGGTTTATCCACAGGTTGGTAGAGCCATTATTCGTAGTTTTACTACCGCAATGTGGTCAGTTTGAAACTCTAGCACAAGCTGCTGATTGTGCTAGCGTAATTGAAAATAGAAAGAAATTTGGGACGTCGGCAAATCCCAAGAATAAGTTACTGACAGGCAATAATGGACAGGGGTGGAAGAAGAAGTAAAGGACAACAGGTGGTTCTAGTGCAATTCCAAATTATGCAGGGCAAGTTGGTGGACAGTCTGCCATTTCCACCACAAGTTCTAGGAGGAGTAACACACAAGGTGGGCAGAGGTTCCAAGGTAGTAGTCAGGGCGGTAACCAGAAACAGCAGTGTGGAACATGTGGGAGATTCCATTTTGGAGAGTGTAGAGTCACAAAGGCAGGTTGTTACAACTGTGGTCAGTTCGGGCATATGGCTAAGGAATGTCCACAAAGAAAGAGTTATACGAGTGTCAAGAGCAATCCTACTCCGGGTAGTACTCCAATTGCAGCCCCACCAATTATAATTGTACCACCCAAGTCAACACTTCAGGAAGGCAGAGGTAGAGGACCAGGTGCACCAGGGGGAGGACAGGCACGGGTGTTTGCTTTGTCTCGACAGGATGCACATGCCTCAAATGTAGTAGGGACAGGTACACTTTTAGTATGCTCTCTCCAGGCTCTTGTGTTATTTGATTCTGGTTCAACACATTCCTACATCTCACATGCATTTGCCCGAAAAGTTGAGAAAAGCCCGACTAGGTTGAAGGAGACAGAAATGGTCTCTACTCCGATGGGTGAATCAACACAAGTCAAGTATGTCTATGAATCGTGTATGGTTGTGGTCGAGGGTCATGAAACAGTTGTGGACCTACGACTACTCTATATGATTGACTTGGATGTCATTCTACGTATGGATTGGTTGGCATCATGTCATGCAGTAGTTGACTGCAGGGCGAAGTGTTTGAAATTCAATATGCCGAATGAAGAGCCAATCGTGGTGCGGGGTGATGGTGCTGCACCATATCCGAGTCTAATCTCAGCAATGAAAGCTTCCAAGCTACTCGAGAAAGGGTGTAAAGGATATCTAGCTTTGTGAGGGATACTACGAAAGAAGTACTTCCTGCGAATCAGGTACCGGTGGTTCGGGAGTTTCTTGATGTATTTCCTGACGACATACCTAGTTTGCCGCCTGATCGAGAGATTGAATTTGAGATCGAGCTTTTACCAGGTACTCAGCCGATTTCCACACCACCCTACAGAATGGCTCCGAAGGAGTTGAAGGAGCTACACACGCAGTTACAGGAGTTACTTGATAAGGGTTTTATCAGACCTAGTTTTTCACCTTGGGGTGCACCAGTTCTATTCGTGAAGAAGAAGGATGGAACTTTAAGATTTTGTATCGATTACCGGAAGTTAAATAAGGTAACGGTCCGCAATCAGTATCTACTTCCAAGAATCGATGATCTGTTTGATCAATTGCAGGGTGCTAAGAGGTTTTCAAAGATCGATCTTCAATCAGGGTATCATCAGTTGAAGATTAGAAAAAAAGATGTGGCCAAGACTGCTTTTCGATCCCGATACGGCCATTATGAGTTTTTAGTCATGTCGTTCGGGCTAACTAATGCACCTGCAGCTTTTATGGATATGATGAATCGGGTTTTCAAGTCATTTCTAGACCGGTCTGTCATTGAATTTATTGATGACATTCTAGTCTATTCCAAGAATGCTGAGGAGCATGCAGAGCATTTGAGACTAGCATTACAGAAGCTAAGGGAAGAGAAATTGTACGCTAAGTTTTCGAAATGCGAGTTTTGGCTTGATAAAGTTGCATTTCTCGGTCACGTGGTATCTTCAGAGGGAATCCACGTTGATCCGAGCCAGGTGGAAGCAGTGAAGAATTGGTCCCAGCCTACCTCAGTCACGGAAATTCATAGTGGTACCCGCTGCTACGCCGAGGATGGGAAGCATCTCACTGCACGTAGGAGGTAGATAGGACTCTGTCTCCCACACCTTTCTCTACCCAAATAACGCACATAATAATATTTTATTCTTTCTTTTGATACTCCTCCCGTATGATGTTCCATTCCTTATCTTCATGATCTTCTCCCAACCCATATATATATACTTGAAATTTATGAAGCCATTTAATCATATCATTGAATATGAATTTATCCATTGCTCAAATAAATTCATTAGCTTCAAACGTTTCTTTTACGGGTTTAGAGGTAAAAATTTATTCCCATGCCGGTCACGTACTCCCTATTTGGGGTCGTGACATATACTCGCTCTTTATTTAAGAATTCCCCTTATATAAATTCTTATTGATAGTGGGGGTATGAAAGAGTGTGAAAACTATACATCATATTGGGAAATTTTTAAAATCATATGTATTTGTGCCAAGTGATTTATTGTGTAGAAGAAATGTGGTACTATGAAAAATTTTGATTAGTAAATTAATTTTCATAGAATCACATATATTGTTGCCACTATATGTTTGTTATAAAATATAATTTTGGGTTAATCATTAAATTAATGTTAAATCCAAAGCTTATATTAATTTTGAAGGTCAAATAATGATCATAAAATATTATAATTTTATGAACAAGGTTTTTTGGCATGTATTTTGGTGGTCATATATTATTTAAATATGTCATATTGTCTTAGAAAAATATTATAATTTTAGTGTATACTATTGTTATAAAAATAAATATGGAAATATTTATGCTTATATTTTGGGATATTATGCATAATAATCTGTCTCTATCCAAATATAAAAACAAATGTTAAATGTGTGTATTAATTTATAATAATAAGTGGAGGATTGTTGGATATTATTATAACTTAATTAAATAAATTAATGTTACAATTAAATTGTGATTTGCTCCCATCCCTAGCTATAGTGGTACCCGCTGCTACGCCAGGGATGGGGGAGCTCCTCACTGAGTCTGTTTGACTCACCCCCAGTTTAAATGTTTGAGATACAGGTGGTTCAGGTGTCGGGAACACGTCCACTTCTACTCAAGGAGGCGGACAAATTTGAAGACCGCACGCTTAGTTCGCGTGGGTAGCTATTTTGGTTATGTGATTAGGTCTTGATGTATATGTATATAAATCCTTTTTGGCGTAGCTTTTGTACTTATACAACTGCTGTGTATATAGATGTCATACTCGTACTCTTGTATTGTCGGCTTCATACAGGTTAAAGATAGGTCATGGTTTTGGGAATTAGGCTATGGTATTGTATATACTATATATATATGACTTCCGCATGTGACTAGGATAAATCACACGCACTGAGGCGTGTGATCAATGTAAACTATATGTATGTGTGGTTGAATATGTGTATGAATGGATATATGACTTCCGCATATGATTAGGATAGATCGCACGCATTGAGGCGTGTGATCAATTTGTAAACTATATGTATGTGGTTGAATATATGTATGAATGGATATACGGCTTCCGCATGTGACTAGGATACGTCACACGCACTGAGGTGTGTGATCAATATGTAAACTATAAGTATGTGTGGTTGATTATATGTATATATATAGACTGAAGTGGTGCTGAGCGAACCATGGATTACAGGTTACTTAGGTCACCAGAAATGGATGGCCACATATGTATTATATTCTGATTGTATTAGAAAAGGGTAGATATGAACATGTATAAATGTTAATCAGGGATTAGAGGCTTACGGGACAGGAGAAATCCTACCTCCCGTGCCGGTCACGGACTTCCGATTTGGGGTCGTGACATCTGGTCACCGGCAGACGCACCTCCGTCCCAGAGCATCCCACCAACAGAGCTCTCAACACCTCTCAGATACTCAAGCTCTCTCACGCTCTAAGGCAACCTCCTAAGAGTACCTTAAGCACGTCTTAGCCGCACATGGCCCAATACAGGTAACCACCTTGCCTAACAGCTCCTATACACGTCTCCATGACGTGCGGCCTTGTCGCGAGGCCGGCACCAATCAAATTAATACTAGAAAGTGCAGCTAGTGGCACAACCTAGGTCGATTCTCTCTCGCGGAGCCTATGGACTCTATGGGAAAATATGCACAATTAACACAAAAGTGGATGTCTTTGAGGCAATTTAACAAACACTTGGTGTGCAATGAAACTAAATGGAATTAAATGCAACTAAATTGAACTAGAACTAACACTTTTTGGGATTTTCAATATTTTAAAAGCTAAAGTAAATTGAGGAGAATGAAATGAGATGAATATGCTTTGTTGGAGAATGCTTTGGGCTATCCTTGCTCTCTAAAAATTATGGAGTTAATCAATGAGGAACCATTTTTCTAATGTAGTTTAGTGACCACTAAACTTAGGTAATTTAATTAGATAATGCAATTAGCCAATTGGACAATTAACAAGCCCAATCAAATACCATCAATGAAGCAAATGGGGAGTTTAATATAGATAAGAATTCAACTCAACAAATACCATTGTCATTAGAGTAACTTCCAAAATGAATTAAAACTACAATAAGATTTAACCAAATCCGATGTAATCAAAATCCCCAATGGGAGAATAAAAATACAAATCACAAATCTATATCAATCCCTAATATCCAACTACAACCAAGTTAAGTTCCACAACCATGAAACCACAATCAACACAAATCCATCAAAATCAACAAGATAATAATGAATCTATAAAGAGAAGTAGAAGGAAGACAAGAAAAAACTCCCTAGTAAGTGCCAAAGCTCAAGCCCTAATCATCCTCCTCTAAAGCACTAGAAGTTTAGCCACTCATGGAGATGAAGAATGCTCCACCAAGCTTCTCCAACCCGTGCCCAGCCATGGATGATGATGAAAGTTACAGAAGAAATGAGTAGGAATGGAGGTGGAGTGAAGAAGATGAAGAAAGAATGAAGATGGAGACTTGGAGATGAGAGGAAGGTGAGAACTTGGAGAAAAGATGATGTCTTAATGATCCCCCTTAGCCTCCTCCCTTAACCCTAATGTATTGGGGCAAATTAGCCCAGATTGGGGTGAGTAGGGCCTACCAATTCGGCCCAAAAAATGATTTTCTGATCTAAAAACGCGGGCTTCTCTGATGTGGCTCGCTGCAGTGAGCAGACATGGCTATTTCAATCAATTCTGCTCGCAATTGCTCACCGCGGTTAGCAGAATTGAAAATTTGTCATTTTTGCTTGGTTTTTGCCCGGTTCTTCTCCCTCGCTTGCATTATAGCTCTCAAATGTTGATCTTCTTGCTAATCCTCCTCTAGATAACCTACAAAACATCCAAAAACACTTGTGAAAATTCCAATCATGAACTTAAATTTGCAGAAATGCTAAAGTCATGAAATTAACACAATTTATGCAATAAACTCATGGAATTAGCAAGAATTAAATCCAACACTCATATGAATCAATATACCATGAAAGCATGCATTTGGACACAATAATCACAATAAAACCTTGCCAAATGATACGAAATATTATGATTAGAATGAGTGTTGTCAATAAGTAAAGCTTTAGTACCAATTTAGTTGATCTTAGATGTCCACCACGGGCTAGGCCGAGGTGTCCAGCCCACATCACAGTTTCTTGCTGTACTGTGGTTTGGTATATTGCCTCTTTTTCACCGGATTTGGCTCCGGTTGCAACGGTAATTACTCGGGCTGTATTCCCTTGTATATTTCCAACAATTATAATATTTATACTACTCCAATTCAAGCTTATTCATGCATCAAACCAGCAAATTTCGAAATTGAGACAAATTCCTAACCCAAATCCCATAATTTCCACAACCGGACAAATTCTACGATTTGGCCTTGATTCTCGACCTCCCTAAGCATTCAACAACACTTACTAAGCTCGAATTTATCCCCAGAATATCCCAAATGGAAGTGAATGAAGATTTCCTAAAATCCCTAAAATTAGAAGAAATTGGGGTTTTGAGAGATTGGGGCTTTTTACCTTGTTTCAATCGGATGGAATGCTTGATAGGTGTTGTAGAAGGGTTCCGGCCACCTTCTCCGGCGTCGGAACAGCCTCTCCGGCAAGAATCCGGCCGTCTTCCTCCGCCACCTTCCTTCTCCCTTCCACTCGCAACTCTCTCTCGGTCCGCCTCACTCTCTCGCTTTTGTTTCTTCCTTTTTTTTCTGTTTTGGCTGGGAGGGTCACGGTTTTTAGCCCCAAATAAAATAAATTAGGCTGAAATAATGTATTAGTAGTTAAATCCACTTTTTCCCTCATCCTTTTTAACCTTCCTTTCATTTAGGTCCTCAAAAAAAATATAATTTCCTATTCTTCTCTTCTACATTTTATTTCAACCTTAGTCTAATTTATTTTCTTTCAAAAAGAAAAATAAGATAATAATAATAATAATTAAAAAGAAATCTCGAATATTACAGCAGACCTGGCGGTGTGTAAGGCAGAGCTCAAGATGTGTGATGGATATTGGGCAAGAGGATGCCTAAGAGTGCTCAAAATGCTAGTCTGGATGGTTACGGATAACGTTCTCCAGAGGTACTTTGGATGTCTTGGATCTTGTTCCCTTTAGTCCCCCGGGTGAGGGTCTATTTATACTAAGTGCGGGGAGGACGTGCTCGACCCACGTTCTCGTGGGACGTGGGTCGTCCCACGATGTTCAGGGGGTCTCCAGGTCTCTTGGATGGCAGCCCTCGTGGAAAGGTGTGGGCAAGGGCCACATAATTGGTAGGTGAGTGGTGCCACGTGTCTCTAGCGTGTGCTACCGCTAGGCTTCTCGAAGCTTAGTGCCACGTGTCCCTAGGCAGAATATTCTGTAGTTACAACTAGTATGGTATGCACGGATGTTTTATTATGATATAATTAAAAAAACATAAATAATAAGATTTATGAAAATAACTTAATGAAGATAAATTTTTAACAAAAATTCTAGAGAGTAGTTTTTTTTAAATAACAAAATAATACAAAATAAAAATAAATGTAAAAGTTTACAATTGGTCTTTTTTAAGTTTTACCATAATTACTTCTGGATCCAAAATTTATTTTATCCATATCTAATCAACTTTGTTTGAAAGTATCAGCTATTTCATCATGTTACTAGAGAAGTCTTTGACACTTACAATTTTGAAGATGAATACAAATATGATATGCATGTAATATAATAGTAATACATCTATTGGCAACACTAAAAATGATTAAAGTTTTTATCATAAATTCATCTTACAAGTAAGATTAGTTGATCTTTTATTTCGCCCCATAGCTCATACTATTTGCAAATTATTTTTCAGTAGTATTAGAATGGAGTTATCTGATTTATGGTAACAGCCATTTGATTTTTCTATAATATGAGTTTATTGCCATTTTTTTAAAAAAAAGAAAAGTTATACCAAAGAAACAAATAAGTTAAGGTATTTACTATTTAGTCTATTTACTTCATAAAATTATATAATTATATATTGTCAATGTCATATGTAACTGTCGTTTTTGGTTCAGACAATTGTAATTTGCAATTAAGGACCGCAAGGGGTCTTAACCTTTGGGGACTTATCCTTAGGTGATGCACCTAGATGCCTACGTACCCTTCGGAAGGGATTAAAGTCCACGTAGTTCGTCATGTTGATGTCTATAGGAGCCGTTAGGCAAGGTAGTTACCTGTATTGGGCCGTGTGCGACTAAGACGTGTTTAAGGTACTCCGGGCGGGCGAGCCGCTCTTAGGAGGTTGCCTTAATGGGATAGAGCTCGGGTCTTTGAGGACTGCTGGAAGCCCTATTAGATAGGTGCTCCGAGGACGGAGATGAGCTTGCCGGGGGTCGGACCTGACGGAGCCTACGTCGGAGCTCGGGATGTGTGAAGGATGTGCGTGATGCGTCTGAGGGTGCTTAGGCAGCCTTCTAGAATGGCTTTAAGTGATGCTCTCTGGGAGTATTTGAGATGTCTTGGATCTGGTGTGATAGTCCTTTAACTTGCGTATCCCTTAGTCCCCCGGGTGAGGGCCTATTTATACTGTGTGTGGGGAGGTTGTGCTCGACCCATGGCTTCGTGGGACGTTGGTTGTCCCACGAAGCTCAGGGGGTTCCCACGTCTAGTTGAGTGGGTATCCTCGCGAAGTGACGTGGGTAAGGGCCACATAAGTAACAGATAAGTAGTGCCACGTACCGCTAGTGTGCGCTCCCGCTAGGTTACTAGATGCTTAGTGTCACGTGTCCCAAGGTAGAATATTCCGTAGTTACATCATATATCCTAAATGGCATAGAGCACTATTATTAAAAAAATACTATAGAATATGTTAAATATTAATTATTAGGCAAAGAAAATATCTAGTGGATTAGTCGTATTTTTCTTTTTTCTTATTTGTTTCATTTTTAAAATTTAAAATCTTTGAAACAAAAGTAGGCTTACTAAAATTTTTAAATTATTTTTTAATATAACAAAATTACAGTATCTGAAATTAATACAATCTTTTCCCACTAGGTAGGGTTGGCTAGTATTTTAAATTAATAATTTATTTAATTAACATTTTAGTAAATCAATAAACTAAGTAAGATTTTATATTTCTTTATTTGATAAAAAATAATAAACTGAGGAACATTTTGGTGATTGGTTACCGAGAAGAAAGATGGAGTGTGTGAGCGGGAAACGTGCCAGATAGATGGCAGTATTTTTCAAGGCAAGATGCAACGGGAGAGAGTGAGTAATGAATGCATGGAAAGACGGAAAAATAAAGCATAAAAAATTACTTCCAAAAGAAATCTCAAATCAGATTATATCATTAAATACATATCATCATCTCATCTCTCTTTCATCTTCTATTACTCATCTCCCTCTTCTTTCCTCTAGGACACGCTTCTATATCTTTATCTATATATCTATATGAGAAGACACATCTAAGGACCAAATTGAACGGCGACAGGCAATTATCGATTGGATCAGCTGTCCTGTGCGTCTCAGTTCACATACATTTGAATCTTCTCCTCCGTCTTTGTCTTTGCCTTTGTTTACGTCTCCAGCACGGTATGTAGCGGTGGTTGGTAAAACTATCATTTGACAAAAACTATCCTATGCTTGCCAAATTATGAGCTACATCACTCCTATTATTGGACAAAAACTATCCAGTCTCTCATTCGTCATTCATAGTGCCTTTGCTCGAGCTTTATAGCTTGATTCTCCATTCAGGCTTCTCTGATCATCGATGGCTCGTTCAAGACTCATACTACTATTGTCCTTTAGTTGCAATTGTACTATAAGGGGTTATTGCCTTTGTTCATCTTCTAACCTCAAAGCCACCATCTATCTATGGGAAGCTAAGGTTCACCTCTTTCGAATTACCTCTAAAATCAACATTAGATAAATGACTTCACTTCAGTAATCCGTCTTTTTGGTTTGCTATGCAAGCTTCGTATCTCAGAGTCTGAGACTCCTTTTTTATCTCATTTGCTCTTTCTTGAGAATTTATTGGAGGTGTTGAGCATCGTTTTCGTGCAAAGGTCTTCCTTTTGCCTTTTGTCAAGGCTTTCTGTAGTATCTTCTTCTTCTTCTCTTCCACCCTGAATTTCTACCAATGGTGTTTTGCTTGTTTCTGCAGAACTTTCTCCTTTCTCCTTCCCTTTCAAATTTCTGACATTGTTTGTGCTAAAATGACTGGCCCAGGTACTTTTTGTTTCTCACCCTTGCATTCAATCGGGACCAGGGAGTTTTATGTAATTTAAGTTGTTATTTTGTTAACTGTTGGTCTGATTTTTTACCTTTTGTAGATTTTAATGTTGGCAATTTGACTAATGGGTGTCGATACCGTCAACATGGGGTGGATAGAGAGGCGTCGAACCAGTGCAAAGAGTCTCGCGAAGAGGCGAGCCAAGCACAGGAGGTTACTCGCACTATGTTGAAGTTAACTGGGGCAAATTTAGAAGCTGTTGGAAATGAAGTCATTTTCTCCCGAGGGCATTCGGGTGGTGGCGAGGAGGATTCGAGCAAGATGGCTCGGAAACATGATAACGATTTGACTAAGCAGTGTCAGTATCCTCGCCCTGTGGTTAAAAATTTTCCGAATATTCTGGGCGAGGCCTACTCGCTTCTAGATATGGATGGGCAACAAAACTGCAATAAGATGATCCGCCCCAGAAAGTTTGGTCGTCGAGGGGCTAAGAGCACGGCACGCTACTCGTTAACATATATTCTGACTAAAAATACTCAGAAGAAAATATTGGTAAGATTTCTTCATTTTTTTATCTTACTTAGCTGGGTTTTTATAAATTCTTCTGCGATGTGTTTAATCCGAGCATACTGAACTGAAGGACATTAAGTTATCATAGCAAACATCTAGCAAGCATCGCTATGATAACGTAAGGATGATTAGTATTTAATATTTAGTAAAATATCAAAATGCCGACATCTAAGCCACAAATTTGATGTTCTTAGCTTCCAAGAGGTAATTACCTATTTCAAGCCATAGTTTGACATTTATAAGGATGATCTAGGGTTCAAGTATACTAATATGAGGTAATGAGAAATTAGTTTAGTATAAAATTTAGTTATGAGTCAAATTATAGAATAGGAAATTTAAAAGTTCTAGTTAGGAACTTAGAATTTGGCCTAGCCTATGAATTGGAAATAAATATGTGAATAGAGAATTTAGAAGGTGAAATAGAAAATTTGAATAAGGATGTTAATGTTATAACATGGTTACTAAGGGACTTAGACTAAATGAGGGATATTAGGAACTTCCATGGATGCATTTAATGTGATGTTTGATTGAAGAATGGTGGAACATATTTTCTCTATTTGGATTACCTGTGAGTAGATGATGCCTACTATACGTTCTTTTCACCTACACCTACCTACCTTGTGCATTTTGATAAAATTTAGCCTACTAGTTTATTATGTGGAACAAATCAAATTTGTATAATTTTCTCTCTCCTTTGATCTTTAATTGATCATCTCTGTATAGTTAAATGGATATTTTGATCATCATTATCTGTTCCTTTTTTGAATATTGTAAGGCATGGTTCAATGATCTCACTTGATGTTTACTTTTAACATGGTGGTAAGAGGATGGTGGCTTGATGACCTACTCAATTGGGAACAACTATTATTGGCTTAATCTTTTTAATTGTACTTCGAAAATTTTTAGGAACTCACATTTGAATCTGCAAAGCATATGAGAGTTCTTACGAATGTCTTATTGAAAGTGATATCTTAATTTGGGATGCATATTATGTCACAATTGTTGATTTGCATGGTATTTAGCTGATTAATGTAAGAAGCTCTTTCTAAAATCTATAGGTGTCATAGGATGTGATGAATGCTTTTTTCCCTTTTGGATGAGTATCTGAGATTCTTTTAGCAATTTCTTTTACTCTACAACTGAGTAGTTTTTGTTCCATTTGAGACGGATGAGCATAAATGGTAATACTGTAATACCCCGAAAAATTTCGAGGATTAAAGAATGATTTATTTAAAATTTTGAGGATTTAAGAATGATTTATTCCAGGGCTAGGAGTTTAAACCTTAAAAAGAATATAGGAAGAGTATGAAAGTTAAGGGAAACCGGAAAGGAACAGAGAAATTCTTCGAAATTTCCAAGTAAAATAAAAGATGAAAGAAAGAAGTAAAATAATTTTTTTTGGAATTAATTCAGGACCTACGAAATTAGAAACCTAAAATAAATAGGAGTGGGAACTAAATTGAAATATTATTAGTTATTATTTGTTTAATTATTGATTTATTTATTTATTTATTTATTATTTATTTATTTATTATAATTATTTATATTTATTTTTATTATATATATATATTATTTTAATTATTATATTAAAAAAAAGGGGTGCGTGGTGTTATTTAAAAAAAGGCATGATGAGTATTTTATTAAATCTTTTACACGACGGTGGCAAGAGTCCTTGTACGAAAGGACTAAACTTTTATTTTGAAAACTCGTCACGACGGTGACTTAAATTATAATCATGCAAAGGGAGTTATTGGTGGGTTTCGGATTTGGTTTTGCTAGCGATGTGAGACATCCACTAGAACAACATCAGATGACACTTGACACTTGAGACCTCAGTTTTTATAATCACCATGACGATGGTCATTGCCCTATCCTGGCAATAGGGTTAGAGAGGATTTATATTGCTATGACGATAGCTTAAGGTTCAGAGAGTGCATCTGGACGGGTATATGAGTTATATCTTGTTGAGGATACTTGTCCATATTAACAAGGAGAGGAATTGTTGATCCTTTGGGAAAGATACAAAGAATCCTATTAATATGTGAGACTAAGGTAAGGAGACACGGGAGGAACCTATGGGTAAACCGTGAGCCTAACCTAGAAATGAGAAATCATCCTGTGGAGTTGGTCCAAGGTGTGTCAACGACCATGCTTCGAGACGTCGTGCTGTGCCCGCCATTGTGGTCTGGTTATGTCATCACAACGTCTTTTTTGATTCAAACATGCTGAACGTGAGAAGACCGGAAAGTAAGAGCCGGCACTATTTGTTACATGTTTACTTGCTGATTGATGATGTGGAATAAACTACTGCATGCTTGTATCTGTTAAATGCATGTGAGTGATTGGGTGAAATTTCTGTTGTTGTGTGATCACCAAGAGTGTATGCTAATTAACGGTAACCAGTTGTTTTTGCATGTGGATGTGTATGACTCCCTTTCCTAGCGCTATGGTGCCCGCCTTGCGCCGGTGATGGGAGAGTCCTCACTGAGTCGCGTGGTTAAGACACACACCTCATTTTTACTACATAGAGACAGATTAAGTACCGGTGGAAGAAGTCTCGGTGGAACGAGGGACAAGCAAAACTTTCCAAGACCCACAACTTGTTCATGTGGGTGAATACATTGTAATTGTAATTTAATTTACTTTATCATTGTATCATAAAGTAAAGTGTAGACGTACCCAATTAGATTGTATTACTAAATCTAGAACTGTCAGCTTCACACACCTTAAAGAATAGGATTTATTTTACTGCAATACAGGGAAAATTTGTTTTGAAAAAATATATATATATATACATATATCTGTTGCATGTGAATAGGATAGACAACATCTTCGGATGTGTAGCCAGTACACATGTTATATATATTATGTGTGTTTCCTACATCTATGTCTTGAAGCAGCACTGGCCGTGGATTTGCTTGCCTAGGATAGGCCACCATTTCGGTGTAACCATGGTATTATACTGCATGTGGATGTATTTTCAATAATAGATATTCTGTCAATTAGGTGATAAGGCTTACAGTCAGAGGGATATTCCCTGTGTCTGTGCTGGTCACGGTCCTCTAAACGGGGGTCGTGACAAATACACAGTAAAATCAATAGAGGGTAGGGGTACCCCATATATTAAGATAAATTGTGTGTGTGTGTATATATATATATATATATATATATATATATATATATATATATAAATTAGAGGCTTCACATTTACAGAGGTGTATACAATTTTTTTATTATTATATTTTTAAATAATAAATTAAATAACTACTCATTAATTTAAAATTTCTTTATCATCACTTTTGTGATAAATACTCTATACATTATCTTTACTTTCTCTCTTGTTTATCTTCCAATAAACTTAGCAGTTTAGATTTCTGAGACCCGTTTGTGCTGTCGTCATCTCTTGAATCCTTAAGGGTATGTTTGGATTGGGGATTAAGGAGAGGGGAAGGGAAGGGGAGAGGATCAAGACATCTTCCCTTTGTTTGGAAAGTTAATAATTAGAGGGGAAGATAATGGCTGATTAATGCTTAATTCCTCATTATCCTTTCCCCAACACAAATTTAAGATATACTCTAAATTGGGGTATTTGAAAGGAAGTATCAATATCCAAACAAGGGGAGGACATATGGAAGGTTAACCTTCCCTTCTCTCCCCTCCCTTTCCCTACCCCGCCTCATTCCCAAACAAACCCTTACAGAAGTAAACGAAAAATTAGAGACGTGGAGACAAGCTTTGGCGATATAGATTCCACATAAGTCAAAGCAAAACAGAATATATGCAATGTAAATTTAGTGGAAGAGAAGCTAATACTAGGGTAGAGGTGAAACTTGGAGATGAGTCCATACAAGAAGTCACAAGTTTTAAGTATTTGGGAACAATAATACAAATTAAAGAAGAAATAGAGGAGGATGTAAACCATAGGATCCAAGCTAGATGGATGAAATAGAGGAAGGCTTTAGGTGTTATTTGCGATAGAAAAGTACCACTTGAAGGAAAATTTTATCGCGCAGCTACAAGACTTGCTTTATTTTATGGTACTGAATGTTGGGCGATAAAAAGCCAACATGAGCATAAATTCAACTTGGTGGAAATGAGAAAGTTGGGGTAGCACCTATCATAGAAAAGTTATTTTAAACACACCTTGGGTGGTTTGGTCATGTACAAAGAGGCCATTAGAGGCTGTTGTACATAGAGTTGGCCAGATAGAAGATACCCCAATAACTAGAGGTAGGGGAAGACCAAAGAGAACAATAGGGGAAACTATAAGGTTGCATCTAATTGTTAATAACCTAATTGTATAAATGTGTAAAGATAGAACACGTTGGTGTCGCTTGATTCATACAGTTGACCCCATCTAATTGGAAAGGCTTTGGTTGTTGTTGAGGGCTTTATATACTGTAAGCCACACTTTGATAAACTCTTTAAGATGACTGGCAGCTTAGACAAAAGTTTTGAAGGTGAATTGGTGGTACTAAGTTGGTTTTGAAACATATGCACTTCTACTAAGTTCTAAGCTTCTTATTTTCTCCATCATAGTTATTCAAGAACTAATAGAGTTGACAGATCTACTGATCAGGTAATGGATAGTGGGTCAGGATTTTTTGCTAACTTTCAGACAGATCCTGCGCTTTGTGGCTGGATCGGTTGATTATGGGATTTGGTATGCTGCAAATTCCAATTTTTGTCTAATGGGTTTTTTCCGATAGTGATTGGGCAAGTTCTTTGGAGGATAGGAAGAGCACTTCAAGATGCACTTTTCACTTGGCTCTGGAACTATATCACCTGGAGTTATAAGAAGCAAGCAACTACAGCACTTTCATCATCTGAAGCAGTATACTGCTGCGACTTCAGCAGCTTGTCAAGCTGTATGGCTTAGACGTTTACTTGCTGATTTTGGCCATGAGCAAAAGGGAGCTACTACAATTTTTGTGACAACAAGACTGCAATCACAATGACTGAAAATTTAGCATTTCATGGACAAAGCACATCGACATTTGAGTTCATTTTATTGGTGACTTAGTTGCTAAAGATCAAGTTCAATTGAAGTACTGTAACACCAATAAACAAGTGGTAGATGTTCTTACAAATTCACTTCCTTATGAGAAGCATGTTTATTCCAAATTAAAGCTTGGAATATGCAATTTTGAATCTAGGGGAGTGTTGAAAATATGTTTCAAAATTAATTATTTGTTTAGCATAATTTGTTATGCCTTTATTTCTGTTTACCATATCTTTCCAAGGGTCATTGCTAAGTTCCTATATTTTAGGATAGTTATTTGTTTTATGCTTTCCGTTATTCCGTAATTTTTTGAGAGATATGGGACTGATTCTCATCATAGTGGGTCAGGATTTTTAGCTAACTTTCAGATTTCGTACGCCTATATAATGGGCATTTTTTTATTGAATAATACACACATATTCAGAATATCTCTTTGCTCTTCCCCCTGAAGTTCAATATTTTATTTACTGCACTGTATTCCTTATCCTTATCTTCTTTATCTCTGTTCTTGCTCTGTTTTTTTAGTTTTCTAAAATTCCCAACACCCTTCCCCTCCAAAAATTTAAAAACCAGACAAGGGGAAGGTTACTAAATTCTCTCCCCTTCCCTTCCCTTTCCCTCCATAATCCCCAATCCAAACATACCCTTAGTGTCGGCGTTATTGATTTGATGAATTTTTAGAGAAATCATGAACTCCATTGAAGCAAATACGAACCCCGCCACGACATACAATTCTTTCATCGCCTATTCTTTTCCTCATAAAGCGTTCAAGGGACTCCACAAATTACCCTATTCTCTCCTATCCTGTAGCAGCCACTCACACCCACAAGAACTGTGGCTATTTCACATTTCTCGGTGAGGACAATACGGATGAGATCCACCAGCAACAACACAATATCGATAGTCTCATGTGAGTATATTTATTATATCATCATATGCTTATATTGTGTGGTTTATTGTAATTAATGGTTCTGATGTATTTATATTTCTTGGCGATTTGTTTTAGATGGAAAAGGTGGGGATGGAAATAGAGGAAAAGCGGAAGAGGCAAGCGAAATTTTAATGCTACTTTTGCATTCAGTGTGAACTGTGAAGAAAGAGAGAATAAAAAAGGAAATAGAATGTAGGGGCCAAAATGAAATTTTTGAGGTTGAAGAAGGCATGAAAGTATTATTTTTGAAAGGTTTTCATCATGCCATGTCTACACATAACGAAGGAGTTGGACGGTTAGACTCGAGGACTAAAGTAAAATAAGTTGCAAAATACACGACTTAAACGAGACTTTTGAAACATCGAGGACAAGTATAAAACATACCATCATAAGGATCAAGTGAGGTTTTAGAAAAATGTTCGAAATATAAAAGCTGAGGAGTGAAAAGGACGACTCTAAACAAACGCAAGCGCCAACTATCAACACACGCTGTTGCATAACTAAAGATTGACAATAGAGATTTAATTTTTCTCGTTACTCTCCGATGAACTTTAGTTTGTAGTGATGCCTAGCTGAACGAGATCGCCTAAATGACGATGGGTCGCCTCGTTGGAAGGAGAGGTTGAGAAAAATGCGTGAATTCGTAGAAGGAGTGTCTGAGTGAAGGACCAGTCGGTGACTTAACATTTACAACAAACTACACATTAATTTGTAAATCGGATGTGCTTTAGTTATTTTATTATTGTATAGAATCTAATTTATCATTCTAAGAAAGAAAAAAAGTCTTTCTATATTCATATTAATCAAAGGAACAAATTGATTAGGAATTTATCATTTAGGAAAAAATCGAGACATTTTACCTTTTCAGGGACCAAAATGAGAGAATACACATTTTTTAGTTAACTTTAGGATTTAATTTAGGTTTTATTATTAAAACAGACTAGGGATAGTTTGACTATGCCATAGTAGGGGGGCGAATGAACCAATTTTTTAGAACTATATAGAGGGTTTTGGAGGAATTTTTTAACAAAGTTTTGCTAAGTACTTTGTGTCTGCTTTTCGTTGAGATTCTCTGTGTGTATTTCTATTTTCTTCCCCTTTCTCCTTGCCATGAATTTCTACCAACGGTGTGTGTAATACCCCGAAAAATTTTGAGGATTAAAGAATGATTTATTTAAAATCTCGAGGATTTAAGAATGATTTATTCTGGGGCTAGGAATTTAAAACCTGAGAAAGAATATAGAAAAGAAAAGGTATGAAAGTTAAAAGAAACTGGAAGGGAATTTTTTTTGTTTTCAAAGATTATAATATAGAGAAAATTTTTCAGGGGTTAAAATAAAATAAAGGATGAAAGAAAGAAGTAAAATATTTTTTGGAATTAATTCGGGACCTAAGAAATTAGAAATCTAAAATAAATAGGAGTCGAAACTAAATATAAATATTATTAGTCATTATTTATTTAATTATTAATTAATTTATTTACTTATTTTAATACTTTCAGATTTATTTATTTATTTAATATTATTATTATTTAAATACATTAGTTTAGTAAATAAAAGAAGTAAAAGAAAAAGAAAAGGAGAAAGAGAGAAGGAGAGGGCCACGGGCGAAATGAGAAGAAGAGAAGAAAGAAAGAGAAGGCAAGGAGAGAGAGGGAGAAGAGAGCGAGAGAGAGCTAGGGCTTCGAGGTGGGAGGAAATCCGGCGGGAATCTCGCCGGAATCCGACGAACCAGAGTTGGAGCAGGAGCAGGAGATCATCCTCGTCATCTTCCTCGTCTCAATCTCTCGAGTTAAGGTTGGTACAAAACCCGATTCTCTCCAAGTTCCCATTTTCTTCATTTTTGGAATTGAGTTGAGAATTCGAGTTTGGGCGGATTCGAGGGTAGAATAATGTTTCTAAAGTGTTCTTGAACACTCATCGGGGTTAGGATTCGAGGCTAGATCGCTGGATTTGCCCGGATTCGAAGTTGGAAGAGTTTGGGGTTTATAAAACCATTTTTTCTCAATTTCGAACAATCAACAATTCGGCGACGAATCGGAGTTGGATTTGAGTTGTAGGACTTCCTAAATATAGTATATATGTAGGAGAACAAGACCCGTGAAAAGTGGAATCGAAGCCAGATCGGAAGATGGCCGAAAGGGCGGCCGAAACCAGCCACAGCACGGCAAAAATGCTGTTGTGCTGCTAGCTGGCGCTGCAGCACCCAAACCGACACTGCAGTGCCCACTTGCTGGTTGGCCTGCCTGGCTTGCCCCAAGCCCATTTTTAGGGCGAATTGAGACCTCTGAATCCCTCTCTTCAATCCTAAACACCCTAGAACACTCCTAAACATGTTTTTGAGGATTAAATCACTCTAAGTACCTTCTTGTTTCTCAAGGATGGAAACTTGCGGATAGGCCTAACTTCGAGAATTTCAACCTTATTCCTTCACAAACTTTAGGAAACCTTAAGTGAGATAAATTGGAGGTATATTGAGGTTGAGAAACTAGATTTCTTAGAACCCAAGTAGGAACTTAAGTTGAATTAAAATACTTAGACCTTCCTAGAATTTAGGTCCCTTCCAACCAAGCTAGATAAGCTTCCTTAGATGCGAATACAAGTGAGATTGAGGTCTAATACTCAAATCCAAGTATGTGAAACACTCAAGTAGAGTGTTATATTCGAGTAAGTCAAATGTCCGAGGAAGGATACGCATAAGTCGGGATAGAGAAGTCCGATAAGACCAAGAGCTTGACTCTGTGACAACCATGGACTACATGTGAGAGTAATGGAAAGATAAATAACGAGTTAAGTTAAGTAATAACTTTAATGAAGTAAATGTTGTTCTTATAGGAACAACGGTACACAATAGGGTGCAACAGGAACTCCAAGGAGACTAAAGTTACAGGAGAGGATTGCATGGAAGGTTGGCCAAGGTGAGGGTTCTTCCATCTCTGCTCCTAGGGTTGTATGCTTATGTGGATTACATGAGTATGTATATTCTATGCTTGGCTGGTATGTGTTAGCTAGAGATATAGAATGCTAAAAGAATGAAAGAACTAGAAAATAGGTTGTGGAAGGTAGCTTGGATAGGAAGACATAGGAGTAGAGTATAATTGTTTGCTATGGTTGGTGTGTTACAAATCCAACTCATACACTCCGGAGGCATGATGAGTATTTTATTTAATCTTTTCCACAACGGTGGCAAGAGTCCTTGTACGGAAGGGCTAAACTTTATGTTGAAAACTCCTCACGACAGTGACTTAAATTAAAATCATGTAAAGGGAGTTATTGGTAGGTTTCAGATTTGGTTATGCTAGCGATGTGAGACATCGACTAGAACAACGTCAGATGGCACTTGAGACCTCAGTTATATAATCACCATGACGATGGTCATTGCCTTATCTTGGCAATAGGGTCAGAAAGGTTTTATATTGCTATGACGATAGCTTGAGGCTCAGAGAGTGCATCTGGACGGGTATTTGAGTTATATTCTATTAAGGATACTCGTCCATATTAATAAGGAGAAGAATTGTTGATCCTTCGAGAAAGATACAAAGAATCCTATTAATATGTGAGACATCGACTAGAACAACGTCAGATAGTACTTGAGACCTCAGTTTTATAATCACCATGACGATAGTCATTGCCCTATCCTAGTAATAGGGTCAGAAAGGATTTATATTGCTATGACGATAGCTTGAGGCTCAGAGAGTGCATCTGGACGGGTATATGAGTTATATCCTGTTGAGGATACTTGTATATATTAATAAGGAGAAGAATTGTTGATCCTTCGGGAAAGATACAAAGAATCCTATTAATATGTGAGACTAAGGTAAGGAGACACGGGAGGAACCTACGGGTGAACCCTGAGCCTAGCCTAGTAAAAGAGAAATCATCCTGTGGAGTTGGTCCAGGGTGTGTTAGTGGCCATGCTTCGAGACGTCGTGTCGTGCCCGCCATGTGGCCTGGTTGGGTACTGTACGAGTGGGCTCAAGCTATTGTCCCGCGGCAAGGGGTCAGGACGTGCCACGTGGTGGCTATGCGTTAGTTGCTTGATAGATAGAAGTTGAATGTGTTTGCTTTGAATTGTCACGAGGTGACCAGTCCCCAAGTGAATGGGTTAAATATGTTTTTCCACTTGGTGGCCAGCAACCCGAGTGCACGGGTTCGAAGTGGGAAAGCCACGTAGTGGCTAGTAGATACCCCAGAGTTGGGGAGATTAAGTAGATGTATGTTTAGCATCTGTGTGTATGTACAAATTATCTGTGTTTTTATATAATTGCGGATTGCGCAGCGTAATGGTGACGTACAGGATTACGTCACCACACGTCTTGTTTGATTCAGACATGCTGAAACGTGAGAAGACCGGTAGGTAAAAGCCAGCACTATATGTTACATGTTTACTTGTTGATTGATGACGTGGAATAAACTGCTGCATGTTTACAGTTATTAAATGCATGTGAGTGTTTGGGTGAAATTTCGGTTGTTGTGTGATCACCAAGAATGTATGCTAACAACAGTAACTAGTTGTTTTTGCATGTGGTTGTGTATGACTCCCAAACCGAGCACTATGGTACCCACCTTGCGCCGGGGATGGGAGAGTCCTCACTGAGTCGCGTGGTTAAGGCTCACACCTCATTTTTACTACACAGAGACAGGTTAAGTACAGGTGGAAGAAGTCACGGTGGAACGAGGGTTGAGCAACACTTTCCAAAACCCACAACTTGTTCATGTGGGCGAATAAAGTGTAATTGTAATTTACTTTATTGTTGTATCATAAAGTAAAGGGTAGACGTACCCAATTAGATTGTATTACTAAATCTAGAACTGTCAGCTTCACACACCTTAAAGATCATGATTTATTTTACTGCGATACAGGGAAAGTTTGTTTTGAAAATATACATATATATATACTTATATCTGTTGCATGTGAATAGGATAGGCAGCATCTTCGGATGTGTAGCCAGTACAAAGGTTATATACATTATGTGTCTTTTCCTATATCTATATCCTGAAGCGGCACTGGCCGTGGATTTGCTTGCCTAGGATAGACCACCATTTCGGTGTAGCCATGGTATTATAATGCATGTGAATGTATTTTCAAAAGTAGATATTCTATCAATTAGGTGATAAGGCTTACAGGCAAAGGGTTATTCCCTGTGTCTGTGTCGGTCACGGTCCTCTAAACGGGGGTCGTGACAGTGTGTACTTGTTTTTGTCGAACTTCTCCCTTTCAAAATGCTGAAAATTTGTTACAATATCTTCCCAAAGCACGCTTTGTTTTTCCTCATCGCCCTTTGGTGGCTAATTGATTCGGGGATGTCAACGTTTTTCGACCTTCGAAGTTAGATGAAGGGCTGGCGAATGAGATTAGCTCAGAATTCAAAAAACACATGTCTGTGATACAGACGAATGATGTTCTTGAAAGTTTATGGAACGAGTATTTTCTTCCCGTAGGGCAGAATGGTTTTAGGCTGGCTTGTGTTGGTATGGAGTCCGACATTACACACATGGATGGCCTAGGTTTTATTATGTATAAATATACTGTACAGACCCTAGGGATTATTCCCCCTTTTTTTTACATTTCAGATGGGTGTCCTGAATCGTCTTCAGGTTTGCCCAAGTCAGTTGAGTCCGAACACCTAGACTATTATCCAGGTTTTGTTTGCTGTGTGAGAAGCTCAAAGTTGAGGCTTTCGTAAATGTCTTTTTTTATAAGCCTCTGTGGAAAGGGAATAAGTGGGTTTATTTTCAAACCCAGCTTGGTAGGTTGCCCTTGGTGGATGGTTTGAAGAGTAATGCTAAATACAGCCATGACAAGTTTTTTTGGGTGGTGCCTAGGAAGGGCGACCACCCTTTTTGGATAAGAAAGGAGGATATGCGCCCTCTTTTTCCCATTCAATGAGGGCACCTGAACTTGAATCCAGATGTTGCATATGATTTTGTTAGTGAGATGGATAAACAAGTGGTCAACTGTCGGGAAATGGAGAAGATAAATATCAGTACACTTGGTAAGTTTTCGTGTCTGTGGGTTTGTAACTTGTTGGGTTGATTGATCTAACAAGTAACGTCTATGTGTGCAGATTTAACCTTTGGGATTATTGCCAAGGGTCGCCGATATGGTTGTCGTAGGTTGGAGAAGAAGTCGTTGAAGCAAAGGAGCATGGCGTGTGAGGAGGCGAGCCAAGCACAAGTTGCTCCCCCTTAGTTTAAGATTAACGGGGGGAATGTTGAAGTATTGGGCAAGGAAGTTGTGAGTCATCCTCTGATGGTAAGGAAAAGAAAGGGGCGGCCAAGAGAGGGTGAGTAGAAGCCTACCTACAAAAGAGCTCGTGGGAAAGGCAAGGAGGTGACAACGAGCCCAAGCATGCTCTGGTCGTTTGTGGGTCTTGCATTTGACCCAGATTTCCTTGGATGGAAAGCCTTTCTTACACAATTTGGTCCAGATGCTCTTGCTCGTCGAGGGGCCGTAAGTCATGCTAACTCCCTTGCAGACTTATGGACTTTAACCAATCAGCATCAGGAATTCTTGGCAAGGTGGTGTTGTCTTTGTTTTTCATTTTACTAGGTGTAGTATGCTGATTGTCATTTTGAACTTGCAGGCCGAGTACCATCGGTTGAAGACCATCGTGGAACAAATGCAAAATAAGATCCGTCAGGTGGAATCGGATGGCTGTGACCATGAGAGTGGGCATCAAGCCGCCGAGACAAGAGAGGGGCAGCTCAGGCAACAGCAAGATGCTGTTGAGATTGAGAGGAAAAATCTTCAGCATGCACTGGAGATAGCGTAGTTAGAGCTCAACTCGATGAAGGTTGAAAATAAGGACCTCCAGACTAAAGTTTGTGAGCTTGAGCGAAATGCCATGATTGCCCAGTTAAAGCTGAATTTGCAGAAGAGCGAATATGACGGATTGAAGACTAAAGTTGGTGTGCTTGGTTGGTGCAACTGTTTGAATCAATTGAACGTGGTTCTCCCTGAGCCATTTTCTGATGAAGTCCGGAGTAGGATTTACCCTCTTCGAGAAGTGTTTAACGGGCCATTCACCGAACGGACACGACATTGATGGACTCCTTTCGTTGGACCCTTATATGCTTGTTGATGAGGGAAAAGGCGCAATAGGTTCCAGCGGACTTGCCAACGATGTTGTCGATGTCATTCCCCAAGATGAAGAAATGGGAGTGGTAGGCGCCGACGTGGTGTTTGTGCATCAGGTTGCACCTGCGAGTAATGAGCCGATGATTTTCGAAGAAACTCCCGAGACTACCCAGGCATATCAAATTTGTAACATTTAAATTTGCACTTTTCCTTTAAATAGCATATTATTTTATTCAAAGAATAAGAGAAAAATCACATTTTTTCAGCCTCTAATTCACAATACTGATATGTTCTTAATTTCAATGTGACAATTAGACATAGATTGAAAATAAGGATTTGTTATAACTTTTTTTGTTCTAAAACAGATTTTAGTTGCTTCCCAAAATAAAGTGGGTGAAGCTTCCCAGCAGGCGGTGGGTGGTGAAGCAGGGTTTGTGTAGCAGGTTACGCGGGCAAGTAATGAGCCCATGATTATTGATGAAAAGCCCGAGACTTCCAGGGCATAAATTTTGTAAAAATTTAAATTTTTACTTTTCCTTTAAATAGGTTTTATTTTATTTTATTCAGGGAGTAAGAGGACAATTACATTTTTTCTGCCTCTAACTCACTATACTGATATGTTCTGATGTTTAAACATTGACAAACAGACATAGAATGTAAATACTTATTTGCTATAGTTTTTTTTGTTCTAAGAAAGATTGTAATTGCTTCCCAAAATAAACTGGGTGAAGCTTCAGAGCAGGAGGTGGGCAGTGAAGTTGGGTTTGTGCAGCAGTTTGTGCTGGCGAGTAATGATCCCTTGACTATTGATGAAAAGCCTGAGACTTCCAAGGCAAATTTTTTTTAACAAATTTATATTTGTACTTTTCCTTTAAATAGCATTTTATTATATTTTATTGTGAGAATAAGAGGAAAATTACATTTTTTTCAGCCTCTAGCTCACAATACTGATATGTTCTAAAGTTTAAACACTGACAAATAGACATAGAATGAAAATACCGATTTGTTATAATTGTTTTTGTTCTAAGACAGATTGTAGTTGCTTCCCAAAATATACTGGGCGAAGCTTCTGAGCAGGTGGTTGACGATGAAATGGAGCTTGTGAAGCAGGTGACTCAAGTAGACAAGTTCATGAACTTCATAAGTTATGAAGGTTTAGCTTAAAATGTACTAGTTTTCAATGAACTGCATGTGTTTTAATTTGGTGTATATATATAAATATTTATATATTTTCTTTCTTTTACAATTTCAAGGATGAAAAAAAAAATTCGCTTGCACCAGATATACCAGACCAGACCTAAATTTGGTCAAAGTAAAAGATCTAAAATTCTTGAATATTTGGAGACCAAGTGGTAATGTTGCTTTGAAAAAGAAATTGACAACCTACATCAATGGATTTCAAAAAAAAGGATATGTTGTTGTTATCTTATTTGCTTTTTTATTGTTGATAGTGGGCAAATGAAATCAAATTCACTGTGAGAGGATTACTTGAAAGATTTTTAGGGATCAAAGTGGTTCGATGATACAGTTAAGATTTTTGTTCTCCTATCAACGCTTTTTGTCAAGGTTTAGTCTTGAGTGCAATCAAGGCTTTGGTGGCATGGGATGCCACCACACATGGGCCAATCCCAAGCTGACATGTGGCAAACCATGCCTTTTGTGTATTTGTAGCTAAGTCCCTAAGTCTTTTGATAATTATATTTTTAGCATATCTAATGTTTTTATAATTTGACTCCCAAAGTTTATAAAATATACTATTACCATTTTTAAAATTTTTTATGTTTTTGCTCCTAAACTTATGATAATTATATTTTTAGTAATTATTTTTTATGAAAAATGTTTATATTATTTATTATATTTTATTAATTAAAAAACAAAATACAAACATAAATCTAAATCAAAATCCTTTGTCTCTTGGCTTGACTCTTCTTCTTCTTCAACCTAACCTAACTTAGAACTTATGAAAATGGTGAGGTAAATTCGATCTAAATTTTCTAGTGAAGGGCGGCACTTTAGGTTACTTTAGGTTGAAGAAGAAGAAGAAGAAGGGTGAAGTCCAACGACAAGGATTCTGATTTAGATTTAGGTTGGGTTTTTGTTTTGTTTTTAATTTATACAATATAAATACATAAATAAATTTTTATAAAAAAATATACTGAAAATATAATTATCATAAGTTTAGGGGTAAAAACATAAAAAATTTACAATCACAATAATAGGAGAGTGGATCCTTGTGTAGTTCCCGCAGTTCATTATTTTACACATTAACTCACATGCAGATTAATGTATAAAAAAATTAGTGAACTAAGGGAACTACACAAAATTTGAAATGCAGTGGATCCGGATTCCAATAATTCACCTCTTTCATTTTTATTTCTTACACCCACCAAATGTGTTTTCATGTGTGCAGGTATTTTTCCATGCCACCAAAGCCTTGACTGCATTAATTATAGACTATCCTGTTCCTTAATAGCTTTTTAAAACTATAAATTTATACATGTAATCTTTTTTATTATTTTAGATTATATCAATGTATTTGAACTTACTCTAGAGGAAATTCTTGGAATTTGCATTTGTACCTCCTCGGGTTTTGGTAAGTTCTATTAAGCATTAAGATATTTTCTAAATACTCCTTTAGTGTAATAACCCAGTATTATGTGGCATTCAGAGAACTAGTTTAGTATAAAATAAGTCACCTAAATAAATAATTTTGAGGTCTAAATGATTTAGTTGGGAGCTTTTGTTATTCTTCTAAAATTTTTTGAGACCAAAAAGACTAATTTTAGATACCCAATATAATCCTATATGCATTTTTTTTTTACTTTTTTCTTTCTCTTTCCTTCCTTTTTCTCTTTTTCTTCCTTCTCTTTTCTCTTCCTCTAGAACCTTCCGCCACTTCCCCTCTATCTCTCTTTCTCTCAATGTCTCATTCTCATTCGCACAAAAGAAAACTCCACCTCTCTCTCTCGTCGGATTTTCACCGCCACCACCACGCCGTCGCCGATCACCGCAGGTCATCAGCCACCGCTCTCTCTCTCTTCATTTTCTCATCTCTCAAGGTTCCTCCCTCTCTCTCGTCAATGCATCTATTTTCTTCTTTATGCATATTTTGGAAAAATCATGAAAAGGGGGTTAAGTTTAATCTCATTTTTTTCTTCATCGGGATGAATAGTAAGATGCTTGAAAGTTGATTAAGTGCTTGGATCTAGAGACTTTGAAGATCATTTTGAAGCTTTTTCCATGAATTGGGAAATTTCAAGGATTTTCTAAAACTGATGGGGTGGTTATGAAATTCTTAAATTTAGGGTAGGTTGCTATAGATTATGGGAATAGTAGGATAGAGATGAAAAATGGAAGAAATAGATGGAAAACAAAGATTTTTTCTGGAAAAGGGACCAAAGTGAACTGTTCGAAAATTATGGGTAATAAACGAAATTTCCATAAAGTATGCTCATTTTAGTAACATTTAATTCCAAGGAGTCTCTCATGTAAATTAGGAAAATTTTAGAGACCTTTAGGAGCTACTTTCAAAACTAAAAATGTTTCAGGGACTAAACTGCAAACTTTAGCGATTCTGTGTAATATTTGTAATTGCATAAATCTGAATTTTAGAATAGTGTGGGTCTCAATAGTCTTTCAAAAAAAAATGATTTTTGATTAAGATTAGAGGTGTTTAAGTTCATCTTTGAAAGTAAGAAACTGTTAGAGATTTAAATGAAAATAGTATTAAAAGTGAGGATTGCAGTGTAAATCTACAAGTTCTAGACCCTTTTGGATTTATGGATTGTAAATGGATGTTAAGAAGAAATTGGGGAGAGCTTGAATAAGGATATTGGTGATTTATTTGCATGTGAAAATGATGTTATATAATCTTTACAATTCTAGGCAACTTAGAGGACGCTCCTAATATAGAAGCTGGGTTGGAGAACTTTTGGAGCATATTTTCCTCACCATGGGTCATCAGTGAGTGGATGATGCATACTACTTCTTACCTACCTTGTGTTTTTTTTATCATTTTAGCCTATAGTCTAGTATGGGGAACAGACCAAATTTACATAACCCTTCCCTTCTTTCTTTGATCATTAAATGATAAACTTAGTATTCCTAATTACTATTTTGATTATCATTATCTGCACTCCTTGTGAAAGTCTTTTTTTTTAGGAAATGACGTTATTAGTACTTAATCATAATCTAAGTATTTGTGAAATTATCATACGAAAAGGTTTTCCTTGAGATCTGGTGATGAAACTATATTAGCTCATTTTTCCACTTTGATTTGAAATAAAGCAGTCGATGTAAGATTTCTCTGGAAAATTGATTGGTTGGAAATAAGTGTTCTGTAATGGAAGTACGATTGATTATAAGGAAGTGTATTATATGCACTATGTTTCAGTTAGTTATTTGTGATCACTGAGTATTTTCAACTCTCTGATTTTGAAAGTGAGAAATATTTCAGGAAATTTATGTTCTTACTTATTTAAATGATTTTTCTTGGGAAGTCATCTGATATGGAACCCTGCAGCTAACGCAGTATCGTTAGCCCTTGGTGCACCTTGGAACCCCAGCTAGCAGGGGTGTTGCTAGCCCCGTGTGTCGGCCAACACACGTGAATTGGATATATCTGATATATTGAGCTTAATGCTCATCTGATTATTTAAAGCCATAGGCTTTTCTGATTTCGTGAGCCTTGTGCTCATGTCTATTCTGATTGGTTCTGTGGATCAAGTTTCCCTATTTGATTTTGACATGACTCTGATAAGATTTCGAAAAAGCACTTTGATTTGGAAATTCTATTTCTTTTAGTTTTGAAAGTCATATGTTGTTATTATTATATTTCTATTAGAAAATACAACCGTCAAATGGTTTGCGAAAAGCTCATGCGTGCAGGTTTGTTCCCTTCCTGATATGGTAGGTATTATCTGCTCACTGAGTTGCAAAACTCACCCTTCATTTAATTTTTCTTTCAGATACAAGTGTAGCACTAAATTAGTTCCCCCTCCTGCGTAGTTCGCGGCTATTGTGTATTCTGGTGAGCCCGCATTGTTCGTGGGTATTACTATGAATCTTATATATCTGTTATTTGAATCTAGAGTGCTCCGTTGATCACAGGCAGGGTCCTTACTGTTCTCTCATTATATTATAGATAGTTGTACACTGATTTTGATTGGTTGAGAGCTGAACTCTCTAATAGAAATTTTGTATATCTGGTAGGATTGTATAAATTGAGATTGTAAAAATTTTATAGAATGCTTATTGGATTTCTTATGTACTTAAAGGATAATATTAGATGTTATATGCTTTTTGATTTCTGCGGTTTGGCTCACCAGACAATAGGTCTTTCTATGATTCCGGCGCCAGTCACTCCTCTTTAGTTTTCGTGGGGTGTGATATTTAGTTCTCCTTAACTTATTAATTAGCTCACTTACTATTTATTCTTCGTTCTTTCGTTTATGATGTAATGTGTAGTTTTTATTGACTTTGGTATGCGACACGTGTGTCTTAATTCAACTAGGGTTGGGTTACGTGTTGACTATTTTGCATTGTGTAATGTTTACTCAGATGAATGATACGACACAGTCTAATATATGTTCCAAAGTTCATTTTTTTCTTTTTTTTTTCATTCTTCTCTTTACACTTTCAAAAAGTTTAAATATTTTTCAATTACTTGTTTGCATTTAGGATAAACTTTCCCTTGCTATTGACAAGTATATTTCTAAAAAATTTATTTAGGTAAGTCTTGCATATACCCATCCGAAAATGGTGGTTAAAGATTGTTCTTTGTAGACTTCCCAAAAGGGAATTTTTTAACAGAAAAAAAGGTAACTTATTGCTCATGTAGAGGTTAAAGGTCTATTTTGATCCTCAATGTTTACATGAAGTTTAATGTTGGTCCTCAATGTTTCAAAAGTTTAATGTTGGTCCTCAAAGTTTTTTTTTGGTCGAGTTTGGTCCTCGAGCGTAACACTGTTAACTTTTTGCTGTTAAATGATGACGTGGCATGCTTATATGGCACACCCTCTCTCCTACGTGTCATATTTTAGTGACGTGACATGACATATCACTGCCACGTCACCCCAGATGATGATGATGAAGAAGGAGAGAAGATGATGATGTGGCAATATGGGGTTACGTGGCAGTGATATGTCATGCCACGTCACTAAAATATGACACGTAGGAGAGAGGATATGCTATATAAGCATACCACATCATCATTTAACGACAAAAAGTTAACGGTGTTACGCTCGAGGACCAAAATCGACCAAAAAAAAAACTTTGAGGACCAACATTAAACTTTTGAAACATTGAGGACCAAAATAGTACTTTAGCCCTCATGTGGAAGATGGTATAGTAAATTTTTGTGATTGTTTATTGTATGATATTGAAAGCTTGGTATCATGAGAGAAAATGGAAAAATGACACTAACAATGGGTGAGTAATGCACATTAATGAGATGTGTTCATATACAGAGATAGAGGAGAGTGGATCACGTGAATAGAGCATGAGCAATTGATCATATTAACTTCTAACCAGACGAAGCACAATAACAAACTACTAACTATACAACAAACTACTGACTATGCAACTAACTTTTAACATTTACACATATTTAATACAAACAAGTCTCAAACTTATAAGATATTGCAGATTTTTGTACCAGTAAACTATAAGTGGCACTGGTTCGCAATGATTGCTCATGTGGAGGAAGAGAAAATCTATGTATTGGATACTCTCCAGCATGATAAGCATTACTATACAACGGTTAAGGAGTTTGTGGTACGTACATCTTAATTACAACTTATCTTACTATGAAAGAACATAAGATGGATACATTAGTGTATTTCTTTTTCTTGGGTTTAGGGATTTGTTATTAATGAATTAATTAATAAGAATTGCAAATGAGCATACCATCTTGTGAAAAATGGACCAAGGCAACCAAATAAAGACAATTGTGGACCTCTCATGTTGAAAATTATGCAATGTTGGGCGATGGGACGTCTACCTTCATTTCCATCGAAAGTAAGTATGAAGAATATGCTATTCTTTTTGTAAGATACTCTTTTATTTAATGTAGGAGATCTGATTTGAAGTTTTTTTATGCATAGAATGATGCTGATATTGCAAGAAAATTTATTATTTGGGAGATTGCAATTAACAGAGTGATAGAGCCTTGGAACTATGATATGGAAATGAAAAATCATTCGCCACATGGACCACCTAAAAAGCTCCTAATTTTGGAAATGAATGGAGTGCTTCTACATACACAATGGATAAGAAAAGGTAAGACACTTATTTTTTTTCTTTTGACCTGTTAAGGCTAACTTAGCTTGCAAGGCTAATTTATACATTTTGATGATTAACTGTGTTGCTTTTGCAAAATGAATCAGGTCAACAAAAAGTGACTTATAGACCATATTATAGAGAGTTTATGAAATTTTGTGCTACAAATTTCGATTTTGCAATATGGTCGTCAAAGAAATATGTCACTGAGACATGTGAAAATCTGGTTAGGGAAGTGGAGGGTCATAAATTCGTCTTTACTTGGGTAAGCGCTCCTTTAACCTCAGAAAATATTAACTCTAGTTCTTTGTGGTTTGTTCGCTTCTTTTTTAACATTAACCACTAGCGGGTCAATGTGAAAAATGGTTTTGCACATTACCCACGATTACGTTAAAAAACCAAAAAGAAACAAAAGAAAGGATAATTGTGGAACTTCCAAAGGATCCGAAATCCATCCATATTATTTGGTCTCTTCTATTCTGCATAATCAAGATAAATGCAACATATCGGAAAAGAAAGTCTTGGGCAACAAGAGGAAGCCCATCATATTTAAAGATTTGAGAAAGGTTTGGGAATCGTTTAAGGATTATGATCAATTAAACACTATATTGATTGGTCATTCTGCTTACAAATCATATCTTAATCCTATAAGTACACCAAGTTACTTTTCATTGTGTGGTGTATTATTCTATTTTGTTCTAATGATGCCCTTTTTTGTTTCCTTGTCTCATCACTATTTAGGAACATATATACTTGCATCATTTCCAAGTCATTTAATTTGTTGGTGTGAAAGATGACTATCTAGGTAAGAAGCTTTCTTCTGTAGTTGTACTGTATATTACCCCATGAATGGAATTTATTAAATATGAAATTAATTATTATAAAAAGGTAATTGATAATATCACGGCTGACCCTATTTTTATTGGGAGTAAACATGTTATGGACTTTGCTCTTAGTGGGGCTTAGACGCTCTCAATTGGACTACAAAGGCATCTACCCAAAATAAGGCATCGGTCTAAGGCTATCTCTGTGTCTAAAAAAATTGTACAATTAGATAATATTTACTTTTTACATTTAGTCTCATAAAATACATTTTTAAGTTACTAATAAATCATTTATAGAATGACTAATCCATGAAATAAAGAACTTGTTCTTCGTGAGGACCTAAGTGTTAATGTACCCTGAAGACGGATCAAAGTCTATTTAATTCAAAGGACCTTACATCCATCCTAGCCATAAGATGAGAGGAATGGACTTGAATAAGTGCATCGTGTGCAGCTAGGATGTGAAGGTTTGTGAGAGGTCACAGAGGTCAAGAGTTGTGAAAGCTGTGCAGGCAATTGACGGCTTAGGGTTTAGGGTGCAACTACCTGTGAGTGTGTAATGGGGTACGTAGAGTGCATGTATAGAGTTTGGTAAGAAAAGACATATTTATAAGCCTTAGAGACAACCTTGGATCGATGACTCATTTTGAGTAGGTTCCTTCATTGTAATACCCCGGAAAATTTTGAGGATTAAAGAATGATTTGTTTAAAATTTCGAGGATTAAAGAATGATTTATTCTGGGGCTAGGAATTAAAACTTGAAAAAGAATATAGGAAAAGTATGAAGGTTAACGGAAACCTGAAAGGAACCGAGAAATTCTTCGAAATTTCAAGTAAAATAAAAGATGAAAGAAAGAAGTGAAATTTTTTTTTTGGAATTAATTGAGGACCTACGAAATTAGAAACCTAAAATAAATAGGAGTGGGAAATAAATTAAAATATTATTAGTTATTATTTGTTTAATTATTAATTAATTTATTTTCATTATGATTATTTTAAATATTTAAAAAAGGAAAGAAAAGAAGTAGAAGATAATTTTTTGGATCAATTTAGGACTTAAGAAACTGGAAACTTAAATTTAATAGGGAAAGGGATTAAAAAAATACATGTTAGTTGTTTATTTAATTATTTTATATTATTTTCAGATTTTATTATTATATGTTTATTTTAATAAGTAAAAGAAAGGAAAAGAAAATAAGAGAGGAAAAAGAGAGAGGGAGAGGGCCACGGGGGAAAGAAGAAAGCAAGAGAAGGAAAGGAGAGAGGGGGATAAGAGAGAGAGAGGGAGCTAGGGCTTGGAGGTGGGAGGAAATTCGGCGGGAATCTCGCCGGAATCTGGCGAGCCGGAGTTGGAGGAGGAGCCGGATATCATCCTCGTCTCAATCTCTCGAGTTAAGGTTGGTACAACGCCCGATTCTCTCCAAGTTCTCATTTTCTTCATTTTTGGAATTCAGTTGAGAATCCGAGTTTGGGCGGATTCGAGGATAGAATAATGTTTCTAAAGTGTTCTTGAACACTCATCGGGGTTAGGATTCGAGGCTAGATCGTTGGATTTGGCCGGATTTGAAGTTGGAAGAGTTTGGGGTTTATAAACCCCAATTTTCCCAATTTCAAACAATCAACGATTAGGCGACGAATCAGAGTTGGGTTTGAGTTGTAGGACTTCAAAAATATAGTATATATGTAGGAGAACAAGACCCGTGAAAAGTGGAATCGAAGCCAAAAAGGGGGCCGAAATAAGCCACAGCACAACGAAAACATGGTTGTGCTGCAAGCTGGCACTGCAGCGCCAGTTCTGGTTGGCGAAGGGCTACCAAGGCAGAGCACCTTGGCGCAGCAGTGCCAAAATGGGCGCTACAGCGCCAGGTCCCTGCTTGGCTTGCCCCAAGCCCACTTTAAGGGCGAATTGAGACCTCCGAACCCCCTCTCTTCAATCCTAAACACCCTAGAACACTCCTAAACATGTTTTTGAGGATTAAATCACTCTAAGTACCTTCTTGTTTATCAAGGATGGAAACTTGCGGAACAAATTAGGTCTAGCTTCGTGAATTGCAACCTTATCCCTTCACAACCTTTAGGAAACCTTAAGTGGGATAAATTGGAGGTATATTGAGGTTTAGAAACTAGATTTCTTAGAACCCAAGTAGGATAAATTGGAGGTATATTGAGGTTTAGAAACTAGATTTCTTAAAACCCAAGTAGAAGCACAAGTTGAATTAAAATCCTTAGACCTTCCTAAAATTAGGATGCGTTTCCAACCAAGCTAGATAAGCTTCCTTAGATGCGAATACAAGTTAGATAGAGGTCTAATACTCAAATCCAAGTATGTGAAACACTCAAGTAGAGTGTTATATTCGAGTAAGTCAAGTGTCTGAGGAAGGATACGCATAAGTCGGGATAGAGAAGTCCGATAGACCAAGAGCTTGACTGTGTGACAACCATAGACTATATGTGAGAGTAATGGAGAGATAAATAACGAGTTAAGTTAAGTAATAACTTTAATGAAGTAAATGTTGTTCTTATAGGAACAACGGCACGCAATAGAGTGTAACAGGAACTCCGAGGAGACTTAAGTTATAGGAGAGGATTGCATGCAAGGTTGGCCAAGGTGAGGGTTCTTCCATCTCTGCTCCTAGGGTTGTATGCTTGTGGGGATTACATGAGTATGTACATTCTCTGCTTGTCTAGTATGTGTTAGCTAGAGGTATAGAATGTTAAACAAATAAAGGAACTAGAAAATAAGTTATGGAAGCTAGCTTAGATAGGAAGACATAAGAGTAGAGAGTAATTGTTTGCTATGATTGAGTCTTAAAATCCAACTCATACGCTCCAGAGGCATGACGAGTATTTTATTAAATCTTTTCCACGACGGTGGCAAAGGTTCTTGTATGGAAGGACTAAACTTTTATTTTGGAAACTCGTCACGACGGTGACTTAAAATATTATCATGCAAAGGGAGTTATTGGTGGGTTTCAGATTTGGTTATGCTAGCGATGTGAGACATCGACTAGAACAACGTCAGATGTCACTTGAGACCTCATTTTTACAATCACCATGACGATGGTCATTGCCCTATCCTGGCAATAGGGTGAAAATGGTTTTATATTGCTATGACGATAGCTTGAGGCTCAGAGAGTGCATCTGGATGGGTATATGAGTTACATCCTGTTAAGGATACTCGTCCATATTAATAAGGAGAAGAATTGTTGATCCTTCGGGAAAGATACAAAGAATCCTATTAATATGTGAGACATTGATTAGGACAACGTCAGATGGCACTTGAGACCTCAGTTTTATAATCACTATGACGATGGTCATTGTCGTATCCTAGTAATAGGGTCAGAAAGGATTTATATTGCTATGACGATAGCTTGAGGCTCAGAGAGTGCATCTGGACGGGTATATGAGTTATATCTTATTGAGGATACTTGTACATATTAATAAGGAGAGGAATTGTTGATCCTTCGGGAAAGATACAAAGAATCCTATTAATATGTGAGACCAATATAAGGAGACACGGGAGGAACCTACGGGTGAACCGTGAGCCTGATCTTGCAGAAGAGAAATCAGCCTGTTGAGATGGTCCAGGGTGTATCAGTGGCCAAGCTATCAAACGTCATGCCGTGCCCGCCATTGTGGCCTGGTTGGGTAATGGACGAATGGGCTCAAGCTATTGCCCCGCAGCAAGGGGTCAGGAAGTGCCACGTGGTGGCTATGCGTTAGTTGTTTGATAGATAGAAGTTGATTGTGTTTGGTTAACATAATTTTCATGAGGTGACCAGTACCCAAGTGAATGGGTTAAGTATGTTTCGCCACTTGGTGGCCAGCAACCCGAGTGCACGAGTTCGAAGTGGGAAAGCCACGTAGTGGCTAGTAGATACCCCTGAGTTGGGGAGATTAAGTAGATGTATGTTTAGCATCTGTGTGTATGTACAAATTATCTGTGTTTTCATATAATTGCTGATTGTGCAGCGTAGTGGTAACGTACAGGATTGCGTCACCACACGTCTTGTGTGATTCAGACATGCTGAAACGTGAGAAGACCGGTAGATAAAAGCCGGCACTATATGTTACATGTTTACTTGCTGATTGATGACGTGGAATAAACTGCTGTATGTTTACAGTTATTAAATGCATGTGAGTGTTTGGGTGAAATTTCTGTTGTTGTGTGATCACCAAGAATGTATGCTAACAACACTAATTAGTTGTTTTTGCATGTGGTTGTGTATGACTCCCAAACCCAGCGCTATGGTACCCACCTTGCGCCGGGGATGGGAGAGTCCTCACTGAGTCGCGTGGTTAAGACTCACACCTCATTTTTACTACACTGAGACAGGTTAAGTACAGGTGGAAAAAGTCTCGGTGGAGCGAGGAACGAACAAAAATTTCCAAGACCCACAACTTGTTCATGTGGGTGAATAAATTATAATTTTAATTTAATTTAATTTATCATGTATCATAAAGTAAAGGGTAGACGTACCCAATTATATTGTATCACTAAATCTAGAACTGCCAGCTTCACACACCTTAAAGATCAGGATTCGTTAGATTACGATGTAGGATAAACTTGTTTCCAAAATATATATATACATATATCTGTTGCATGCGAATAGGATAGGCAGCATCTTCGGCTATGTAGCCAGTACACAGGTTATATATTATCTGTGTTTTCCTATATCTATATCCTGAAGCGGCACTGGCCGTGGATTTGCTTGCCTAGGATAGACCACCATTTTCGGTGTAGCCATGGTATTATAATGCATGTGAATATATTTTCAATGATAGATATTGTAATATCCTAGATATTAATTTTTATTATTATTATCATTATTATTAATTTATTTTTCTTTGGGAAAGAAAAATAAATTAAATTAAAAAGTTGAAATAAAATGAAGAAGAGAGAAGAAATAGAAAATTAAAATTTTACCTATTTTCTCAAGAAATGGGATTTAACAACAATTAATAATTTAATTTATATTTTTTAATTGGGGGAGCTGAAACCGTGAGTTTCATTTCATTTAAACTAAAACAAATAAAAAAACAGGAAGGAGAACGTGAAACAGAGCAGCACGAGGGCGGACGCACGAAACCACGGAGCCGAGAGAGAAGAAGAAGCTACGGACGGAGGGTTTGGCCGGTTTCTCGCCGGTGAACGTGCGCCGGCACCGGAGAAGGTCACCGGAGTCCTCTTTCATCACCACCAAGCTCCCCATCCGATTGAATCAAGGTATGGAAGCCCCAATCCTTCAAAACCCCAATTTCTCCAATTTTGGGTATTTTAGGAATTCTTCAAATACTTCCAATCGGGGCATTCCGGGGTTAAATTTGAGCTTAGTGGGTGTTATTGAATGCTTAGGGAGGTTCAAAATCGAAGCTAAACCATAGGAATGAACCGGGTATGGAAATCATTGAAATTGGGTTAGGAAATTGCTCTAAAATTTAATTTTGCTGGTTTGATGCATGTATAGGCTTAGATTGGAATAGTATAGGTGTTCTAATTGTTGGAAATATATGAGGGAATAAAGCCCGAGTATTTACCGTCTCAACCGAAACCCAATCCGGGGAAAAAGTGGTGAAATACTAAGCCACCGTACAGTAAGGAGCTGTGCGGTGGGTTGAACACCTCGATCTAGTCCGTGGTGGACACCTAAGACCCGCTAAATTGGTTCCAAGACTCTAATTATACCCAATTATATTTTTATATATAATTAAAGAGGTAGTAATTAAGTTTTTACTTGGCGAATAAGGGGAAACGGTGGAATGAGTAAGCTAAGACCTCTTTTGAGCTGTGAAATTATTCTTTTACTAGTTAAATACCCTTATGAACACATGAAGTGAAATTTAGACAATTGAGAATCTCTAACCTAAGCATTTAGAGGTTCTATGTGGCTCAAAAGTATGAAAGCCGACATAAGACAGTATGGACCTTCAAAACGAGAAATTTAGACGACGTAACGAACCAAATAGTTAGTTCTTTAAAATATCTAGAGGGTGCATGAGCATTAGCATGGCACGTGCATGTTAGAAGCTTAGTTACACATTCTAAATTTTTTAAATATATATGTGTATAGGGCACCATAGGGTAATTGTAGTTTCAGGCACTCCGAGGACTGATCAGGAGGAACAACGAGGTAAGGGGCTCTCCCATCCCTGCCCCACAGGGTTGGATGACAACGTGCAAATGTGGTTTCCCTTATTTTATACAGTTATCATATGAAATGTACTTATCTGAACGAGTTTGCGCTACGTGTGTATGGTTAGTAAGTAAATAGTGGAAATGCAAACCAAATATGTGTATATGTGATATTGTGGCTCAATGAGCCTTATGTGTTACCGTGGGTAGGATTGTGTCGTGATTTCATACGTGCGAGTTCAGTAACTTTAGAAACCCATTTAAATTGATCATCGTTGTAAAGATTTTGACCGTATGGTACATTGAGGAAAATGAACGTAGGTTGTTAATTGTGAGCGAGAGGGTTGTATAATTGAAAAGGGGGAAAACTAGGCCTAACTAATAAACACGCGTAATATTCAGTTAGTTACTAATAGGTCATATTTCAAGGTTATATTGTTAGTTGAACTTGTTAGGTTAGTTTTGGTAGTTCGAGTCGATTATCCTGGTAAGACAGACAGGATTTTGTTAACAGTAAGTATGCCACGTAGTGGCCATTACCTTGGTTTAACCGAGGTCAGACAAGTTACCGGCTATTACTCTAAGCATGCCTTGGAGTCAGAAAGTTCCTAGTGTGATCAACTAGGTTCGAACATAAGATTGCCTTCGGGCCAGTATTTCTCTTAGCGTAATGCGGGAGATAGAAAGTGAGTGCCTACGTGCACAAGTATGTGTTAACTATGAAACCAAATGATGTATGTTGAGATTGATTTACATGCGGATTAATAAATATGTTAGGAGCATGAATTAGGATTTTACTTGTGAATATGATACATTGATTGCTTGATCATGTTAAAGGTCACAATATAAATCCATTTCATGCGTTTGTGGTTGTGGTTGCTCCCTTCCCCCAACTGTAGTGGTACTCGCTGCTACGCCAGGGATGGGGGAGCTTCTCATTGAGTCTGTTCGACTTACTCCTGTTATTTAAATGTTTCAGATACAGGAGGTTCAGGAGTCGGGCAAGCGTCCACTTCTTCTCAAGGAGGGGGACAGATCTGAAGACTGCACGCTTAGTCCGCGTCGGTAGTATTTTGGCTATGTACATATGTCGTGATGTATATATATATATAAATCCTTTTTGGGCGTTACATCTGCTGTGTATATATATATATATCATACTTGAATTCTAGCATTGTCGGCTTCATACAGATTAAAGTTAGGTCTTTGTGATGGGGAATATAGGCTATGATATGACTTATATCATGTGTATAAATATATATAACTTCCGCATGTGAATAGGATAGATCACACGCATTGAGGCGTGTGATCAATATGTAAATTATATGTATGTGTGGCTGAATACCTGTTTGTGTGAAAATATGGCTTCCGCATGTGAATAGGATAGATCACACGCACTGAGGCATGTTATCAATATGTAAACTATATGAAAGCGTGTGATTGGATATATGTATGACTGTATACAGGATTTCTGCATGTGAATAGGATAGATCACCCGCCCTGAAGCGCGTGATCAATATGTAAACTATATGTATGTGTGCGTCAATATGTGAATATATATATAGACTGAAGCGGCGCTGAGCGAGCCGTGGATTGCAAACTCCTTAGGTAACCGGAAATGGATGGCCATATACATATATATTATATATATTGTTGTATTAGAAATGGGTAGTTATAAACATGTGAAAATGTCAATCAGGGATTAGAGGCTTACGGGATAGGAGAAATCCTACCTCCCGTGTCGGTCACGGACGTCCGATAGGGGGTCGTGACAGATATTCTGTCAATTAGGTGATAATGCTTATAGGCAGAGGGGTATTCCCTGTGTCTGTGCCGATCATGATCCTCTAAACGGGGATTGTGACAGACTTGGTATCAGAGCCAGTTTGTTCTTTAAGGGTGTGAAGCTAACTAGTAGTCTCGAGTGTCAGTTGAGCTAGCCATTACGAATCCGGACGTAACGGTGGTTCCGACGGGCACTTGTGAGGTTGTTCAGGATGTTGAGTCATAAATTCTTTCGAGTCATCGCTTTAGGCATAGAATTTGTCAGTGAAATTCTATGCAAAGCATATAACCTGTACAGTACACGAGTGCCGATGAGCACTAAGGCGTAAGGAGGGGTGGTAGAGACCCCGGGAACCTTAGGACGCCATAATAGGGAAAGGAGACATCCACGGAGGATGCTACCTGGACACAGACACATTTGGTTGAATTGTAGGCAGGAATGCGCTACAATGTGTGATAGTTTTGCAGGTGTTAAATGAGACGATGCGTCTGCTTTGTTAGCGGCGCATTGTGCGCTATGGTATAAGCGCAAGTTGTTTAATTATAGTATGGAATGCAAGTAGAATAGAAATATGCAGTGAATGGTAGTTCAGGCTAGGAATGGTTTGTAAAGTGAAACAAAAGACACGCTTGGCGTGTGGAAAAGAAAGTAAGCCCATGGGGCGATTGAAATGGAAAGTTTACAGACAAGAATAAACAGGGCCATGAGACATGAGAATGACAGGAAGATGACCAGGTGAATGGGTCACGACTGTGCGGTATGCTATGGCTGAAGGCAGTGGGTTGTCCTTCCTAGAAAGTAAACAGAAAAGAGGTGGTATATGCCACAGTATAGAAGTAGACGTCTACAGACTAGAAAATCAGGATACGGTATATGGAAGGGCAAAGTGGCCGAACCATATGCCGTAGAGATAGATGTTAAGAAGTATAGGCATATGTAGACGTGTAGAACGTGACCATATGCCGAGCAGGAAACAGAGTAAATGGTAAGGTACAGGGAAGGAGCCTAGTCCAACCCTGTACTCGATCCATGAAATGCTAGTTCCTTAAGCAAACAAGGGGGAAAAGAAGGGATTAAGCCCAACCAAACTCTCTTGGGTTGCTTAAGGAAGAGCATAAAGAATAGGATATTGATCACACGAGAAGTTTTTTGTAAAAATCTTTTTTTGGTCTTTCCGGATGAGAGATTCTGAAAGACCCTCAAACGTTTCTTGAAAATAGTAGGGATAACCAACGGAAGGCAAATTCTCATGAAAACTCTTTCTCAATTTGTGTCATTCCAATTGGTTAAACCCTAACCATTTACGAAAACCTTAGGCGTCATTTTCTAAGAAATAAACTTGAATTAATTTTTAAAACCCGTTGGGTGCCTAAGAAAATTAACTCATGTGACCAATACCCTAGCAAACAATAGTCCTTTTACTCATAAGCTGTATAAGTATGGCAGATGTAGTTGAGAAATCACTCGCTTGGAGTGATTAAAGTTAAGTAAACATCGAAAAGCACTAGAGAGTGCTCAAGTGCCAAGGGAGTATACAGGTAAACCTAAGAGTTACCAATTAAGGGGTCATAGTGTGATTATGGACCCGAAAGCATTAAACCGGAGTAGGTCTAGAATTGGAAATGGGCGTAGACCTTCGGGTACCATCCAAAGATAAGAAAATGAGTGCTAGTGTGGTAGATAGCTCTCGAACGAGATAACATGAGAGATTAACCCCAAGGGGACTCGTGGAGGCCTGAGGGGAGAGAAAGTAGACAGGGATAAGTAGCCCCATAAAGGGGTAAGAGCAGAAGCCTATAGGACCTATAGGATAAGAGTCAAGTAGGAGGTGGAGAACCAATTACTACCGTAAGAGCATGTATAGTACACAAATTGTAGTGGGCATAGCTAGGTAAGCTAATTCCACAGGTTGGTGAACCGTTAATCCGTTAGTCTGAAGCCCGTGCATGGGTAGAGACTGAGTGCATAAACCAAACGTATTAATGGCCATGTGGGTGCTATAAAGGGAAAATTAACCGTAAGGACGGTTAATCGAGAAAGTAGACAAGGATAAGTAGCCCCATAAAGGGGTAAGAGCAGAAGCCTATAGGACCCCATGGGATAAGAGTCAAGTAGGAGGTGGAGAACCAACTACTACCGTAAGTGCATGTATAGTACACAGATTGTAGTGGGCATAGCTAGGTAAGCTAGTTCCACAGGTTGGTGAACCGTAAATCCGTTAGTCTGAAGCCCGTGCATGGGTAGAGACTGAGTGCATAAACCAAACGTATAAATGGCCATGTGGGTGCCATAAAGGGAAAATTAACCATAAGGACGGTTAATCGAGAAGGAGAATTTAGTGAGTAACGAGCATTGAGAAATACTCGAAGAAAGAGTACCACATAGGTGCGATATGGAAAAGAAGAGAGTGAATACGGGAATGGAGTTGGGTAAGCATCTGGGGATGTTAGCCAAAATGATAAAACAGGTATGCTACCGTTGGGGGCGATTGGAACTCAACGGGTAACACACTTGCAAGAGGCGGTAAATGTTCGTGAATATAAGCCACACCGTAAGAAAGGAAAGAGTGAAACTGTGGGAGCGGATCCCATTTGGTCAAGGGGAGTAGAGCATGTCCAAAAAGGTTCATGCTGGAGTTAACGGATCAAGTATTCCAAGTAGGAATACAGGATTTAAGTGAGTTGAGGAGTCCGAGTGGGCCAAGTTGGGGTAAAAGCCAACGGAAACCCAATGAGTAGAGTTAGCATAGGATGTGCAACTCTAAGTGGACTAACTTGAGGATGGTATAGATCCACAGTCGTAGTCGTGTTAAGCGAGGTCTTCGGATGTGAGGACCGAATTGAGCCTGAGGCAGAGTAATGAGTATAATGGTAAGGAGGAGACTGATGAGTTTCCATTATAAACAGAAATGACTACAAGTAGTAGTCAGAGAAGAGTCTAAGTCAGTCAGACATGGGATGTCGACAGGGAGTAACCTGAAGTGGTTATGGAAACCACTAAGGGTAAGTGTAGAAGTCCATAAAGGAAAGGGAAACACGAGTCATAAATGTAAGATCCTTTACCGTTTGGTGGAGAAACGGTAAGTATAATACATAGTTGTGCTAGTGTCATGGCATTTAGCTTCGTTAGGACACGGCTAGGGTAAACCGAGTCGGTAGTGAGTGTAACAACCTCGGAAGGGTTGGGTACACTGATGGCACAAAGTATAAACACCTACGTAGGGTGTATCCCGTGTAAGCGGTAAGTCTAGATGTAGAGTAGAGGGGGTAGTAAGATGTAAACGTACTTTTCCAGAGAAGTCGTTTACAAGGAATATATCGGGGGAATACCGGCAGAAGGGTAGCTGCTTGGTAGTAGATCATCCTCGTCATCTTCCTCGTCTCAATCTCTCGAGTTAAGGTTGGTACAACGCCCGATTATCTCCAAGTTCCCATTTTCTTCATTTTTCTTCATTTTTGGAATTTAGTTGAGAATCCGAGTTTGGGCGGATTCGAGGGTACAATAATGTTTCTAAAGTGTTCTTGAACAATCATCGAGGTTAGGATTCGAGGCTAGATCGTTGGATTTGGCCAGATTCGAAGTTGGAAGAGTTTGGGGTTTATAAAACCCATTTTTCCCAATTTCGAACAATCAACGATTCGGCGACGAATCGAAGTTGGATTTGAGTTGTAGGACTTCCTAAATATAGCATATATGTTGGAGAACAAGACCCGTGAAAAGTGGAATCGAAGCCGGATCAGAAAATGACCGAAAAGGGGGCCGAAACCAGCCACAGCACAGCAAAAACGTTGCTGGTTGGCTAAGGGATACAAAGGCAGCACCTTGGCGCAGCAGCGCCAGGTCCCTGCCTGGCTTGCCCCAAGCCCACTTTAAGGGCGAATTGAGACCTCCGAACCCCCTCTCTTCAATCCTAAAGACCTTAGAAGACTCCTAAACATGTTTTTGAGGATTAAATCACTCTAAGTTCCTTCTTGTTTATCAAGGATGGAAACTTGCGGAACAAATTAGGTCTAACTTCGTGAATTGCAACCTTATCCCTTCACAACCTTTAGGAAACCTTAAGTGGGATAAATTGGAGGTATATTGAGGTTTAGAAACTAGATTTCTTAGAACCCAAGTAGGATAAAGTGGAGGTATATTGAGGTTTAGAAACTAGATTTCTTAAAACCCAAGTAGAAGCACAAGTTGAATTAAAATCCTTAGACCTTCCTAAAATTAGGATGCGTTTCCAACCAAGCTAGATAAGCTTCCTTAGATGCGAATACAAGTTAGATAGAGGTCTAATACTCAAATCCAAGTATGTGAAACACTCAAGTAGAGTGTTATATTCGAGTAAGTCAAGTGTCCGAGGAAGGATACGCATAAGTCGGGATAGAGAAGTCCGATAGACCAAGAGCTTGACTCTGTGGCAACCATGGACTACATGTGAGAGTAATGGAGAGATAAATAACAAGTTAAGTTAAGTAATAACCTTAATGAAGTAAGTGTTGTTCTTATAGGAACAACGGCACGCAATAAAGTGCAACAGGAACTCCGAGGAGACTTAAGTTACAGGAGAGGATTGAATGGAAGGTTGGCCAAGGTGAGGGTTCTTCCATCTCTACTCCTAGGGTTGTATGCTTGTGTGGATTACATGAGTATGTACATTCTCTGCTTGTCTGGTATGTGTTTGCTAGAGGTATAGAATGTTAAAAGAATAAAGGAACTAGAAAATAGGTTGTGGAAGGTAGCTTAGATAGGAAGACATAAGAGTAGAGAGTAATTGTTTGCTATGATTGGTGTAATACAAATCCAACTCATACGCTCCGGAGGCATGATGAGTATTTTATTAAATCTTTTCCACGACGGTAGCAAGAGTCCTTGTACAAAAGGACTAAACTTTTATTTTGAAAACTCGTCACGACTGTGACTTAAAATATAATCATGCAAAGGGAGTTATTGGTGGGTTTCAGATTTGGTTATGCTAGGGATGTGAGACATCGACTAGAACAATGTCAGATGTCACTTGAGACCTCAATTTTATAATCACCATGACGATGGTTATTGGCCTATCCTGGCAATTGGGTCAGAAAGGTTTTATATTGCTATGACGATAGCTTGAGGCTCAGAGAATGCATCTGGACAGGTATATGAGTTACATCCTGTTAAGGATACTCGTCCATATTAATAAGGAGAAGAATTGTTGATCCTTTGGGAAAGATACAAAGAATCCTATTAATATGTGAGTCATCGACTAGAACAACGTCAGATGGCACTTGAGACCTCAGTTGTATAATCACCATGACGATGGTCATTGCCCTATCCTAGTAATAGGGTCAGAAAGGACTTATATTGCTATGACGATAGCTTGAGGCTCAGAGAGTGCATCTGGACGGGTATATGAGTTATATCCTATTGAGGATACTTGTACATTTTCATAAGGAGAGGAATTGTTGATCATTCGGGAAAGATACAAAGAATCCTATTAATATGTGAGACCAAGATAAGGAGACACGGGAGGAACCTACGGGTGAACTGTAACCCTGATCTTGTGTAACCGTAACCCTAATCCTGGTCCCATTTTTCTATTTTTCTTTTTATGTAGGAGTAATAAAAGTCAAGTGTACCCCAAGGATCGCTTACTCTCGCTTGGTTATTTAACCTAAGAAACTAGAAGTTACGTGTTTGTTTCTCTCGCACTCTCCCAAAACTTATTTTGGTACATACAAGGATAGCCAAATGAAACGAGGTACTAATGTTCCATACATATCCTTAGCAGTAGATAGGCTAAGTCTACCACATAAAAGTCATACATATATACAAACATAAGTAACATAGTCAGTGGCACGCAGGCCTTAATAGTTTGTACTATAATCCAAAATAGAGTGACATCTGGATCACTGCCAAAATAAGAGTCAGCTTCTTGCTACTTGTCCATCAAACCTTTTCTAAGTACCCGGGGCATTCTCAACCGAAGGGAAAAAGAAAAGGATGTTGACCGCCTTCAGGATTTGGAAGTAACCCAGGTGTGGGACTTCCAGTAACTCAACCTCAATCTCTAGCAGTACTATGTACCTGGACATCTGAACACACTAACGTAGTGAGATATAAAATCCCAGTAACGTAGATTACCAGTTTTGTAAATAACTAATTAGTGGTTCAGCTGCATTTTTAAGAACACAGGGAAAACTTCCTTCATACTTTAAAGCAGTTATCAATCAATAAACATCAATCACAAGATATTTCCACTTACAGAGTTCAGACTATATGATCATGCTGAAAAGAATTAAACAGATGAAATAGTTATTTTCTTTCAAAAGTATGCATCTTTACCACTACATACACTTATCAACCATGCCAAACATCAAGTCTCTCTAAGACCTGTACAACTGGTTAAATCATTACCATCAATTAAAGCAATCCTATAAAACAGGACAAAACCGACGTACCATATACCATTATAGTAAAGTCCGGCCATATAAGGCTATAGAAATTACGCAACATTCTAAGGCTTCCCCCGGTGTGCGCACAAAGTAAGAACCATAGGATCACCAGTCCTTGACCGGATTATCTCCTCACTAGTTCTAGGCACCTACGTCCTGGACGTATCCCTAGCAAACCTAGTGTGTCCTTTTCATAAAGATCAGATAATATAACATAGGTTTTCTTCCACAGGTAATGTTTACTCAGTTGTCATTCAATTGCCTCTCCAGGGCATATTTACAGTTTTACCCCTCCAGGGGTATATGCAATCAAACACAGATGCATGTTAAAATACATGCCCTCCAAGGCATATATAGTTCACAAATGCATGCTAAACTCAATTTCAGGGTTTGGATGCCACACACTTAAATAGTCTGATAAAAACAGTCAACTTAGTAATTGGTCAACTTAAAAGTCAAACAAAGTCCACCACGTCAAATATGACTTACACAGCAAGTAATAGGCATAACTATTCATACAAACATCCAAAAGTCATGAAATTACACCAGAAGCATCATCAATATATGATTAATAGTCTCAGCTAGTTTTTCAAGAAAGAAAATTGTATTTAGACCCTCAATTTCACAAATCTTATCAAAAAGGTCCTTTTCTTTAACGTAAGGGAAAGGCCTATTTCAACCCTTTTAACTACATTTAGCCACCAAAATAATCAATTTAAACCTACTACACACATCCAGAAAGATTCTAACAGAATCCAACCAGAAATTGGGTGAAAATAGGAATTTTTAGCTTTTCTCCAATTTTTCTAGCACAATGGTCCTTATTAAAACCTAAATTTTCTTCTAAACTATTTCAAGGGAGAAAAAAGGTGCAGCAAGTACCTATGGTCAAATTGTGACTTTCTAGTAAAGTTCCCTCCGCAGACATCCACAAAGAGACCATACTTTTGCAACAAAATACTTTTCTTCGAAAATTTCTTAAGAAAACTAAGTTTAGTACTTAAGTAGGGTTAGAGGTCACTCTGTCCACTCCCATGCTTGCCCACAATACCTCACTGTCCCATAAAACCAGGATGGACTGATACCTAACCTCAAACTACTCAGTTTACAAAAACAGTGAATTTAATTCATTTCAGTCCCTTTCACTAACCCTTTTCTGTTCTGGCATTTTTTAAGCTCTAAGTAGTTTTCCCCAACCAAGCTAAGGTCAATTGTGACTTGCATAGCAAGTGAGTGCAGCCACATCAGTACAAGAATGATACTTATGCAGTAATTTCACTACTTTTAAAAATTTTTCTCATTTCTAGTGCTTTGATGTTCTAAAGGTCAACACTAGGTGTACTTAACTCTTTTTCTTTTCTGTGGGTGCCTTAAGAGGTCTAGAGGGTGGAAGAATTGACCTACCCTCTCAGAACCTGAGTATCCAAGTTTTAGAGTTGGTTAGCTCACCCTTTTTACCTTTTTCAAGCTTACCCTGCCTATCTTTTACCCTAACGGTATTTTATCCCTGCTATCCCATATTTAGATCTTGGTATCTCCACTACCTAGTATCTTAATCCTTCCAAACTCAGAAACCATGTTTTGATAGCAAGGTAAATCACCATTTCATGCTTTTACCAATTTCACTACCTAGGGTATTTAGACAAACCCAAAAAGGAAAATTCCTAGTAGGTTTCAGTGGTTAGAGATTTAAATATGTTCAATCACATAATGCTAGCATTAACACAGAGCACATAGTCACAACTCAGCAAGCATACACAACAGAAGATCCTGAAAATGTTCCATTTTGCATGTATTAGCTCTCTTAATTAAAATGGAATCCTTGCAAGCACTTCCAGGGTTTTGGCTACTGTGAAACTCATAAAAAACATGTGGAAATGCACAAATAACAGTAATAGCAAGCTCACAAGATCCATTTGTAAAATTCCAAGTTATTTCAACAACACAATTTCATGCCTTTTCTCATTTTAAAACAACAATCTATTTAACCTATTTCATTCTGGAATTTAGTATTTCTAAGGCCATTCTAAGCTATCAGCTTGCTCTAGCAACTTTGACAGTAGTGACACAGAAATTGGCAACAAATACCAGTAAGAGGAAAAGAAAAACAAAGAACCATTTTAGTAGAAGAAACTTTTAGCTTTTCAACTAGGAATCCTCACTACTGAACCAGAAGTTTTATAAGTAATTAAAGCAAGTTTCCAACTCCACGTAATCCTAATATTATTTACTAAATCACCCAGACTCCACTTGAAACCCAGACCACCAGAAAAACACAGAATACAGCAAGTACACACTTCACACCAGAAAATAGAATTTCAGCAAATTTTAGTAAGTTTTCAACGCTCTGAACCCCTGTACGGAAACCTTTGATGGTATATGCATTTGGGGGCTTTTATAGTTCATCTTCTTAGATTTCTTTTGACTACTCACACACTTAATTTGGTTAAGAGATGACGAAGTTATGCCCTCTGAAATCATCATTCCCCAAAACAGAGCTTTCTGTTGTAGCAGCGAGAAGAAGGGTCATAGAGGCTCATACCACCACCATTGATGGATGCTCTTGACTCAGAGATGAAGAAGGAAGGGTAACCCTATGTTACCTTGAGTTTTAAGAGGAAGAACACGGGTTTGAGCTCCTCAGTTGCTTGGGTAAGCTTGGTGAAAAACAGCATCTTCGAGTGTGTATGTATGTGTAAGTTTCCTGCTTCTTTCTCCACCTCCAGCTGCCAACTTCGAATCTCCAGCTTCTCCATTGCCTCAGCATTCTCCCTGAACCTCAACCTCACTTGCTCTCAGCTCTCTTTCTCAGTTTTTTTCTGGTATCCCACTCTCTCTCGGTTTCACTCTCTTATAAGGTCTCCTATTCATGTGAGGCTGAAATTATGATGGAGGTGAGGTGTCTAGCTGTTGGAGCTTGTTAATTGACATTAAGACACCAAATTGAGGTGTGCTGGCAGTTCTTAGGGACTGTTTGGGTGGGTTAGTCGCTGCTTAGGCTTCGAGTAGAGCTTGCTTAAGTGAAATGGCTTAAGTTGTCATTTAATTAAGTTGTAACATAACTAATTTCGATTTTCTAGCTTTAATTCTAATTATTTGGCCTTGTATGTGGTTTCCTAAAGTTGTTTGGTGCTGCTAATGCCATAATTGGGTATTTAATTTGCTCTAAAAATGGTAAATTCGGTTACAATTCCATGGGTAGCATTAAAGGGATTAAATTGACATTAATTTCCAATTTACAAGTCCATGGGTAACATTAAAGGGATTAATTGTCTTAATTCCTCATCAAGTTTCGTGGCTGGCACTTGGTAGGGTAGTTTAGGGTGTCTTTGGGTGGCTAAACTTGGCTTTCTTGGGCTTTCAGTAACCTAGGGTACCATATTTGAAAATTTTCATTTCTATCGTTTTGGTCCTGAATTTCTACTGCAGAAAATGTGTCCTTTCAAGACTTTTCTTGAGGTTGGGGTCCCTTAGTTAAGTGTTAGGGTATTCCTAGAGTGTCTTAGGGTACCTTTCTAGGGTCAAATAGGTCTCTCCTGCTCTTTTAAACTCAATAAAGAAAAGAGGCTAAAAACTCTTTTTTTCTTTTACTTTTCGTTTAGTCCCTAGGGTTAGGGTTAGGGTTCCTCTGGCACTTTTTCTCTGATTTTTGGGGCTCTTGACCTCTAGCTAGGGTTTCTAAGCCTATTTACAAGCAAAGACAATTACAAACACATTCTGGCACTCACACATCCAAAAAGTCAACACATTACAGAAAAGTCAACAGAAAGGTTTTTGGTTAAAGTTGGGTTTAAATTATCAAGATGTTACATCTTGCAGAAGAGAAATCTTCCTCTTGAGATGGTCCAGGGTGTATCAGTGGCCAGGCTTTCAGACGTCGTGTTGTGCCTGCCATTGTGGCCTGGTTGGGTAATGGACGAGTGGGCTTAAGCTATTGCCCCGCAGCAAGGGGTCGGGACGTGCCAAGTGGTGGCTATGCCTCAGTTGTTTGATAGATAGAAGTTGATTGTGTTTGGTTAACAGAATTGTCACAAGGTGACCAGTACCCAAGTGAATGAGTTAAGTACGTTTTGCCACTTGGTGGCCAGCAACCCGAGTGCACGGGTTCGAAGTGGGAAAGCCACGTAGTGGCTAGTAGATACTCCCAAGTGGGGGAGATTAAGTAGATGTATGTTTAGCATCTGTGTGTATGTACAAATTATCTGTGTTTTCATATAATTGCTAATTGTGCAGCGTAGTAGTAACGTACAGGATTATGTCACCACACGCCTTGTGTGATTCAGACATGCTGAAATGTGAGAAGACCAGTAGGTAAAAGCCGGCACTATATGTTACATGTTTACTTGTTGATTGATGACGTGGAATAAACTGCTGCATGTTTACAGTTACTAAATGCATGTGAGTGTTTGGGTGAAATTTCTGTTGTTGTGTGATCACCAAGAATGTATGCTAACAACAGTAATTAGTTGTTTTTGCATGTGGTTGTGTATGACTCCCAAACCCAGCGCTATGGTACCCACCTTGCGCCGGGGATGGGAGAGTCCTCACTAAGTCTCATGGTTATGACTCACACCTCATTTTTACTACACAGAGACAGGTTAAGTACAGGTGGAAGAAGTCTCGGTGGAGCGAGCAACGAACAAAAATTTCCAAGACCCACAACTTGTTCATGTGGGTGAATAAATTGTAATTTTAATTTAATTTACTTTATCATGTATCATAAAGTAAAGGGTAGACGTACCCAATTATATTGTATCACTAAATCTAGAACTGTCAGCTTCACACACCTTAAAGATCAGGATCCGTTAGATTACGATGCAGGGAAAACTTGTTTCCAAAATATATATATACATATATCTGTTGCATGCGAATAGGCTAGGCAGCATATCTGGATGTGTAGCCGGTACACAGGTTATATATTATGTGTGTTTTCCTATATCTATATCCTGAAGAGACACTGGCCGTGGATTTGCTTGCCTAGGATAGGCCACCATTTCGGTGTAGCCATGTATTATAATGCATGTGAATGTATTTTCAATAATAGATATTCTGTCAATTAGGTGATAAGGCTTATAGGCATAGGGGTATTCCTTGTGTCTGTGCCGGTCACGGTCCTCTAAACGGGGGTCATGACATTCGTGGTCCAAGGGATCGTATCTAAGCCCCACTAAGACCGAAGCCCATAACGAGTTTAGGCTCAATTGTAATTGTGACATCTGCGATATTATCAATTACTATTTTATAATAATTAATTACATATCTAATTATAAAAAACAATTTTATAAAAAAACCATGTACAAAATATATGTTGCTATGTAAAATTAATTTAGAATATTAAATTAATTATTAAAAATTATAACTAATAACATTTTCACTAAAAATAAAAGATAGTTAAGAAACTACGTTTGGTTACATTTTTCAAAAATGATTTTCTGAAAATATTTCTTAAAATGGCCTGATTTTTTACATCACCAAAAAGTCATTTCCATTATTTCCTATTCAAAATTGTTAAAATAGTAGACAATGTTTGAAATCACGGTGGCATATTTGTAAAGCACTTCATTATTTTCCGCACATTGAGACAGATTTGTAATATTAAAACTGCTTATACCGGCATACGAACTCACCACCTGTGCATCATTTTGCTAGCATCTGTATTTTTGGAATGGTTGCATCTTTATAACTATTAAAAGTACTCTCTTCTAATTTTGCCATTCTATATATCTAGGCATTGTATTTGTGCCACATGGCACTTCAACTATAGGTTACCATGCTACTTAACTATAAATAGTATTTAGCATTTCTTTTATTATCTTCTTTATTAAATATAAAAAACATTTTTATATCCATTATTTTTAGCTAAAGAATAATTTTATATGCATTTTATTAAATTTCATTAAAGCATCAATAAAAGAATAATACAACACCCGTGGTTTCATGCCAAAAAATAACACCCGTGCACAACACTTGGCACCAACACTAGTATTAAACCAAAACAACCTGACCGACCCAAGACTGCAGTGCCATCCACTCACCTAAATTTTCGTTTATAAAAAAACCAAAACACATGATACAACAGTCATTTTAGTACAGGCAATAAGATTACGAGGGACAACAACTCCCATATAAAATTTACAATAATAAAGGGTGGAAGTGAACAACGTAAAAAATAAGAAATTATTATTTTTGTGGATCTCCATAAAAAAAGCACTTGTAAGAGGTTAGGTCACCTCTCATCCACCCAGCGGCCCGCTCAGATTTGTTTTTCTAATATTTTTGTTTCGTAAGGTGGGAAGGCAATTAGTAATTATAGACTACAACTTGTACATTCTAACTTCAAGCCCACCCCAAACTCAACATTAACTATGCAGTATACAGTATCTAAATTAATTTTTAAGCATAGAAGAGAACAAGGCCAAAATACAACATAACCAATTAAGATTTTTGTATTAGTAACTTCTAATTAGTGGATTGAAATGTTAAATTGATTAACCGTTTTCAAATTAAATGTTGAATGTAGTATGTTAATTATTTAAAAAAAATTAAATTAAAAGTTTAATGTTCTGGTCTAAATAAACTTCTTCTAGAGCTAATAAATTTTAAATCACAAAAATTGTTTTTGACAAACTAACATATTATATTACAATGATATCGTGTAATATTAAAAATGTGAACTATGGTTCTAAAAAAAGCTAACTATGAATAACAAAATTTAAATTCACTATTTTTAGGGGTTACCCATTTTGCCGTAAGGTCTTTTCTAATGGCATTTTCACGTTCGCCGGTTTCTCAAAGGACACAGTGGTGAGGCTAAGCGCGTGCAACGCGTGTAGTGGCTTGTAGGAGTATTTTAGCCTTTTGGAGCAAACGAAATGTGTTTTTGTGAGATGACGGGATTTACCCGAGGTTTGACTTCCCCTTAGTAACCCCCTCTTGGTTTGTTATGCACTCTCCTCTGACTCCTTTTATCTCATTTGCAATATCTTGAGAATTTATTGGAGGTGTTGTGTATCGTCTTCGTCCAAAGGTCTTACTTTTTTACAAACTAATACATCATTTTACAACTAGTATCATTTCTTATTAAAAATGATATCATATTACAATAAACTAAAAAGTTTATTGGAGGTGTTGAGCATTGTTTTCGTGCAAATTAAAGGTCTCGAAAATTATTTTGATTTGACAAATAATTCAAATTTTCTATTAAATAAAAAAATTAGTATTTAAATTATTCTACATAGATGAAACAAATATTAAACATTGAAAAATGTTTTCTAATAAAAATACAAAATTTGATATTTGAAAATAATTTTTAAAATTTTAAAATACAATATTAAATTGGTTCATAAAAAAATGAATGGAATGGTGCTCCATATTTTGAACATTTTATTTAAGTAGACGTTATTTATTTAGAAAATTAAAGAACGAAATTGATTGGGATTAAATTAAGACATTTTTAGGAACTAAATTGAGAGAAAATACATATTTTAAGGACTAAGTTATTAATTTAGTCTAAAACAAACATATTAATTTAATAAGACAATATCGCATATGAAGACCGAGCCTTCAACGGAGTCGCCACCAAGTTTTCCATAAAACTTGATAAAGAAAGATAAGTTCCAAACTGAAACAAGAATGAGTTTTCATAAAATGTTAGGTTCGGGAATCTGCTTAAGATGAAGGGAAGGTGTTAAGCACCCTTCTTCTCCCGTCCGAAGACGGTTACCCTAACAATTAATATTAAAATTGTTTGGCCTTAAAACTGATAAAAGTCATAAACACAAGCAAAGAAGAAAATAAAGGTGGACTTGACCTAAGATAAGAGCCTAGGGCCTACGTACCCTCAAAGAGGAATCAAAGTCCACGTAGTTTGTGTGGCATGCAAGTGTGTGGGTGAGGAGGAGGTCCATCAAACAAAAGTTGAAATAGCCTCCTAGTGCAAAGTACCTAAAGAGGCCAAGGCCCTTAAGCACCTTTCTACCATACAATACATCCAAGCAATAGAAACACAAGAAATGTGCACGTGTGAAGGCTCATCAGGCGACATGCCCAGATGGCGTGATGACTAGTACTCCTATAGGGGCAAGGGCCTCTTGGTGGTACTAGGTTACACATTTTATAAGAAAAAAGTATTTAAGAAGTAAGAATAAAAATAGTTTCTGCCTCCTAAGAGCAGGGGGTCGCGACGTATAAACAATATGTCGCGACCCTGACTCCTGAAACAAGGGGGGTCGCGACGGGTAAAATCACACGTCACGACCCCTGGTTTGTCACGACCCCCGTTTAGGGAACCGTGACCGGCACAGACACAAGGAATATCCCTATGCCTGTAAGCCTTATCACCTGATTGACAGATTATCTATTATTGAAAATACATTCACATGCAGTATAATAACATGGCTACACCGAAATGGTGGCCTATCTTTGGCAAGCAAATCCACGGCCAGTGCCGCTTCAGGATATAGATATAGAAAAACACACATAATATATATAACCTGTGTACTGGCTACACATCCGAAGATGCTGCCTATCCTATTCACATGCAACAGATATATGTATATATATACATTTTGAAAACAATTTTTCCCTGTATCGCAGTAAAATAAATCCTTATCTTTAAGGTGTGTGAAGCTGACAGTTCTAGATTTAGTAATACAATCTAATTGGGTACGTCTACCCTTTACTTTATGATACAAAAATAAAGTAAATTAAATTACAATTACACTTTATTCACCCTCATGAACAAGTTGTGGGTCTTGGAAAGTGTTGCTCAACCCTCGTTCCACCGAGACTTCTTCCACCTGTACTTAACCTGTCTCTGTGTAGTAAAAATGAGGTGTGAGTCTTAACCACGCGACTCAGTGAGGACTCTCCCATCCCTGGCGCAAAGTGGGTACCATAGTGCTGGGTTTGGGAGTCATACACAACCACATGCAAAACAACTAGTTACTGTTAGTTAGCATACATTCTTGGTGATCACACAACAACAGAAATTTCACCCAAACACTCACATGCATTTAACAGATATATAAGCATGCAGCAGTTTGTTCCACGTCATCAATCAGCAACTAACATGTAACATATAGGGCTGACTTTTACTTATCGGTCTTTTCACGTTTCAGCATGTCTGAATCAAACAAGACATGTGGTGACGTAATCCTGTACATTACCACTATGATGCGCAATCAGCAATTATATGCAAACACATATAATTTGTACATACACACAGATGCTAAACATACATCTACTTAATCTCCCCAACTCTGGGGTTTCTACTAGTACGTGGCTTCTCTACTTCGAACCCGTGCACTCGGGCTACTGGCCACCACGTGGCAAATATACTTAACCATTCACTCAGGTACTGGTCACCTCATGACAATTCTGTTAATCAAACAATACTTAACCCATTCACTTGGGTACTAGTCACCTCGTGACAATTCTATTAATCAAACGCAATCAACTTCTATCTATCAAACAACTTATACGTAGCCACCACATGGCACGTCCTGACCCCTTGCTGCGGGGCAATAGCTTGAGCCCACTCGTCCATTACCCAACCAGGCCACATGGCGGGCACGGCACGACGTCTCGAAGCATGGCCACTGACACACCCTAGACCAACTCCACAGGATGATTTCTCTTTTACTAGGTTAGGCTCACGGTTCACCTGTAGGTTCCTCCCATGTCTCCTTACCTTATTCTCACATATTAATAGGATTCTTTGTATCTTTCCCGAAGGATCAACAATTCCTCTCCTTATTAATATGTAGAAGTATCCTCAACAGGATGTAACTCATATACCCGTCCAGATGCACTCTCTGAGCCTCAAGCTATCGTCATAGCAATATAAATCCTTTTTGACCCTATTACCATGATAGGGGAATGACCATCGTCATGGTGATTATAAAACTGAGGTCTCAAGTGCCATCTGACAATGTTCTAGTCGATGTCTCACATCGCTAGCATAACCAAATCCGAAACCCACCAATAACTCCCTTTGCATGATTATAATTTAAGTCACCGTCGTGACGAGTTTTCAAAATAAAAGTTTAGTCCTTCCGTACAAGGACTCTTGCCACCGTCGTGGAAAGAAATTAATAAAATGCTCATCATGCCTTCGAAGTGCATGAGTTGGATTTGTAACACACCAATCATAGCAAACAATTACTCTCTACTCCTATGTCTTCCTATCTAAGCTACTTTCCACAACCTATTTTCTAGTTCCTTTATTCCTTTAACATTCTATACCTCTAGCTAACACATATCAGACAAGCAGAGAATAAACATACTCATGTAATCCACATAAGCATACAACCCTAGGAGGAGAGATGAGAGAACCCTCACCTTGGCCGCTTCACTTAGCATTCCCTTTGAGCACTCTAGTCACCAAGGAAGTACTTGAACCCTATCACATACAACCAATTCAATCGATATCAAATTTCATACAATTTCCTAGTTTCTTTTCTTATGAACTCTTACATTTATCCAACCCCCAAGTTCATTTACTTGGCCTATGGTCATCATTTGGTATTCTCTTTTAGTTCAACTCAATTTAATACATAATTAATTAATCTCACAACCTTGTTCACTCTCCAAGCTCCATTAATGAAAATTTTGCCAAATATGGGAAGTCCTAACTTTCATCAAGGGTTCACATATCACCAACCTAACCATTGGGCATCATTCCAAATCATTTAAAATATCTAAACATATAATTTAAAGTTCATACATGCCAACAAGCATAAAGAAAATCCACAATTTCCAAAACTTTCTCCAAATTCGTAGGTCATGAACCATAGAGTAGAAATCTCCATAAAACTCAATATTTGGATGATCTCTATGCTCAAAAACGATTCTAAGGTGATACACTATTGATAGATAACTCATTTCTAACAAGAAATCTATGATTTAAGTGGTGGAGACAAGATTTTAGTGACTCACCTTGAGGAAATTCGATTTTGGAGTTTGTGGGAGATTGCCCAAGCTCCTTGATGCTCAAAAATGGTGGAGGAAGCTTGACAGAGTCTTAGATTGGTGGTAGGAAGCAACAAATCTAGTTGGAATGTGAAGATTTTGCAAAATCTTCCATGCCCTAAGAGAGAGTTGGGAGGAAGAGGAAGAAGATGAGTGGCGTGAGAATGCTCCTCTGGAGTAAAAAAAATGTCTTCTAATGAGTTGTTGGGAGATTTATGGGTAATTTAGACATTTGACAACTTTTGGGATATGGTAAAATAGAGTTTTGATTGGATTTTCTCATCTAGATTTATTTTTGGGTAAGAATAGGAAAATTTAGAAAATTTTGGGTAATCATAAGCCTATTAAAAATATCTGTCACTGAGTCTCTAGCAGATGAGAATTTTCTACCCAGTACAATTTTTATTTCTGAAAAATTCTCAAATTTAAACTATAAGCTCGAAATAATTCATATGATTCATATTTAACCCAATTTATATTTTTGTATTTGAATTTATTATTTATTTTAATTTATCAAATTCTCAAATCTAAAGCAATTAAAATCTTAGTAATAACCCAAAAATTCTTATTTCATTCCAAAAAAATTATTTTTATTTTATTTAGTCAAAATGTCCAACCTCAACATAAAAATTCTATCAATTTCATATTATCCCATCATTTCTTAATTAGGATTATTTATCTATATATATATATATACATATTTCTATTTATTTACTTGTTTATATATTATTTATTTATTTATTTTTAAATTCCAACTCCAAATGATGATCATTCTAAGTCTTACTATATATTTGACTTGATTCCAAAAATACCCCTCGAGTATTACAATCTTCGAAAAAAAAAATTCCTTTTCGGTTTGTTTTAACTTTCATACTTTTTCTATATTCTTTTTTTTTTAAGTTTTAATTCCTAGCCCCGAAATAAATCATTCTTTAATGCTTGAAATTTTTCGGGGTATTACATGGTTACTGTGACAGAGGGGGTCGCGATGCATAAATTGATGCGTCGCGACCCCTTACTTTTAAGGCAGGGGGTCGCGACGTATAGAATCACCCGTCTCGACCCCTACACAATTTTTCCAGAAAATGAACAGTAAGGGTTTTTGGAGCTCAAATCAAATGAAGGATTGTAACGCCTACACTAAGGAGTTACAACCCGTAGGAAAAAAAGAAGGAAACAAAACAAATGAAGTAGCAAAGAATGTAGATTGGGATATGTGTTGATAGAGCAATGGGAAAAGTAAAAAAACACAATCAAGATGACCTTACCTTTTTCTTCTGTTTTTCAAAGCCTTTCGTTCCTCTTTCTTCTGTCCCTACCACTGAAGTGGAGTCTTCAATTTATAGGGGCCGGAAAAGGTTCTATTCCGGGAAAGAAATCCGGCCATTTATTACATAGGGGGACACGATGGGTATGTTTCCCCATCGCGACAGGTGTCCAATCTCGGATCTGATTAGATCCGTCAGATCTACTCATTTATGGCTAGGGGTCGCGACGTATGGGCCTATACGTTGCGATGGGTCTTTGATTGAAGATCTGATTGGATCTGCCATAAATGTTGGGGGGTCGCGACATATGGGACTTTACGTCGCGACGGGTCTCGTAACGGACATGGGGGTCGTGATGCCTGGGGTTTACCGTCGCGACCCCTAAGTTCTAAAATTTTTTTTATTATTTATTTATTATTATTATCATTTTTCTTTATTGTTATTGTTATCATTATTATTTTTATATTTTCTTACTTTTAGGTTTTCCTTATTTCCTTTTTATCTTTCTATTTTTGTTCATTTCTAGTATATTTTTGGGCAGACAGAAGGCGGTGTTCACAGAGTCCCCTCTTTACTTTTTCCTTCAATCTAAAGGAACAAGTAAAGATAAAAATGGAATCCGAATTTTGTCATATATTTTGATTTTCAAGTACAAGCCTCAAACAGACAAAAACAAAAGATAAAGTTCCTAAGGGTCTCTAAATGGCCTCTCTCTCTCTCTAATCACCCCCGCCGCCTTCCTCCTCACTTTCTAAGGGCATAGTTGGTAGCGGTCTCGGGATGACATCTTCGAACAGATGAAAATGGCTGAGCAGCAACCGCATCCCTCCATGCAGCCCGCGTACGTCTTCTCGTAGCTCCCTTATTTCCTGCCGTTGCTGCCTGTTCTCATTCCGCTGCTGCATGATCTCCCTCCTCTGCTCTTGGATTTCTCGAGTCAGAGCCTCAATACATCTCTCCTCTGGCCCTGTGGGGATGTCCTGCCTCTGGGGCTGACTCTGCTACGACTCTAGTTGCGGTTTCGGGGGGTTGTCTTCGAGGATCTGGTCCTAATCCAACTCATCGGGTGGAGGGTAATCTTCCATATTTTGATCCTCCTTCATGCAGTAGGTAGTAGCGAGCTCATAATAGTCTAGGGCCCGGTGAGAAACCTGATAACGCTCACAAAATGCAGTGAGGAAGTGTGGGAAGCTGATTTCAGTAGGTGTGTATCTGGGCCCTGGTTCTAGCTTGGAGTCATTGGTGTTGCTGTGGAATTCTTCACACATGATGGTTGGGAAACATAGTGGAGCCCTCTGCATGATGAGATAGATGAGGACGCTAAGCTTCTTGCTCAAGGATTCCCTGTGTTTCACAGGGATGACGTTGCTAGTTAGGAAGTTCTGCCAGTTCTTGGACATGTGGTGAGTATCCTTCCTCTTAAGCACACTCTTGGACTCCCACGTGTCCCTTCGTGGGAAGGTAAGGGCTGCTGCAATGGCCTCCCTTGAAAATGGCTCTGCGAGTGTTTGCGCATAGATGCAGTTGGGCTCCATCCTTAGGTTGTACATTTCGGCGAAATGCTGAGGCGTTACCCCCCTGGGAGGGTGGTCTCCCTCAGTATGAATGACCTGCAATGAGTACTGGCATACGCTATATGGTATTGGTACACCAGAGGAACATTCCTCTTGTGTGTCACTTGCAACAAGTCCTGCAGGCCATAAAACCCTATTCCCTCTGTAAATGAAGGGCTCAACTCTAGCCTCTCCATGTTCCGCTCTGGGTTCAATAACCTAGCCTGAATGGCGACCCTGTAGCGATCGGGGTCTGTCGGAAGCTGAGATGACGAGGAGGGGACTATGCGGGATCTCTTCGAGCGAACCATTTTCCTAAAAGGATAAATTTTAGTTAGTTCTAGAAAAAAAACTACTTACCCCAAAAAATATGCGCTATGGAGGCGTCGGATTGTGACGTATAGGGTCATCGTCGCGACCTAGGGGACTAGGGGTCGCGACTTAAAGACATGTACGTCGCGGCCTATGAGACAGGGGGTCGCGACGTATAGGGAAGACCGTCGCGACCCCTATGCCTGATTTTACTTACCTGTGGATGCTTTGGCCGAGGGGAAGAGCCTAGATCAGAGGAGACGGAGTGTTATTCGGGAGCTTCCTCTTGGCCGAATTGGTTTCATGAGAAAGTGATCGAGGAGACGACGATCTGAAAAGAGAGATGTGGGGGTCGTTACCTCTAAAATGCCTCTGGCTTTTTTTAAAAAGCGTTTCCGGTCATGGGGGTCGCGACGCCCTTCAGTCAATGATTGCCCGTTGGGGGGTCACGACGAGGAAGTCATCCCGAAACGACGCCCATCATTTATGTCCTCGTTATGCGAGCAACAATATTTACCCGTCGCGACGGGTGATTTTTATACGTCGCGAAGGTCTCATATGTCACGACGCCCTGGCCCTAGGGGTCGCGACCTATTACTAAATTTTTCTACCTTTTTGTTTTAGGGGAGACTTTAATACTTCCCATTTGGATCCCGAAACATTCCTTAGCGGGACCCGACCTATGTGATAAGACGGTGGGAGTCAGATCCTGAAACACTAACCGATAGAATCCGATCCCTATCAGATCTCGAAACACTTATCGATGAGAGCTGATCTCTGTGTCTGATCCTGAAACACTAATTGGTAGGATCCGATTCTTATAAAAGTGGGCGTCAGATCTCGAAACACTCGTCGGTGAGAGCTGATCCTTGTGTCAGATCCTAAAACACTTATTGTTAGGATCCGTTTCCTATAAAGTGGGTGTCAGATCCCGAAACACTTGTCAGTGGGAGCTGATCCTTGCGTCAGATCCCGCATCACTCAAGGGTAGGATCTGACGCTTGTGGACGTCAAAACTCCAAAGTATTCTATGGTTGTTCGAGAGTACCGGAGATTGATCATCACAAGGTTTAACGGTTCTCTAAAATTTGTGAGTACCAGGCTTTTGGGACCTCTTACCCCGGAGATCTAAAAGTCCTAAAAAATATGGGGAATAAGCAGCTTTTGAAACACTTATTGGCGACAACTGGTCCCCCCCAACCAAGACCCATATAAGAAAAATCAGGAATGTCAAGCTCTCGAAATAATCCAGCGGAAGCTCGACAACCAAATGGATTGAGGCAGTCGCGATACAAAGAACAGAAGGTAAAATTCCTTTTTAAGAGAAGATTACCTTGGCAAAGATAAAGATGGCTGATTCTTCTGTATGCCTTTCAAATTTCTGGAACTTGCCTGGGACAATGAGTTGCTGTCTTGGCCAGGATTTTGGTAGAGACGGCTCACCCTCCCGTATGCCTCTCAGATTTCTGGGAGTTTCCTAGGACATTGAGTTGCTTACCTGCTATCTAGATCAATCAATCAATCATTCATAAGAAAATAAAAGAATTGTGTGATTAACGCACGATTTTTCTATCTATTGTCCTAAATCAACAACACAGTAAAATGAAGCTTGCACGACTTGGGAAAAGGGATAAAGAGACTTATTGGATGAATAGTTCTCATTTCAACATTAGGAGTCAAAACTGGTACATTTTTTAATATTCAGAATCACCAGAAACTAATAGTGATTTTTCTAGAAAAGCGTGAAAGAAGGTACCTTGCGGTCCCACAACGATTACTAGGGTACGGAACATATGCAATTCGAGTGCCCCTCTTAATGAGTAGACTTTCAAGCGTAGAATTTCTTTACAGAGTCAGAACTGGCCAAACGGCAGACCTCTTGTCCATCGAGATCTTCTAAGATGAGTGCACCGCCATAAAATGCATGTTTGACTTTGAATGATCCTTCATATGTTGGGGTCCATTTCCCCCTAGGGTCATTTTGGTTTGGTAGAATCTTCTTTATCACCAAATCTCCTTCTTTAAATGACCACAGTTGTACCTTCTTGTTAAAAGCTCGAGCCAGTCTTGCTTGGTACAACTGTCCATGGCACATTGCTGTCAAGCATTTCTCATCAATCAGGCTAATTTGATTGTAATGGTCTTGTACCCATTGATCTTCAATGATGTTGGCTTCCGCAATAACTTATAAAGAGGGTATTTCTATAGGCAAAACAGCCTCTGCGCCATATGCCAATGAAAAAGAGGTTGCTCCTGTCAACGAGTGAGTAGTTGTGCGATATCCGACCAAGGCGAAGGGCAGCATCTCATGCCAGTCCTTGTATGTGGTTGACATCTTTTCGATTATCTTCTTGATGTTCTTGTTAGCTAATTCGACAACGCCATTAATATGGGGGCGATATGGTGCCGAATTGTGGTGAGTTGTCTTGAATTCTTCGCAAATCGTTCGAACTTCAGACCCATTCAAATTAGTCCCGTTATCGATGATTATCCTTTCTGGGACCCCGTATCTGCATATGATGTTGGTTTTCAAAAACCTCACGAATGTCTTCTGCGTTATATTGGAGTAGGAGTTCGCTTCTATCCATTTGGTGAAATAATCGATGGCCACTAGGATGAAGCAGTGGCCATTTGATGCCTTGGGATTTATGGGGCCAATGATGCCTACAACCCACATAGCGAAGGGCCAAGGGGTGGTCATATTGTGGAGTGTAGTAGAAGTGGCATTAGCCCTATTTGCGTAAAATTGGCACTTGTAACATTTGCGGACATATTTGATACAGTCACTTTCGAGTGTCATCCAAAAGTACCCTATCCTTTGGATTTGGCGCGCCAAGGCGTGTCCATTGGAGTGAGTTCCGCATCTTCCTTCATGTACCTCGTCTAGAATTTGGTTTGCTTCAGCTGCTTCGACGCAATGGAGTAATACCCCATCTAATCTTTTCTTGTACATTGTATCTCCGCTAATAAAGAAACTCATGGCCAATCGCCGGAGCGTTCTTTTTTCATTCTTGCTGGCACCATAGACCTCTGTTTCTTTGATTCTCAATTTTACGGCGGCTTGCAATCCACAAATACAAGCTTCTTATTCTGCCATGTTGTTGGTGCATTCAAAATCAAGTTTGACTGCGATTGGGAATTGTTTCCCATCGGGAGAGATAAGGACGACTTCGATCCCATTTCCAAATACATTAATTGCACCATCAAAGAACATTTCCCAAGCTTTCGCGTGAGACTCCTCTTCTATGGCGTTTAGCCCTTCATTTGGAAATTGGTAGTCTAAGGCATGTTTCTCATCCAGAAGATTGATGGCTAGGTAATCTGCTATAGCACTTCCTTTAACTGATTTCTGCGTGATATGCTTGACGTCATATTCTGCCAATATCACTTGCCATTTAGAAACCCGCCCTGATACGTGTGGGCTTTCAAAGATGTACCTCACAGGGTCCATTGGTGATATGAGAAAAGTTTCATAATAGAGCATATAGTGCCTTAAACGGCGTACCGTCCATATTAGGGCACAACAAGTCTTCTCAACTAAAGAGTATCGGGATTAATTAGGATCGAACTTCTTGCTCAAGTAATATATTGCTTACTCCTTTTTTGTCACCGGGTCATGCTGTCCCAAGATGGCTCCCATTGACTCCTCTAAGACCGTTAGATACAGTATCAAGGGTCTTCCTAGTGAGATATTCTTTTACTGTATCGAATGCTAGCTGACATTCTTTATTCCACTCTAGGGATTGGTTTTTCTTGGGGAGTTTGAAAAGAGGGGTACAAGTTGCTGTCAAATTGCGTATGAAACGAGCAATATAATTCACCTTCCCCAAAAAGCTTCGTACTTGGTGCTCAGTAGCAGGAGGTGGCATATCTTTGATAGCCCTGATCTTATCTGGGTGAACCTCGATCCCTTTTCGGCTTACGTTGAATGCGAGGAGTTTTCCCGATTGAGCCCCAAAAATACATTTGTTGGGATTGAGTCGTAATTTGAACTTTGAAAGTCTATTGAACAATTTCCTCAAGACTTTAACATGACTTTCTCCTTCCACTGATTTGGCCACCATATCGTCCACATAGACCTCCACCTCTTTGTGGATCATGTCATGGAACAAAACTACCATGGCTCATTGGTAGGTCGCCCCTGCATTCTTAAGCCCGAATGGCATGACCTTATAACAATAAGTTCCCTATTGCATGATGAAAGTGGTTTTAGCTTTATCCTCGGGATGCATAGGTATTTGATTGTAGCCAGAATATCCATCCATGAATGAATAACAGAAGCTACCGGCGGTATTACCCACCAAGACATCAATGTGTGGAAGTGGGAAGTCGTCCTTAGGGGAGGCTTTATTAAGATCTCTATAGTCGACGCACATTCGACTATGTTGGCCATCCATTCTGGGTAGACCAATACTTCCAGAAAACTAGCGTCCAACTGTTTTTGTACCTCCTCTTTTATCTTGAGGGACATTTCGGGCTTCATGCGCCTTAGCTTCTGTTTCTTTAGTTCCATGTGGGGAAAAGTGGGTATCTTATGAGATGCAATTCCTGAGTCAAGCCTAGGCATGTCTTGGTATGACATGCAAACACGTCTATGTACTCTTTTAATAACAGGATTAGATCCTCTCTTTCTGGATTATCGACGATCTTTACTTCTTTCCTGTCTTTCTCAGTCCCCAGATTTATGAGCTTGATTATCTCATCGTGAGGAACCATACCTTTTTCGTCTGATTTGACCATTTTAGCAAAGATAAGAGGGGTCTCCTCATCATCGGAGGCGTACTCATTTTGCATATGTTTATTACCCTGGAGTTCATAAAAACCGGGGATCGTCGCATTAGGCGACATCTTTGAGAATTCTAATTCCCTGAGGGCAAAGAAAAATGCAAATTAAGAAGAGAAATAAAAGGGGAATAGGAAGAACCACATATGAACAAAATTTGGTAAAATATGCAAGCCACTTTTATTGCAGAGTTGATAATTAGGTAAGCTCATAAATGTATTATTCTTTTGTCTAAGCCTAGAGCTCGGCCTTAGACCAATTACAATTCACGCTTTACTTGGAACTATGGACTTATAAGACCCAGTCAGCTTCCCAGTTCTCCAAGCTAGTTCCCTCCTCTGAGCGCCATATGAGGGGGCCGCCGTCGTTAGCCTACTCCTCATTGATTGCTAAGATTTGATCGTCCTTTGCAGTTGTCTTGGCTGGCACAAATAGCTTTGTTAAAAGGAGACGTCCCTCTTGGCTGCTCCTGTTACGCGTTGCCTTGGTGTAGCCTATCCCGAATTGAGCTTCTCGCCCTTTAGGTTCGATGCACATAGGCATTCCGGCCAATGTAGGGCCTAAAACCCGTCCTTGTTGATAGCCTTGCCTTGTCATAATCTTTTTAGCCACACTGTTAATCTGGAAGGTCTCTTTGAGCCTTTCCTCCATTTCCAACCCTTGGAACGAAGATTCCAAAGCTTCTTCAGTACTATCAATAAAAGGTACAGGAGAAGGATGGCTTATTAGCATGCTTTCCTTCCCTTTGATAGTATCGATCCTTCTATCCCTGAGGAATTTGATTCTTTGGTGAAGGGTAGACGGCATGGTAATAAAGATCGCAATCTAGATCATAAGATCGTTTAATATTGCGATCTTGTATCTCACTTTCGATCTAGATCGTGCTTAGGATCGAAAACTTCTAGGATCGGGATAGGATTGCGATCTTGATCGTAAGATCATAAGAAAGGATCGTAAGATCGTAACAAAGGATCAAAAGATCGTATAAGTTAATTTTTTAAAAAAAAACAGAGGCCCAAAACGCAACTTTAGTCCTAGATATTTATGACTATGAATTTTGATATTTTGTTTGTTGAATTCATGTATAGATATGGTCACTTTGGTGACTTATGAACTAATTTATGAAAATATCATGAAGTTGTAATCATTTTATATATTTATTTAAAATATATATTATTAATCATATAGATTAATTATTTTTTTTTAAATCATAGGATCTTACGATCTTCGATCCGATCTTACAATTCGATCTATCTTATGCCTCCCCCGATCCTACTTAAAATCTCGATCTTGATTACCTTGGTAGACGGTGCGGCCTTGGCTTCATGAATCCAAGGTCTTCCCAGAAGCATGGTGTAGGCCGCATCTACATCCATAAGTTGGAAAGGGATGTCAAAAGTGAAGGGCCCAATTTCAATAGGGAGGGTAACTCCTCCCATGGCCTCACTCCTAGTTCCATCGAAAGCCCAGACGATCATGTTTCTTGCATCAATGCGCGTTGATTCGACTAGAAGTTGCTGGAAGGTAGCGACAGGCAGTACATTGAGGGCGAATCCCCCGTCTATGAGGACCTTCGCTATTGTAAAGCCATAACATCTTATCGTGATGTGTAAGGCTTTCTTTCCGAGACAAACCTCCTCTTCTGAGAAGGAAAGGATGGAGGCATGCTTGGCTCCGTCAACTAGGCTCACCATATTTTTCGATGTAATTTCTTTTGGGACATGTGTGCCAGCCAATGCCTTTAGGAGGGCCTGACGGTGTCCGTCTGAGTTCAACATGAGAGCGAGCATCGAAATCCTGGATGGTGTGTTTCTCAGTTGCTCGACGATGTCGTAGTCGCTTTTCTTGACTACGCTTAGGAATTCCATCTGAAAGTCCGCCTCTTCATTATTTTGGTGATTTTCAGGATTCCCTTTCTCTTTCTCTACATCAAGAGTCCCCTTAGGTGCCTCTAGTAAGTTCCTTGCGTATAATCTTCCACTTCTAGTGAATCCTTGTCCCTGAGTGATATTGGCGTTTGTGAGTACTTTTCCAATTTCTACCTTCTTACCTCCAACATCTACAGCCGCTTGATATCTCCAAGGGACTGCTTTATTAGAGGTGTAGGGTATGGGCCCTGGCGGATAAATAGTCGTTTGAGGATGCGCAGCACCCAGTAGGCTGGGTTTGTTGATAATGAAGAGAGGTGAGGATTTAGGAATCGATGAGGTCTGTGTGGGAAGTTTCGCCTCTGGAAAACTGAGAGTGAAAGGCAATGTCTTTTTCTCCTCATTGGAAGCTGCGGACATGTGAGATTCAGATTGGCCCTTCTTTATAGTTATGATTCCCAAACCCATGTAATGTTGTACCTGCTTCTTCCAATGTTCGCACGCATTTGTAGAATGCCTACTGGTTTGGTGGTAAAGGCAAAAGTGTGTATGGTGTTCCTTCACGTGCGGGACGTGGCCTGCTTCAGTAAGGGCTACGTAAGTTTGCTCGAGGGTGAAAGATGTCTGTGCGAAATCCTTGTGTGAAAATTCTTCTTCCTCCACAGCATTTTCCCCATGCTCAGGTAAGGGGTTTTTGGTGATATTTGGGATATTAGTCCACCCAGCATCTATCATTTGTAAGACATGCGTCTTAAAATGGTCACAGGTGTTGATTGAATGTCCCTTGGTGCCTTGGTGATAGACACAGGACAACTCTGGTTTGTACCATGGTGGATATGGAGGTTCCCATGTTTTTCCAAGCCGGGCACACATCATTTGCTGTCCTTTCAAGTATTCAAAAACTTCCGCCCTAGTGAGTCCCAGTTCTGGTAATTATCTGTTCTTGTTATTCACCCTATTATTGCTTTTCTGCGCTTGACTTTGTTGGGAAGTTCCTAATTTCCCACAGCATTGACTGAGAATGTTTTAGGGGTATTTTGTACAAAGTTTGTACTTTCCTCTTTCTTATTTCCATAATTTGGAGTGTAATTCTTTTTAGGTGGAGGTGCTTCCATACTCCTGGAATCAATATCTTCTCCGATAGTGACCAGATTAGCGAAATCCAGATGCGGCAATATGGCCAAGATGTCATAAGCGGGATCGCCCAATGCTTTGAGAAAATAGCGGTAAGTTTCTCTCTTGCTCATTGGAGGTTGGACTTTGATAACTCCATAAAATGGAGTTATTTGGGCATGCATTACAGGCAAATTTATAGTTGTAACGGTCATTAAGTTGCATTTTGGTTTAGTTTTAGAGGATATTGCGATACTTAGTTGTTTACTGATGCTTTTACATAGTTTTCTTGAGTTTTGGATGATGTCTAAGTGTTTTAGATAGTTTTTGAAGGTTATCCAAGTATTTATTTATTTTTGTCTTATTTGCAGGCTTACAATGTGAAGGAAAGTGAAGTTCTAAGCATTCAGAAGACTCGAGAAGCAAGTTAAAAGCAAGAAAAGGGGCAAAAAGGACTAAACTGAAAGAAACTAGAATTTTTGGCGCTGCAGCGCCAAATTGGGCGCTCTAGTCCCCAACTACTGCCCAAAAGAGGAATTGGTGTCATTTTTTACAAAGAGTGGGTGCTACAGTGCCGGGTCGCAGGGTCAATTACAGAAATTCACAATTTTCACTAATTTAATAGGGTTTGGCTACGCGAATTCATGGATTCTAAGCCACAGTTCAAGTCTGAAGGTGAAGCTTTGCTAGGGTTCAAGGAAAGCAAGTTCGTGGAGCAAATTTGGTGGTTCGGGATCGAGAAAAGAGCCAGGTTTAGCTTTGCTAGTAGTTTTGCTTTTGTGTTTTCATGTTCAGAGTATCATGACATTAGGGATAATACATGTGTGTGTTTTCCGTGGTGCAAAATTTTGGTATGATTAAAGGGTTTAGAAAACAAAGAAATTCTTCATCTCAAAGGTTTTCTATATGTGGTTCGCAAGGAAATATTTAATTACTTCCCGGCAAATCGCCACATACTTCATTTCCTTACAAGCCCTCTTGCTCGAAGGTTCTTCCTCGCAACCCCATTGAGACACCTAAATTTTCTTGATCTCCATTATTCTCATAATAAGGCTTCATTTTTTCAGGAAGAGAACAACAAAGATAAGAAGAATTGTCCAAACAATACCACAAGACTTTTCTCCAATAATCATCCATGGAAATTATGTACCGATTCCCAATTATGACCAGCAGTGATATGGCACAAGTTATAGCCATATTTAATCTTCGATGATTGCTCAACAATCCTAAAGGGTTAAATCTATCAAATTCATCATGTTTAATTCTAGCACAAACAGTTGATATTATAATAACACGTTTCTCCTGTCCCAAAAACTGCTCGATAGTTCCAACCATAACTTCTGGCAAATTGATACTTTCAAGTGACTCTTTTATTTTTAGCACTTGTTGCCTATACAGTGTTATAATCCCAATGTCTTCCTCTGTCATATTTCCACAAGCTGTCAACTTGTTGACTACTTCTATGACCTTATTCACTTCCAATATGTTAAACCAAGATATGTTATTTCCTTCTCTTTCATCATATCCATGGATACCAAGGACAACAACAGGGAAGTCCTTGTTAGGGAGGATGTCTTCACTCACCATCAAAGAACTAGTGTCATCTTTACATGCAATCAATTCTCCTTCATAGACCAGCTTGGAAGGAAGATGCAAAATATTTGGATGACATCTATAATTCTTTACTAATTTGGTTGAATAATTAGTGTCTCCAGTGGAGTATATATATATCGCATTTAGATAACGTCTCCTAGTATGATATACCCAATCCGTTGTCTTCTGCTTTTTTGGAATAGATTACAAGAACCAATTGATGTGGGCCTCTAGCTAAAATAACAATTGTCTCCCTTGTGCAGAGATGGGATAACGTGATCATTGTTTTCAGTTCTGAAGCTTGGCCAGCTTCATCGAAGAAAATGTGAGAAAAGTGACCCCGGACAACATTTTTGGCATAAAGAAGACAAGCACTCATATAGGTTGATATTATGATCTTACAATGCTTGAGGTCTTTGACCGGAGGACACTTGAATATTAACTCATCAAAAAAGCAGAAGCACATTATTTCAGGTTTGGCATCCTCGTAAGGCCTGGTAGATGCATTGAGCCTGAATATTTCATCATCTTGAAATTTGACAGCCTTTTGACCAAGAAGTTTCTGCAATACGTAGTCAGCTGCACTATCTGAGGGTGCACAAACAAGAATACAAGAATTCCCATGATTTTTGTAGAGTTGCAGTACTGCCTCTACTATTGTGCTAGTCTTTCCTGTACCTGGAGGGCCATGAATCACATAAGGCGGTGCGCCTCTGCATCCAAGAATCTTCTTGACAGCAAGCATCTGTTCCTCATTAAGTTTACCGGATATAGGCACCAGATGGGGGGTTTTAATATTTCTCCTTCTAGAGGTCACTTCTGGAAATGGGAACTCTCTTCCTAAGTTTTCTGCAGCCTCAAGTACCTGATATAACATTCTCATATTGATTCTATTATAGGTGAATTGAACGTTGTAGAGATCTTCATCTTTGTGATACAAGTGAAATTGAGGATCATCAAACGTGAAAAATACTTCATCAGCCTCAACATGGTGGATGACTCCCTTATATTCGTGATCATACTGTTCTGATGCTAGATTGGCAAAAATATGACCCCCAGGAACCAGTGATGGCCTTCTCTCAGCAAGCCCAGGAACCAGCATCGACAAGAATTTATTTTTTTCTCTTTCTCATAGTTATGCATTCCATTTCACAACTCCTCATATCTTCCTCCAATTGTATTTCTTCCATCATCACTCATGTTTTGAAATAAAAAGCGTAGTTTTTCTCTATCAGACCTCCTTTAGTGGAATCAGGAATCTTCTTGCTCTCAAGCAAATCTCTAATGTCCTTGGGAATGTTATATGGATGAAGTTTAATTTTGTATTCAAGAACTTTCTCCATCCTAAAAAAGTATCCACAATAGACTTGTATTTTTTCCTTTTATTTGAGAAAGGCTTTCCAGATCCTAAAGAATGGGATATCTCGTCTTCAACTAGGAGAAAAACTACCCTTTCTATTTTTACATCTCCTGCATCAAAATACACAACTGATGTGTGCAATCCCATTTCCTTTGTTTTGCAAGACAACCATAATTTCAAAATCTCACCAGGCATCCTGTCTTCCAAATAGAAAGACTCCAAAAAGTCCTCAACACTATCTACATTTGAATTTGCAGATGGAGGTTCCATCAGAGAAAGTGTAAAAGAGTCCTCAGGATTTGAAGCCAAAATATGGACACTCCAGAGGTCCATTGGTTCACTGGTAGGGTTTTTATTAGTTATTGAATCAGCAATAGTATCTCCAACAAATACTGATTGAGGTTTGCCACACACAACCAGAAATGGAACAGATATCTCAACTGGATCCTTTTCATTAGGGATATAACTACAAGCAGATTTCTCTACTTCAAAATCAAGAAATTCTAATTTTGCCTAATCCCCAATGAAAGAGCGTTCCTCATCTGACCTGTATCCAAAGGTTCTCATTGATCCACAAATTTTTCTCCTTTGGTTTTCCTCTGTTTTGAATGAAGTAGAAGAACCAAGAAAGATGGTTCAGTAGTGATTAACAGGACATAAGAAGGAAAGAAAACAAAATTTTAGTTTTTTTAAAGCACACATTTGATTTGAAGAGGTATTGACAAAAAAAACAAAAGTTCATTTTTGAAGAGGTTGTAGAAGAAGACGCAAAGACAGAGGAAGAAGAGATGTGGAAGTTTTCAATAAATTAGGCCTAGTCAGCATTTTGTTGGCAAAAAAAATACAACTCAGCAACTTTAAGTCTAGTCATCATAATTTTCATGATAAGGACTAAATTGATAATAGATCAATATAAGAAGGATTAAATTGAGAAGAGCTATCTAAAAAGAACCAAATTGAAAAACCTATCATCTAAGAAGGACCAAAATGAGAAGGGTCATCCAAAAAAAAAACAAAGAATCAAAAGACTACTATAGGACCGCTTTGTCATTGGAAAAAACTGAGGTGAAGTTACATAGGTGCTTGCTATAAAGTTCTTCCAATCATATTCTTTATTTATATTATCTCTCTTCAATGATTGGTCATACAAAATTTAGTCCTTATATTCTCTCTCCACCCATTATTGGTCATACAAACACTTTCTACCACGTGTCTTATTTGTATTGAAGAACTTCATAGCAGCACCTAAATAACTTCACCTAAGTTTAGTCCTTTGTCACTGACTCTGTATTGACCCGTTTTGACCCAGTCGGGTCACTAAAACCCGGTGGCCCGTAGACACCGGGACCCGGTACATGTTTGATATTCTTTGAAAAAAGAAAAGAATCAGCCTCAACCAAAAATGCACCCTCCATAAACACAACTTTGAAACCTCATGGCAGCAAATGTCTCAAGCCTGATGGAGAAGGAGAAGGAGAAGAAGAATAACACGTAGAAGAAGAAGGAAGATACCTGAATACCTGAAGAAGAAAACTACTGTGTACGAAGGCTTTGATCCTAAGCTTTGAATCCCATAAGAAGAAAAGACCTTCAAAGCTTCAAGCTCTCGATGTTTTGTGTTTTTTAAGTGAAGCCGCACAAGAAAAAGAAGATTAGAAGACGAAGAGGAAGAAAGAGAAGTTTAGAAGAAGAAGCACATAAAGTCTAAACTGAAGATATAGTACTCACATCAATATATATATATATATATAATAAATCTATAACATGTTACTGAAAGATAGGTGACCTATTACTGAAAGAATGAAACGACGTCATTTTGCTGATATAAAACGTCATTACGGACGGTGTTTTTGGGCAAACGAAATTAAGAGGCGCCAGAATCCCCAAATCGAGTTCACCACTGCCCTAATTTGAGAAATCCCTAAATCTATCTCCCTTCCTTCCTCCGAAGCGTTCACGGCGGCACGACGATGGTTATTCTTTCACGGCGGCGCGGCGGTGGTTCTAAGTTCATGCACGAGTTCGTGTTCAATATCCAGTGTGTTGGGCTTCATTTTCGAGTGGTGCTTTCAGTTTGCTCATTCTTCTCGTGGTTCTGGTTAGTTCTTCAGATTCCTCATTCTTCATTTTGGTATGGTGCTTTCAAAATGTTGTTCTCTGTTTGTAGGTTCAAAGTGGTGTGGTGCTTTCATTTTGGTGTGGTGCTTGTTTAGGGTAGTTGAAGAAATGACTTGGGTGTGTTCTCTGTTTCTAGGTTCTATGTTCTTTTGCTTAGTTAGGTTCTAAATTCTTTTGCTTGCAGAGTGTGTGCTTGTTCTAATCAATTCTGTATTAGGAGTAGGAATCATATATATAATCAAGTTTAGAATTTATATATATGTTGTAGAGTAGCTATCAATTCTGTATTGGAGTAGGAATCATATATATGTTGTAGAGTAGGTATCATATTAGGTATAATAAGAAAATGGGTAGAAGAATTAAAATCTTGAAAAATAATTCGATGAGGAAACTTATAAACTAATTCAGTTGAAATTAAGGAGTATATTTGGCATCTTCCCAAATGTGAATTAAAATTTAATATATATTAAATGCGTTATTGGGTACCCCATTGGAAAATCTCCCAAATCCTATTTCTTTTAAATAGTACTACTCTGGCTTCCCCATAAGCAAATTTCAGTTTCCAAAATAGGAAATGACACATTTTTCATACCAATTCCATCCATCAATTGCAGAAAAATCACTAGCGCCACTGCATATCGAATTTAGAACCCACTTAGACTAGGAAAAAGGGCTTTTTGACAAATTAGGACAGATGTTATGGATCGTAGTAAGAATCTCGAGTCATATATATATTGGCATTATTAGTGAACCATCAATTACTAGCTATCACAGTCCATCAATTAAACTTTTTAAAATGGAGAATGCAATAGAATTTACTCGAAAAAAGTAATTAATTAATTATGTTCCTGACCAAATAAATTCTTGGATTGTAATGGAGAAAGAAGATTTTAGATGGTGAACCAGTATATCATGCACAATTTTTCTAGAAGACTCCTCTCACACACATGCTTATATTTTCTTTTATCAACCTAGTCTCTCTTATTTCAAAACTGAATTTACTTTACAAATTCTTTAATGGATGTTATCATAATACCATGTGGTTTCTTTCTTCTGTCAGAATTACAGGTTATAGAAGAAGTAACATAGTGGAATAATTTAAAACCTTTGAAAGTTTCAGTTGCACTATAACATTCATTTATAATAGTTTCCCATACCTAATTCACTGCAGAATAATTGAATAAACAGTAGACTAAGTAATAATAACTGCTTTGTTCATAATTCCCATTGAGCTTTATACATGCATGCCTGGTAGAGAAAAGATGAAGAGTCCAACTTCTAATCCCTGGAAGAATAACCATGATAAGAATGAATATGAATCATCCAGAAGAAAGCCACCTGATATGCCAGATCTCATGTAAGCTCCAAATGAATCGCAGAAATGCATGATCCAACCATAAGTCCATGAACCAAATTAGAAATTTAGCCTTCCTTGCTAAATGATACTACTAGTAACCAGCGGATGAAACCAAAACATTATGCTCCTTTAAATATTTCTGGAAATGAGCTAATTGATTCTGTAACTGAAGGATGCCAGCTGCCTTCTGAGATAGAATGGCGTTTAATCTTGTTATATAACCATCTAGTTGATTCCCTGGTTGATCTGCTTCAACCAAGAGGTTCATCTCCTGCAAGCATAGTGTATAAAGTATAAACGTTTAATTATGAGCAAACAATGGACTCCATCTTGTTTTTTCCTTGGAACTATTTCTTTTTCCCAAGATGCATAACAAAATGAATTGGGATTCATCTGTGAGTTTACTGCTTAATGACTGCCTAAATATTTGTATAATTGTATTTTCCTATTACACCAGGCCACACATAATATTTACTTTTTATGTTACTTGTCAGAAAATTCTTTTAAGTACATGTAGAGCTCTTTCAAAAGTAACATTAGACAACAAATAAAGTTTAATCATTATATATATAAATATGATACATCTAAAACCCATAAAAAGCAACAAGGTGAAAAACAATGCTTCGTGTGACACCATCTAATATAAAGCATTTACAAGACAACTATAGCCCAAAGGTTGACACATATGACTCAGTTGCATAGTTGACCAGAAAATGAGTGTTAAAAATACTTCAAGAATAATAGAGCCAATTTAAGTACCTCTCTAACAATGTTCATGGTTTCCTCTACTTGTTTCCTGTGAGCATTTACAAGGTCCTCCTCTACCTGAAATTATAAAAAAAATGCTTTATCTAACAATGAATACTAGATTTTGCTAGATGCCAATTTAACCATTCTCTTAACATTCCTACCTGTAAGAGGGCATTCAAATCGTCATCTGAATTTGCAGTAGTGGATTCAGCTTTATTCCTTGCTATTTATGTATGAATGTTTGAATGTTTGAACCCTGAAAAAAGTAACTGAGTAGAAGAAATTGCATATTCCATTAATGGCTGTTTTTATGAATGTTTGAACCTTGGAAAATAACAGAGAAATCTATATGATGCGGTTTTTATTAATTATGAGGACCTAATGTGGCTTGTGAGTTTGTAAAGCTTCTAGGTTTGATGGATGTTCCGTTTCTGTGTAGTTAAAAATGGTTTTGAAATGTTTATATATGCCTATGCTTTAGCTTAAGAATATGCTTTATTATGTTTGAGTATTTTATTTTGCTGAAGATATATATATATATAGAAGTATAATAATATATATTTGACAATAAAGTTCCATATAATTTGTTCGATTTTCTCAATGTGCGTGTTTTAATTTACTGAAGGGAAATGCACTTCCGGAGGCGGATTGCTAGACATATTATACCCGGGTCAGAGGATCCGAGCTTGCTATACCTGCAGGATCGGCACATATCAGAGGCTGTTTGGCAGCAACATGTAAGCAAATCATGACTGTTTTTTTCCTTGAAATTCGTCATGTAAGCATAGTGTTGGCACTTACGTTTGTGAATGTTTGTTGTTTGCAGCCAGATTGTGTGATCCGCCCACGCCGACACAGGGCCCTTGAGTTGCTGAACCCGCCTGCGCAGATAGTGCCACTTCTTGAGCGCACCGGTTTTTATGCCGTTTCTCGTGTGGGTTACATACCGTACGACCACGCGCTGATTTCGGCCTTAGTTGAACGTTGGAGGCCCGAGACACACTCCTTCCACCTGCCAATGGGGGAGTGCACCATAACGCTGCAAGACGTGGCAATACAGTTGGGACTTCCAGTCGACGGGTGGCCGGTCTCTAGGAGGATGAAGTGCAAGTGGTCCGAGTTGTGCCTTCGATTGTTGGGAGAGGCACCGCCTGCTAGTCAGCTGAAAGGCTCGTGGGTGTATATGACGTGGTTTGATGAGAGGTTCTCGCAGGTGCCTGAGAATTCCACGCCTATCCAGTTGGAGCAGTTCGCCCGCGCATATATTATGCGGTTGCTAGGATGCTTCCTCATGCCAGACACGTCTGGCAACTTGCAATCCCTCATGTACCTCCCCTTGCTGGAGAACTTGGATGATGTGAAGAAGTTCAGATGGGGATCTGCAGTGCTGGCGTACTTGTATCGGTCGCTCTGCCATGCAACAGACTACAAAGAGGCGAACATCGGGGGATGTATGCATCTGCTTACCATGTGGGCGTGGGACAGATTCCCCCTACTAGCACCTAGACAGAAGCGTCCCCACCTGCGTCGCCTGAGCGAGGAGGACGAGTCTCGGGACTATCCTACTAGGCCTCATTTATCCTTTAGGTTTGTATAACTTACTCTGTAAGAAAGGGCATTGGAAATTGAAATTTACTTTAGACTAATGCGTTTTTTGTTTCTTAATAGGTGGAGCGACTACAAGGAGTTGTACCACACCAAGATGCATCTGCTGCCTTCGTACAGGACGACAATGGACGACATGTCTTACCACGACGTACGTTAGACATCTATTCATTGAAACATTTATAGTTTCCCTTTTATTTCTTTTTTCATTGAGAAGATATGCCAATATTGGTTGTAATTGGTGCAGGTTCTTTGGGAACCATACGATGCAGCAGTCTGCCCGCAGCAGTTAATACCGAATTACTGTCATGAGGGCGGGGACATATGGAGAGCTGAGGTTCCACTGATCCAGTTCAACATCATTGAGTGGCATCAGCCCGATCGGGTGCTCCGGCAATTTGGGTTGCAACAACCCATTCCCAACGCCCCTTATGACCTAGACGTGCAGCACACGCTGAAGCTCACGGGCAAGACAGAGTATAACTGGGCAGCTGAGCACAGAGTATTCTATGAGATGTGGGGGGAAAGACAACAGAGAGTGATCACAATGCCGGCGCAGACGTGTCCTTTGAGCTACGATTCTGCGTACATGCAGTGGTACCGTCAGATCACACGTCGGTGGATCGACCCCGAAGGGGCAGCCATATGTTGGGCGGTAAGCACGCGTACAGTTTTATGAATTATTGTATGTCTTTGCATTTATGTTCATGTTGTGACATGTTGCGTATGATTTTGTGACAGTCTGATGCCATTAGTGGGATTAGAGAGCTGGTGCTGAAGGGTGGGTGCGAGGAGGAGATTCTGGCCTGGTGTGACCGGTTGACGGAGAATGTGTTGACTCGACGCATCTCCCTCGCAGACGCAGGGCTGGATGATCTGCTACAGATGGCAGCGGACTTCGGGGATGCAAGTGTCTGGACCCCTCCTCCACCTCGACGAGTCAACCAATGCAAGATCCAGCAACACCATAATCGAGCGGTTCGCAGCTTGTCATTCGGCCGCGGGGCGAAGACGATGACCCACTAGAGGAACAATTAGGTTGGCGTAAACGTGCACAGAGGCCACGTACATGCGGGACTGGCCGTCATATTATTCCATGATGGATGATGGATGTTTAATTCTGTAAATATTCTGTAAATGTTTATTTAAATAGGATGATGGATGTTTAATTATGTAAATATTCCAGTATCTAATTTATTTGTTAATGAAGCATTGATCATAGTCTTGTTATTCAAGCAGGGATCATTTGAATTCTGAAGCAGGGGGATGGGAGTAAATTTATGTCCTTTTTTTTTATATCTGCCTACCAAAAAGTCACGGATGAAGATTTTTCAAAATGACTAAAGTTTTATTATGGATACACTGTCTATACATTAACAAGTATTTGTTAAAAATGGACTGGTGATTGGGCATATATTGGCTTTGACGAAGCTGCTGATCTTCGCAGGCCCGTGTCCTAACGACGGCGTCCGTTGCCATACTGAGACTTATTGCAAGGAAATGCATTTTTTAAGACTGTTAACAACGGCATTCACAATGTATTAAGTACGCTGAGAGTTGTTTGACTGATGCTGAAGATACCTACAATGAGGTAATGGCTGATTCTCATTGTGCATACGAGTTCGCAATGAATCATATGTCACTCGGTCAACGTGATTTCACCCAATTTCGGAAGCCTAGATGTTCCAAGCAGTCGACCCTGCAACTGTGACAAGATAGCGGTACATGTCACTTCCTGTCTACATTTGCAGGGTCGGCTCCCTTATACTTCTACGCTTTTGAAAAGGATAAAGTCACGTTCACCGTATGACAGATAATTCATTACAAACTCACATGAACAAGTGAGCTGCATCCAATTGTCTCATTGTGGGCATCTCCAGCATCGTTCGGACTACCCCCACTAAGAAGCAAGAATGAGTTCGGACGTAATTAATATAGAGTGAATAAAGTTGTTAACACAGTCTTACCAGAAGTGTAAGGTCAACTACCACAGGACACCGCCAAGAGGCCGTAGAACTTGATTGTAGATATCTTCAGCATCACACCCCGAGGGAGGTAAAATGAATCCAGTTCCGTCACTTTCACGGACGGAACTCATTCGAATATATTATTGTAGGTATCTCCAGCATCTATTTTAATGGCGTGTGCGATGTATAAATGGTTGCATAAATGGGTGAGGGATTGCGGGATGATAATGCATTGACGGGTAAGGTATGGAGCATATTTATAGGTGGAAGAGCACATAAAACGCCCTCACGGAGGGCGTTTTTCTGTCTGGTGGATCAGATCCAACAGTGGAGGGTATTTTTCTGTCTGGTGGATCAAATCCAACAGTGGAGATTCCTGTCAAGAATCTGGACTGTTGGATTTGATTCAAGAGACAGAAAAACGCCCTCACCGAGGGCTTTTTGTGTCTGCTGGATCAGATCCAACAGTGGAGATTCCTGTCAGGAATCTGGACTGTTGGATGTGATTCAAGAGAGAGCAAAACCCCCTCACCAAGGGCGTTTTGTTGTCTGCTGGATCAGATCCAACAGTGGAGATTCCTGTCAGGAATCTGGACTGTTGGATGTGATTCAAGAGACAGAAAAACGCCCTCACCAAGGGCGTTTTGCTGTCTGCTGGACTAGATCCAACATTAGAGATTCCTGTCAGGAATCTGGACTGTTGGATGTGATTTAAGAGATTCTGTCTCTTGAATCACATCCAACAGTCCAGAGACTGCCTCCAACATATATAGACTGCATCACTGCCTTATCTCCGTAGCCTCTCTAAGTGACACAAATCTTAAGGAAAATGGCATCATGCACATCCATGTCCTACACGTCCACCTTAGGGAGGGTTTCAAACTTACAAGATGCATGGCCTCCAAAGCTGCACCAACGGTGTCCACGCACATCCTTTAAACTCGAACCATAAAGTCACATTCACCGGATGACAGAGAACGAGGGCCATTACTGAGGATACCTGGTCACATGTTTGGTATCATTGGTGCCCTGCACATCCCCCGTTGGGAAACTACACTAGGGTGGATCTTGGGCTCCATGATTTTACCGAACCTCGTTGCACTAATGGGTCACAACGCACCCTATAGGCAACATTTGCTGCACCAAGAATCCTCTGAACGTGGAGTAGGATTTGCTGCCCCTCTAGGAAGCCGGCATGAATAATCCTGCATCCACCAACTCCACACTAAATGGCCCTCCACGGGACTAAGTCACATTCACCGAATGACAGACAACTTTGGGTCCTCTGTGAAGCTACTTGGGCTACCAAGCTGCATCAATTGGACACTGCAATAATAATGACATTTAAACAACATTCATCGCAATTTCTGATCATAAATTGGCGACCTATTCCCCTAAACTCTAAGTAGACATTCATTCTCTATAAAATACCGCATTACTAATGATCATACATGCTAATATGATCAATGTTGTTTATTTGCATTAATGACTTAGTGAGTTTGATGTTAAGCTGACTTTTTTTAACGTTCTATTTATTTACATTAATGCTAATATCATAATTACATTAATTTAGTATTATAATGACATTAATCTGACATTATAATTTCACTAAACTCACATTATAAAGACATTAATATGACATTTAATACATGACACCTTTGGAATTCAACCTGACATCTAATGAATATTACATTACTACATGACACCTTTGGAATTCACCACAAATTACGTATTAAAGGACCGCATCAATTAAGACCTAATCGGCTTCTTATTTGGACATTTCTTTTTGTTGTGTCCTTCTCCCCTGCACAAGCTGCATTTCGACTTCTCTCCCGGTTCTTTCCAATCCATTTCGTTGTGTATTCGAGTTGACCGTGGACGTCCTGGATGATGTAGCGCTGCAGGGTTAGGTCTCAATCTCTGCCCTGGGACTTCGAGCCAGTACTCCTCCCACGCAATAGGATGGAAAGGATAATTGTACGCAGCAACGATGTTGTGCAGCCTATAGATTGGGTCAACGTATAGCTCGTGCTCGTGATTCAAGTAAGAACACACCGCAAGCACATGGGCGCACGGAAACCGTAGGGACTGAAACTCACCACAATCACAATAGCTCTGCTGCAATAGAACTATGCACAAACGCCCACCCTGACGAGTCTGTCGATTGTAAGGTTCTTGCACGCCGAACTCCATGTCCTGCAGGTTCTGTAATTTGATCTCACACGCAGAAGCAACTGCCGCATGCTTCAATATCGAATTTCGGAACTCTTCGCAATAAATATAACCTGCATGAATCTGGGCGAGAGCCTGCTGTTGTCTTACGTGGTAATAGTTTGCGGTCTTGTACAATGTTGCTTGCACCAGAGCAGTGATGGGCATAGACCGCACGCCTTTTAGCACGCTGTTCATGCACTCGGCAAGGTTCGTCGTCATGTGCCCATAACGTCGACCCTCATCATATGCACGACACCACTTCTCGCGTGGGATTTCATCGAGCCATCACTGAGCTTCATCATTCAATGCATAGATGGCCCACATTGTTTGTCAACAACGTGTGCTTGGAAAGCATGCGCTGCATGTGCATAAATGTATTAGCGTAACAATCATTTCAATGAAGAAAGAACAATAGACATAGCACTTCAATATATTTTTAAAACTAACTTTACCTGCATTCTTCAAAAGTTTCTTCAAAGGGTTGCTCCTAAACTTGGTGTTAAAGTTGCTCGCCACGTGACAGATGCAGTACACATGGTGGCCAAGTGGTGGCTGCCAGCCAACTGCTTCGTCTTCCACGACCAAACATCCGGTACTCCTATCGGATATTAGACACACCCCCTCCTGGCGACCAACGACAAATTCTCGAACTCTAAACAGGAACCAAGCCCATGCTTCTTTTGTTTCTCCTTCCACAATCGCGAAAGCCAAAGGGACAATGTTTCTATTTCCATCTTGTCCCATCGCGATCAACAATGTATGATGATACTTCCCATACAGGAATGTGCCGTCCACTTATATCACAGGTTTCAAATGCGGCCACGCATCAATGCATGGTTTGAATGCCCAGAATAGACGATGGAATTGCACGTCACTGTCATTATCTGGGATCGGGCAATGCTGGAACGAAATGATTGTTCCCGGCAAGTGGTCTTGAACTACACGCATCCATCTTCTCAGAGTATCGTACGAAGCCTCCCACTTCCCATATACAGCTGCTAAGGCCTTTTGCTTTCCCAACCATGCCTTCCTATACGAAACAGTGAACTGGTACACTTCCTTCACTCTTTGGATTATTTGGGACATGGGAACGTCATCTGATCGTTCCACCATTCCTCTAATTAACCCAGCTATTATGTCTGAGTCCAACTTACTGTGGTCCTGCGACACGGAAGGCGTCGCACAACAATGATCGCCATCGTACTTTGTTATTAACCACATTCCAATGTTGGCCTTCAAACATGCTCTAACTCTCCACGGACACCCATTATCGTGCTTCACACACGTCGCCTCACTCTTCCCTCCCGACCGAGTGACGTTGTAGTTTACGTGTCTTTTAAAGGAGAATTTTTTCGCTGCTTCTCCCAATGATTTCTTCTCTGGGAACACCAAACCTTTCTTCAGATTCGAGGTTTCATTCCATACTTCACCCCCACCGGCACTCCACTCATCATCGTATGGGTTGGGAGGAACATTACAAAGCGATTGTGCTTCAGTTGGCACAAAATATCGGATGGGTTGGATGTCTTTTGCATCACCGTCGCTGTCGTACTCAGCTCCACTTGGAGGGTCCTCTATATCATTCCCAATTAAAGCATCAAATTCTTCGTCATCCAATACCTCATCATTCAGTTCCGCTGTCGGCATATTCAACATCTCCTGTGCCATTTCCAAGCTATCTTCGTTTATATCATCTCCCTCAAAAGCCTCACTGGTGCCACATTCCTGCTCACCTCGCCGATTAAATTCAATATGAGGAATGTAGTCAGTGGCCTCAAATGGCTGCATTGCAGTTGAGGTGTTGGCACATATCTCAATCACAGAAATAGGCAAGAATTCCAAACACTGCATGTGACAATGAAGCATGTTGCCCATTCCCTTGTCGTCAGAGACTTCAGCAAAAAGAAAATTTACCGGGTCCCTGATTCTGTGATAGTTTTAGTGTGCGATGAATCAGCTCTTTCAACTCTGCAAACGTCATTCCTCCGCTGATTCTCGTAAGTTTAGGATTATTCGGGACGTGAAAATAACGCCATTGGAAGAGTTCGATACAATGGAGTCTTTGTAAATACAAGTCGTGAATGACCGACTCATGCTTTTTTGTGAATAACTATGCTGCCTCAAAAATTGTCGCAAATGTGGGACGAATGTTGTGCAATTGCTGAGACAAGTGGAAGCATTATATAGGAAATTATCAGCCCAAAAACGCCCTCACGGACGGCGTTTTTCGCAGTAAAAACGCCCTTGCTGATGGCGTTTTAGTCAAACATACTACACACGTGACTGCCTACATGTCTACTAGGCCCCACCTCATTTGACCGGTGGCTAGAAAAAAGCCATCACGGAGGGAGTTTATAGGGTCAAACGGTCAACCCTATAAACGCCCTCCGTGATGGCGTTTTGCTACTCCAGAAATCAGAAAAACGCCATCACGGATGGCGTTTTGATGGCTGCACAGTGAAAGTGGTATAGATCTGTAGATACTTTTAAAAAGTGGTTAAATTTGTGTTTAACTTTTGAAATTGGTATATACGTGTGCAAAAGCCCACTTACTTACGTGCTTGTTAAAAAATTTTTAATTTCTAAAACATAATATAAACTTACTATTATTATTAGTTTTTAATACAATAAATTAAAATTTAGGAAGTTTTTTTTGTTCTTCCGATAACTATCATGTATTATCCCTATGTCATCAAAATAAAAAATATATTATCGTCATTCTTTTTTTTTTGGCCTGATATATAATCGTCATTCTTATTTTCTTTCTCCCATTATTTATTTTTATTTTATTTTATAATTATTTAAATGGCTATTTTGTGACACCAATGACCAGAAGGGTCCAAAGCCATATATATTCCTATGTCATTAAAATAAAAATTATACTATTATCATCCTTATTTTCTCTCTCCCATTATCTTCTTCCATTACTTATTTTTATTTTATTTTGTAATTATTTAAATGGCTATTTTGTGACACCAATGACCTGGGTCGAAAGTCATATATATATACTAGAGGCTTCGAATGCACTAAAGTGCATACAATTATTTTTTTTGAACACTTACGTGCATACATATAGTTTATTCATAAATATTTTTAAAATATAATATAAAATAATTATTATATTTTAAAATCTTTAAAAATTAAATATCTGATGAGAAGTTATTCACTTCTTCACTTTTTTAGTAACTACCTATGATACATGTTTTCTCTCTCCTATATCCTCCAATCATATAATTTCTTTGTATTTTTAAATTACAAAATATAGCTATTTTGTGATCTCAATGATCAGAAGGGCCCAAAGCCATATATATATATAGAAATTTATAAAGATAATAAAAAAATAATACTAATAAATAAAAATTAGAATGGTTAACTTAATTTAAAATTAAAGATAATGCCGGCTTCCGTATTTGACCATTAAGAAAATAATTAAGAATGGTTAACTTAATTTAAAATTAAAATCAAAATTCATATTAAATTAAGATATTTATAATATACTATCAAAATTATAAATTTTAATTTTTCTCACTTTTTTAATTTAACTCGTCCAAATTGTAAAAAAAAAGATTACAAATGAAACATATTATTTATATTTTTTTTCATCTAGCTTGTGATTTTTCATATAAAATTTATATTGGTTAAATTTTAATTGTGAAAATTTTTTATTTCACTATTATTTATTTTGAGTAAAAAATAATTATTGCATTTTTTTATGTTTTAAAAAATAATTTTTTTAAAATATTTCTTAGATACATATTTAATCATACAAATAATAGATATAAGGGTTTTTTTTATCAAAATAAATGAAATTTTAGGTTTTTTTCTCTCATATTTAATTATTTTAAGTAATTTTTTAAAACAGAGGGGAGAGAAGTGTAATTAAATGTTGTCTCAAGGAAGAAATTGTATTTTATTCTACTATTTGACTTCTCAAAATAATACTACTATTTAGTTAGACAATGAATTAATGTTTGTATGTTTTGGTATGTATTTAACTGGAGCGTGTCAGGTGAGAAAACTATTTTATGTGAGATGTAATACCTCGGAAAATTTCGAGGATTAGAGAATGATTTATTTAAAATTTTTGAGGATTAAAGAATGATTTATTCCGGTGCTAGAAATTAAAACATTAAAAAGAATATAGAAAAAAATGTGAAAGTTAAAAGAAACCAGAAGTGAATTTTTTTTAAAGATTGTAACACCCGAGAAAATTTTTCGATGTTTAAAATAAAAAGAAAGAAAGAAAAGAAGTAGAAAATAAGTTTTAGGATTTAATTCAGGGCCTAAGGAATTGGACACCTGAATTAAATAGGTAAAGGGATTAAAAAAAGAATTAAAGAGAGATAGGGAGATACGAGAGAGAGAGAGAGAGAGAGAACGAGATGAGAAAAAGTGAGAAAGAAGAGAGAGAGAGGACAGGCATGAGGAAGAAGAAGAAGAAGGGTTGGGGTTCACCAGAAAAGTGACCGGGGGAGAGCTAACCGACGCCGGAAAAGTCACCGGAGCTCGGGTACGATGTCTCCTACACCTTCCACCAATCGAATCAAAGGTTGGTAACCCTAATTTCATTCGAAACCTCCAATTTCTTCATTTTAGGGATTTCTTCGATTGACCTTCGATCGAGTTGTTTCGAGGGTAGATTGAGACCTAGAAAGTGTTCTTGAACACTTAGTTGGGGTAGGAATCAAGATTATATTCTCGGATTTGCCCAAATTCGAGAAAAGATTTGGGGTTGAAATTATAATTATTTTCAAATTGGGAAAAAATTGTTGATAATTAGGATTGAGCTTGGATTTGAGTAAATAGGTTTGGATTGATATTATTGAAATTATAATTATTTCCAAATTGGGAAAATTGTTGATAGATTAGGAATTGACCATGGATTTGAGTAAATAGGCTTGAATTGGTCCTATTGAAATTATATTGTGAAAATATTAGCTGAACAAGACCCGTGAGGAGCTAGCCCGAGGTTACTAAAGTTGAACCTCGACGTTAACGTACAGGGTCCCTACTCGAGTTGCCCAAATACACTTTAAGGGTGATGTTGGGAGTTTTAAACTTCATCTTTTCAATCTTAAACACCCTAGAATAATTCTAAATATGCTATCAAGCATCAAGAATTAATTTAGGTACTTTCGTGTTTCTCAAGAGTGGAAGCTTGCGGAGCAATGAAATCCAATTTCTAAAATTTCCACCTTCTTCCCTCATAAATATTTAGGAAACCTTAAGTAGGATAAATCATAGGTATATTGGGGTTTAGAAACTAGATTTCTTAGAACCCAATTAGGAACAAATGGGTTGGATCAAAATGCTTAGACCTTCCTAAATTTAGGATTCCTTCCAACCAAGCTAGATAAGCTTCCTTAGATGTGAATACAAGTTAGATAGAGGTCTAATATTCAAATCCAAGTATGTGAAACCCTCAAGTAGAGTGTTATATTCGAGTAAGTCAAGTGTCCGAGGAAGGATACGTATAAGTCGGGATAGAGAAGTCTGATAAGACCAAGAGCTTGACTCTGTGGCAACCATGGACTACATGTGAGAGTAATGGAAAGATAAATAACGAGTTAAGTTAAGTAATAACTTTAATGAAGTAAATATTGTTCTTATAGGAGCAATGACACACAATTGAGTGCAACAGGAACTCCGAGGAGACTAAAGTTATAGGAGAGGATTGCATGGAAGGTTGGCCAAGGTAAGGGTTCTTCCATCTCTGCTCCTAGGGTTGTATGCTTATGTAGATTACATGAGTATGTATATTCTCTGCTTTTCTGATATGTGTTAGCTAGAGGTATAGGATGCTAAAAGAATAAAAGAACTAGAAAATAGGTGGTGGAAAGTAGCTTGGATAAGAAGACATAGGAGCAGAGTGTAATTGGTTGCTATGATTGGTGTGTTACAAATCGAACTCATACACTCCAGAGGCATGATGAGTAATTTATTAAATCTTTTCCACGACGGTGGCAAGAGTCCTTGTACGGAAGGACTAAGCTTTTATTTTGAAAACTTGTCACGACGGTGACTTAAATTATAATCATGTAAAGGGAGTTATTGGTGGGTTTCGGATTTGATTATGCTAGCGATGTGATACATCGACTAGAACAACGTCAGATGGCACTTGAGACCTCAGTTTTATAATCACCATGACGATGGTCATTGCCCTATCCTGGCAATAGGGTCAGAAAGGATTTATATTGCTATGACGATAGCTTGAGGTTCAGAGAGTGCATCTGGACGGGTATATGAGTTATATTCTGTTAAGGATACTTGTCCATATTAACAAGGAGACGAATTGTTGATCCTTCGGGAAAGATACAAAAAAACCTATTAATATGTGAGACTAAGGTAAGGAGACACGGGAGGAACCTACGGGTGAACCGTGAGCCTAACCTAGTAAAACAGAAATCATCCTGTGGAGTTGGTCCAGGGTGTGTCAGTGGCCATGCTTCGAGACGTGGTGCCGTGCCTGCCATGTGGCCTGGTTGGGTAATGGACAAGTGGGCTCAAGCTATTGCCCCGCAGTTAGGGGTCAAGACGTGCCACTTAGTGGCTATGCATCAGTTGTTTGATAGATAGAGATTGATTGTGTTTAATTAATAGAATTGTCACGAGGTGACCAGTACCCAAGTGAATGGGTTAAGTATTGTTTGATTAACAGAATTGTAACGAGGTGACCAGTACCCAAGTGAATGGGTTAAGTATGTTTTGCCACGTGGTGGCCAGCAACCCGAGTGCATGGGTTCGAAGTGGGAAAGCCACGTAGCGGCTAGTAGATACCCCAGAGTTGGGGAGATTAAGTAGATGTATGTTTAGCATCTGCGTGTATGTACAAATTGCCTGTGTTTGCATATAATTGCTGATTGTGCAGCGTAGTGGTAACGTACAGGATTACGTCACCACACGTCTTGTTTGATTCAGACATGCTGAAACGTGAGAAGACCGGTAAGTAAAAGCCGGCACTATATGTTACATGCTTACTTGCTGATTGATGACGTGGAATAAACTGCTGCATGTTTACAGTTATTAAATGCATGTGAGTGTTTGGGTGAAATTTCTATTGTTGAGTGGTCGCCAAGAATGTATGCTAATTAACTGTAACCAGTTGTTTTTGCATGTGGTTGTGTATGACTCCCAATCCCAACGCCATGGTACCCACCTTGCGCCGAGGATGGGAGACTTCTCACTGAGTCGCGTGGTTAAGACTCACACCTCATTTTTACTACACAGAGACAGGTTAAGTACATGTGGAAAAAGTCTCGGTGGATAAATTGTAATTGTAGTTTAATTTACTTTATCGTTGTAGCATAAAGTAAAGGGTAGACGTACCCAATTAGATTGTATTACTAAATCTAGAACTGTCAGCTTCACACACCTTAAAGATCAGGATTTATTTTACTGCGATACAGGGAAAACTTGTTTTCAAAATACATATATATACATATATATATTTGTTGCATGTGAATAGGATAGACAACATCTTCGGATGTGTAGCCAGTACACAGGTTATATATTATGTGTGTTTTCCTATATCTATATCTTGAAGCAGCACTGGCCCTGGATTTGATTGCCTAGGATAGGCCACCATTTTGGTGTAGCCATGGTATTATACTGCATGTGGATGTATTTTCAATAATAGATATTCTGTCAATTAGGTGATAAGGCTTACAGGCATAGGGGTATTCCCTTTGTCTGTGCCGGTCAGGTCCTCTAAACGGGAGTCGTGACAAACTTTTCTTTCCTTTTTTTTTTATTTTAAACTTCAAAAAATTTTCTCGGATATTACAATCTTTGAAAAAAAATTCCTTTCTGGTTTCTTTTAACTTTCACATTTTTTTCTATATTCTTTTTAAAGTTTTAATTCCTAGCCCCGGAATAAATCATTCTTTAATCATCAAAAATTTTAAATAAATCATTCTTCAATCCTCGAAATTTTTCGGGGTATTACATGACAGATAAGAGGGTTTGTTTTCAATCATTCAGATTATGTTAAACGGTTGAAATTAGAGTAGCTCTTTCTTTTTAAAATACCACATTACTCTGACATAATATTTTAAACCACTCATGTGTGGTTTAATTTCAAACGTTCAATTTAATCTAAACGGCTAAACATAAACCCTCTCATCTCTCACATAAGATAGGCTTTCTCACTTGATATGTCTCCGTATTTAACCATTCTTATAATGCAACTAATAATAGACTCAAATAAATTGAATCTCCATAGAAATTTAAAATATCAAATACTCATACATATTGAATAAAAAATTAAGATTAAATTACACTGCCCTCCCCTCTAGTTTGCAAAATTACACTGCCCTCCCTCGAGAGTTCAAAAGTCATTACACTTTGATCCAAAACACCATTCTCCCATTAAAAAAAGGTCTAAAAAGTAAATATAATAAATATTAATGACTAATAAATATTCATGACTAAATTGACCCTCACACAAGATAAAAAATATTTAACGTTATGCTTTATCGAAATTTATAAAACTGAATCTTTACCAAAAAAATTTATAAAACTGAATCTTTACCAAAAAAATTTTAACGTTATGCTTTAAGTAAAATAATAGATATTTTATAAAACTGTAAACTATTTTAAGTTACAGACTTTTTTTTAGAATTTTATTTTGTTAACAATAATAATTACTCTAAATACTAATAAAATAATAAAAGACAATAAAAAAATGAAACAATGTTATTATAAGAGGATGAAAGTATTTATAGGTCACATTTTTTATAAAGTTTAATTCTTTTGTGAGGGGTAATTTAGTCATGAATATTTATTGTATTGGAAGTTGAAAAAATTTGACCTTTTAGACTTTTTTTTTTTGTTGGAGAATGGTGTTTTGGATCAAAGTGTAATGACTTTTGATCTCTCAAGGAAGGGCAGTGTAATTTCAGCATCTCTCAGGGGAGGGCAGTGTAATTTACTCAAAAATTAATTTAAAATTTGAATGAAAACAAACCCTAGCTTCTCAAACAAAAGTTATCGTGTTGTCTCTTGCTCAGCCTACAGCCATCGTCTTCATCGTCTTCACCATGATCACCGCTTCCGCCTGTTGTCTACAGTAGATCATCGCTTCCGCTCAGCCGATCTGGTGTTTCGCCGCCGCTCGTTTGCTCGTACTTTGTTTTCAGCTTTCTCCACTTATTCTTTGCAGGTATTTTTTTCGCCTCTTCTCATGTCTAATATATATCTTACTACTATTAGGAACAACTTCTTCGATTTTGATTTCTCCTTTTGTCAAGTTCCTATAAATTTATTTCCGTTGTTTATTTGGAGTGATTTTCAATGTTCTTAATTGACATTATCTGATGATTAATTGTTTTGGATTTTTGAACTTAAAATGTTCCATTTTAGTTATATTGCTTAATCTCATATTACATAAAAACGATATAAGGGACATATATTATGTGCCTTGTTTTGCTCTGTCTTCTTTGCTGGTAGAAGAATATCAATCTTATCCATGTTATGTAGTTTGTTTTTATATAAGTTTCATATGCAAGTTTTTTTAAACAGTTTTCTCATTTCAAATCATTTGATGTATGCAATTGAATTGGCACTTGAAACAAAGATTGGATTTGGACTAATTGGCTTTGGCATATTCTTTTCATTCCTTGGGATTATATTCTTCGACAAGGGATTGCTAGCAATTGGAAATGTAAGTTTCATGCTATTACAAGTTTCTTATCTAATAAGTTGTTGATCCTTTTGCATGATATTGACTTTTGCTTAGTGGTTTTTTTTGCACCATTCAAATCAGATGCTTTGTTTCTGGAGTGTCCTTAACCATTCGACTGAAATCAACTATGTAATTCTTCATGAAACAAGAGTAATTTCAAGGTAAATTTGTTATGTGTTTACACTCACTTTACCTAATGTTTTTTTGCTGTCTTTGGAGGAAAAAAGATGTGTTTATACTCACATGACCTATCACCATTATATTGCTTTCTTGCTCCCTCTTTTATGTCCAATACTGCCATTTTCACTTATCACTTATTACTATTGAAGAGTAAAATTCCTCAGATTTGATCATTCATGTGAAGGTGATTCAGTAGCTCTCAATTAACTAATAGATTTATTAAATGACTAAACTTTATACATCATTTTCTTCCTCGCCATGGTTTGTTTTACGCTCTCTACACTTATGCCTTCCTCTCTCTTTTCTCTAATCCTTCTTTCTTATTCATTTCATTTTTTGTTTAACAGTTCTATTCCCAACTCTGGCTTCTGCTGCTACGGAGGTTTTCTTTAAGCTCTATTCTACTTTTACCTTACTTTTTTGTGGAAAAAACGACACTTATCAAAAAATGTATTGGGATGACCTTTTTTTTTGTGATATGAAAAGGCTTGAAAAAAGACTAAATATGACTTCTTTTTTTTTAAAAAAAAAAAGTCCAATATTTTGGCCTCTAGCTGTTTTCAAACGTCAAGAGGCATAAATCCGTTTTACGGTCGGATGCAGTGTTGGAGGCTTTGTGGCAGAATTATTTTCTTCCCGCCAGCAGGCATGGTTTCGGTTTAGCGAGTGTTGGGAAAGTGGCCGACGTGGCATATACGGATGGCATAGGTTTTATCATGTACAAGCATACTGTACAAAAGTTGGGGATTATAACCCCTTTCACTACGTTTGAGATGGGTGTCTTGAATCAGCTTGGGGTATGTCTGAGTCAGTTCAGTCCGAATGCCTAGACTATAATCCAAGGGTTCAATTTGTTGTGTGAGTGGCACATGGTTGAGCCTCTGGTGAATGCCTTTTTCGTCTTTTACAAGCCAATTGGGAAGGGCGATAAATGGGTGAATTTTCAAACCAGGGCTGGTAGGCCGTGCTTGGTACTTGGTTTGTCCTGTAATGTTAAGCACTGGCATAATTTGATAACGGATGTCGTTTGGAGCTTCCTTAGTGAAAGGGAGAAAAGTTTGGTGGAAAGCTGAAAAAGGATAAGATAGACCTACACACGCTTGGTGAGCTTTTTTTAAAATGGTTTGTTGTTCTTAGAACTGCTGTTTACCTTGGTGGAGGAGTCTGTACAAGGGCAGCCAGAGGCAGACATGGTGGAGTGTACTAGCAAAAGTACTCCTGGTGAGCTTTTTTTTTTTACTATGTTTTGTTGTTCTTTTAGCTGCTGTAATGACCTTTTTCTGTCATAGGCATTATTCTTACAGATTTGGCAAAGGGCCGTGGCTATTCGGACAACAAAACTATGATGCACAGGAAGAAGGCTCGTGAGACGCCGAGTCAAGAATACTGTTTCTCTCCCCCTCATTTTGAGGCAACAAAGGGAGATGTTGAAGTCTTTAGGAATGATGCTACTAGTCAATCCTCAGGGGAAGAGTCTTTACGAGGGCGGCCAGAGGCAGGCGAGGAGGAGGCTATGAACCAAAGTACTCTATGTGAGGGCTGGTCATTGATGGGTATTAAGTTGGACCCAGAAGTTCCTTGACGAATAGGCCTTCATTCACAAATCGGCCTTCATGAATTTAATCGCCAAGAGGCTTCTACCTTTTTGGAAGCCCTTGCTTTCTATTGGACTAGCAGTTTTGAGCATAATGAACTTTTGGTATGGTTTCCACACCTTTTTTATCATTTTGCTCATCTCTCGCTTATTGTTTGTGATGAATTTCTTGGCCAAGTACAATCAGTTGAAGGTTGTTGTGAAGCAAATGAAGAATAAGACTTGCAAAATGGTTTCCAGTCATGAGCAACTCACGAAAGATCTAGACGCGGCTGTGATCAAGAGTAAGAAATTTGAGCTTGAGCGGGACTCTACTTTGACGAGTGTAAGAAACTTGAGCTTGAATGATACGCTGCTTTGATCGATAGTAAGCAACTTGAGCTTAAGCGAGAGATTGATCAGTTGGAGATCAAACAGCTGAAGACGGATATTGTGGATATGGGGCGAGAAGTGGCGGAGTTGAAAGAGCAAATTATGGCCTCCATTGATTTTGGTTGGTGCAACTGTTTGAGTCAGTTAAATGTGGTGCTCTCTGAGCAGATTTTTGATGATATCTGTAGAAAGATGGACCCTCTTCTGGAAGTTTTTAATGGGCAAATTCGCTTAAGGGACAAGGATGTTCATGGTGTCCTTTCCCTTGAACGTTATAAGCTTGAAGACTTGGACAAAGGCCAGGCGAAGGCCAATGTGGTAGAAAACGAGGGGGTCGAAGTTACCAACCAAAACGAAGTGGGCGAGAGTGTGTAGCTTGTAGTTCCTTGGAAACTATATAGTTTGTGTGGTTGCTTGGGGAAAATTGACTAAGCCTAAGAGTAGCAGGGGTATGGGTTTTAAGTACTTTTCTAGCTTTAATCTTGCTTTGGTTGCAAAGCATGCTTGTAGAGTGCTTAATAACCCTAATGAGTTATGGGTGAAGGTGCTAAAAGGCCTTTATTTTCAAATACTGAATTCCTTTACGCTGGCAAGGGGTCTAGGCTTCGTGGCGGTGGTCAGGCGTTTAGAAGGAAAGGAGATTTTGAGAAAGGAGCTTTCTTGGAGGTTTGGTAATGGGAATAAATTTCAGAGGAGACTAATTAAGATTAAGTTAAATGTTCAATAACAATCATCATAAACATCTCAATAGTCAATACTGTCAATAATAAAAAAAATTCCATTCACAGTCCAATAATTTTTCTTATTTGATTATTACAATTTAAAGAAAATTAATCAAATCCATTCAAATCATACCTAATTTGTATAAATTATTTATTCTAATATTATTTTATATATTTATGACGTCATTCAGTCCGACCGTCGGATCAACCGGTTGAACCAGTTAGCCCGTGACCCGACAGGTTTTTCAGTTCAATGTTCGGTCTGGTTTTTAAAACATTGGGAATAATGTCTGCCGGGTGTCGAAACCAACAAAATAAAATAACATGGTGTGTTGTTTTAACAAATTAATAATATAATTTTGACTTTTAAATAAATACAATGATCTTATGGATATTTGACGAGAATTCAAAACAAATTTTAATTACAAAAAAAAAATCATTTTATATGAAATTATTTTATTATAAAATTTATTATTTTAATTATATTTAATTTTTGAAATATTTTTTACAATATGCTAGTCTATTACTATAAAAGCTGGACATGCAAACACTGTATAATTAAATGATTTATTTTTTGATCAAATAATTTTTTGGATTCTATTACTTAAATACAAAACATTTTTTTTATTTAACATATATATTAAACTTTTTATCATTCAATTTTAATAATAATTACAGCTTATATTTTGTTAGAAAAATAAAAAATAGCTTCAATATATTCTTAATAAGATATTTGCACTCAAATTTAAATTTATTAATTTCAATTAAGAAAATACATGATAATTATGAATTATAATTTTTTTCAAATAATATTAATTATTTTTGTAACTACGGAATATTTCACCTTGGGACATGTCGCACTAAGCTTCTAGAAACCTAGAAGGAGCACACACTAGCGGCACGTGGCATCTGTTACTTACGTGGCCCTTGCCCACGTCACCTCGCGAGGATACCCACTCAACTAGACGTGGGAACCCCCTGAGCTTCGTGGGACGACTCACGTCCCACGAAGTCGTGGGTCGAGCATGACCTCCCCACACTCAGTATAAATAGGCCCTCACCCGGGGGACTTAGATATATGCAAGTTAAAGGACTATCACACTAGATCCAAGACATCTCAAATACTCCAAGATAGCATCACTCATAGCCATTCTAGCAGGCTACCTGAGCACACTCAGACGCATCACGCACATCCTTCACGCATCCCGAGCTTCGACGTAGGCTCGTCAGGTCCGACCCCCGACAAGCTCATCTCTGTCCCCGGAGCACCTATCTAATAGGGCTTCCAGCAGTCCTCAGAGACCCGAGCTCTCTCCCATTAAGGCAACCTCCTAAGAGCCGATCGCCCACCCGGAGTACCTTAAGCACGTCTTAGCCACACAAGGCCCAATACAGGTAACTACCTGGCCTAACGGCCCCTATAGACTTCACCATGACGAACTACGTGGACTTTGATCCCTTCCGAAGGGTACATAGGCACCTAGGTGTATTACCTAAGGACAAGTCCCCAAAGGTTAAGACCCCTTGCGGTCCTTAATTGCAAATTACAATTGTTTGAACCAAAAACGACAGTTACAGTGGCATCCACCGCGATCTTCCTCAGACCACAATGCCTTGCGTACTCTGCCGCTAAACATTTCTTTTTCGGGGAGTAGGAGTATACACCTAACACTCAAAAACCCGTATTTTTATCTTGAATACAGGATACACCACAGGATGACCGACTCGAACGCCCCCACAGCCACGACCGACGCAAGCGCTCTAAGACGTAGCGCAAGGAACAGGCAGGGAACGGCCGAAACGGTCACGACCGAAGCAGGCGGTTCAAACATGACTCCACCCCAGAACACCTCAACGACGCAGGTAGCCGTCGCAGAAACCGTGGTCCAGAACCCGACACCCGGAGAGGAAACCTGCCCCCAACGTCCTTATGGCATGCCGCATCTTCCTTGACCTACAGTCGGTAGTCAAGAAATAACGGAGCTGGCAAGGAACCCGCAAGAGGTAGAGCTCGCCCGCCTTGAGGCGGAAATAGCAGCCTTACGCCAACAGTAGTGGGAGGAGAATAGGAACCTCGCCCAAGCAAACAAAGGTGCCCAACCACCACTAATGCCACACGGCGCGGCGACAGGGACCTCCAACGACCCTACCAACCTACACGCAATACAATTCGGAACCCTACCAATGGAATTCGCACGACTATCGCTAACAGCACCAGCACCCCCGACGGTAATCCCACCTGGACCAACAATGATCGTTGGACAAGCAGCGCGACCCGCTACGAGCTATCCGCGACCGCCAGTCCCAAACTACCCATTGGGATCCTATCTCCACATGCCCTGGGTAGGAACCTACAACCTGTACGCCATTTGCAGCGCAAATGCTTACCAATGGCTCGATTTCGACTTCCAGGGAAATGGGAGACATCCTTTTACTCAACAAATCATGAACGAGCACGTGCCCATGGGCTTCAAGATGCCCTTCCACATAGAACCTTACGGTGGAGAAACTAATCCCCGGGATCACCTTAACACCTTAAACTCGGCTATGTCGCTATTAGGTATGACGGACGGCCAACAATGCCGAGTTTTCTCGTCGACCCTGTAAGAGGCGGCCCTAAGGTGGCTTTTGCTGCTACCCACCAATTCGATCCACAGCTTCGAACAGTTGGCACAAAAGTTCCTTACGCAGTTCGCCAGTAGCAAGGAATACCAAAAGAACGAGGACTCCTTCATTGGTTTCCACCAAGAAGAAGGAGAAACCCTGCAAGCCTTTCTGGCCTGCTTCACCAAACTCTCGCTCCAGGTCCGAGGCCTCCAAGACGTCGTCGCCATCTTTGTCATCAAACATAGTCTCCGATGTTCGCAGTTTTACGGGAAACTCAACAGGTGCCCTGTCTCCACCTTACAGGAGCTGATAGACCGCGCAGAATGGTTCATCCAAGAAGAAAACGCGCAAATCGCCAAAGACAAGATGAGGAAATTCCTGATAAGTAGGTCCGACATGGATCGAACAGAAAAGAAGAAGGAAAAAGCGGTAGCAGAAAGCCAAACTCCCAAGGAGAAAAACAACAGAAAGCGGTCACCCCCTTGACCACGAACGCCTCCTAGAAAACGATTCACAAGCTACACTCCCTTCAACAAATCCCACGTCGGGGTCCTCGAAGAAATTTATCACTCGGACATGCTTAGCTTCCCTCCTCAGATCAAGAGACAAAAAACGAGAAAACCAGTAGACAAGTCCAAGTACTGCCAGTTCCACAAGGATTACGGGCACGAAACCAACGACTGCATCCACCTAAAGGATCAGATTGAAGACCTGATCCGCAAAGGACAGCTTGGCAGATACATCAAGGAGGAGAGCAGAGCTAACACAGAGCACTCTCGAGAGGCCAACGATCAGACACCTACTCATGAGGTCATCAAAGTCATTGCAGGCGGTCTGCAGAGAGGAACTTCCTCGTTACCACAGAACAAGAAAAGGGTGGAGCGCTCCATACTCGCCCTCGACCATGCCCCAAAGCACAAGAAGAGGAGCGAGCCCAAAGGAGATCCCATCACACTCGATCTCACCAACCTAGAGGGACCAGTCCATGACGACCCCATGGTGGTAACTGCTATAATCGCCAACTATGAAGTCAAGAGAGTCTTGATCGACCAAGGATCCTCGGCAGACATCCCCTACTTCGACACTTTCAAGGAACTCGGGTTGAACGAGGCTAGCATAAGGCCAGTCCCCGGCACACTCATAGGGTTCTCAGGAGCCGAGGTTCCTACAGAAGGAATAATTACCGCTCGAACAACCATGGGCACCTTACCAAAGGTCACGAGCCTCGATGTAGACTTCATCATCGTGGTGGCTATGCGTCAGTTGTTTGATAGATAGAAGTTGATTGTGTTTGGTTAATAGAATTGTAACTAGGTGACTAGTACCCAAGTGAATGGGTTAAGTATTCTTTGATTAACAGAATTGTTACGAGGTGACCAGTACCCAAGTGAATGGGTTAAGTATGCTTTGCCACGTGGTGGCAAGCAACCCGAGTACACGAGTTCGAGGTAGAAAAGCCATGTAGTGGCTAGTAGATACCCCAGAGTGGGGGAAGTTAAGTAGATGTATGTTATAGTATCTGCGTGTCCTTAAAGAATTGTCTGTATTTGCATATAATTGCTGATTGTGCAGCGGAGTGGTGACGTACAGGAGTACGTCACTACACGTCTTGCTTGATTCAAACATGCTGAACATGAGAAGACCGGTAAGTAAAAGCCGACACTATATGTTATATGTTTACTTGTTGAGTGATGATGTGAAATAAACTGCTGCATGCGTATATTTGTTAACTGCATGTGAGTGGTTGAGTGAAAAATCTGTTGTTGCGTGATCATCAAGAATGTATGCTAATTGACAGTAACTTGTTGTTTTTGTATGTGGTTATGTATGACTCCCAATCCCAGCGCCATGGTACCTGCCTTGCGCCGAGGATGGGAGAGTTCTCACTGAGTCGTGTGGTTAAGAGTCACACCTCATTTTTACTACACAGAGATAGGTTAAGTATAGGTGGAAGAAGTCTCGGTGGAACGAGGGTTGAGCAACACTTTCCAAGACCCGCAACTTGTTTATGTGGGTGATTAAAGTTTAATTGTAATTTAATTTACTTTATTATTGTATCATAAAGTAAATGGTAGACGTACCCAATTAGGTTAAATCTAGAACTGTCAGCTTCACACACCTTAAATATCATGATTAATTATACTGCAATACAGGGAAAATTTGTTTCCAAAATATATATATATATATATATATATACATATATCTGTTGCATGTGAATAGGATAGGCAGCATCTTCGGAAGTGTAGCCAGTACACAGGTTTTATATATATTATGTGTGTTTTCCTATATTTATATCCTGAAGCGGCACTGGCCGTGGATTTGCTTGCCTAGGATAGGCCACCATTTTCGGTGTAGCCATGGTATTATAATGCATGTCAATGTATTTTCAAAAATAGATATTCTGTCAATTAGGTAATAAGGCTTGCAGGCATGGGGGTATTCCCTGTGTCTGTGTCGGTCACGGTCCTCTAAACGGGGGTCGTGACAATTAGGGTAGAGGTGAAACATGGAGATTAGTCCATACAAGAAGTCACAAGTTTTAATTATTTGGGAACAATAATACAAAATAATGAAGAAATGGAGGAGGATGTAAACCATAGGATCCAAGCTGGATGGATTAAATTGAGGAAGGCTTGAGGTGTTATTTGGGATAGAAAAGTACCACTTGAAGGAAAATTTTGTTGCGCAGCTACAATACTTGCTTTATTGTATGGTACTGAATGTTGGGCGATAAAAAGCCAACAAGAGCATAAATTCAACTTGGCGGAAATGTGAAAGTTGGGGTAGCACCTACCAAAGAAAAGTTATTTCAAACACGGCTTGGGTGGTTTGGTTATGTATAAAGAGGCCATTAGAGGCTTTTGTACATAGAGTTGATCAGATAGAAGATACCCCAATAACTAGAGGTAGGGGAAGACCAAAGAGAACAGTAGGGGAAACTATAAGGATGTATCTAATTGTTAATAACCTAACAGTATAAATGTGTAAAGACAGAACACGTTGTGTCGCTTGATTCATACAGCTGACCCCACCTAATTGGAAAGGCTTTGGTTGTTGTTGTTGAGGGCTTTTTATACTGAAAGCCACACTTTGATCAACTCTTTAAGATGACTAGCAGCTTGGACAAAAGTTTTGAAGGTGAATTGTTGGTATTGAGTTTTTGAAACATATGCACTTCTACTATATTCTAAGCTTCTTATTTTCTCCATCATAGGTATTCAAGAACTGATAGAGATGACAAATCTGCTGATCAGGTAATGGATAGTGGGTCAGGATTTTTAGCTAACTTTCAGACAGATTGTCACGACCCCCACCAGGAGGCACGTGACCGGCACAGACAGAGGGCCTAACCCTGAGTCTGTTAGCCTCAACACCTATTTCATTTAACTATCATTCCCATTCGCGTACACACGTTATCAATATATATGGCTCAGATATCCTGTGTGGCCTATCTTACACCTGCAATCCACAGCCAAGTGCTACTTCAGTTTATATGTATACTCAAACAAACATAATATATATATATATATATATATATATATATATATATATATATCTGTCACATACGTTGCCACACACTCCGGTGTGTGACATATCCTATTCACATGCAAATTCGTATAAATAATAATAATAAGTCCCCCAAAATAATCTTGTCTTTAAGTATGTGGAGCTGACAAGTCTAGAGTATAATAACCACAAACTGTAATCAATTCATTACAATATCCAAAATAAAATCAAAGCCACCAACGGAGACAGAATGTGAGTGCTAGCAAAACGTCGCCTTCAATGAGCCGATGTGGAAGCCTGACCGGTACCTGTATCTGAAAAAGTAAACCACTAGAGGGTGTGTCAACGACTCAGTGAGTGACTCTCCCATCCTAGGCGTAGTAGCGGGTACCACTACGACCGGGAAGGGGAGAAACCACATTCACATACGCATACACTTCAATTCATCATTGATAATTATATAATTGTTCTCAAGCAATAGAACATGTACAAACTCTACTTTAACCATACCACAACATACATTAATCATGCATACTGACATGCGTGTATCGAGAAACTCCAAACATAAATTAACATCCAAGTGCGGTTCACCCGCCAAACTTACGTACCTTTGCTTATCTTGTTGCCGCCGTGACGTGTCGGTCCTCCCTATCTATCCTGATGCACTATAAGACTTAACCCATCATCATGGTTAGTTGGATTTGAAATATAGTAATTTAAAAACAAGGTTTCCTCAACGCCACGTCAAGAAAACAATTGATGTCATGACCTATTTAAGAAAATAGCTTTGTCTTGACGTCACGTGAGGATACCGGCCATCGTCATGGCATGTTCGAAGAAAAGGAAATATAGTCATAGTGCATACCGAGGACATTGAGGGTTTACACTAATGTTGAGTACCTATACGCTCGGTATCTTACATCGATACGCATAGGCACACGACCCATTCCAAGACCGTCTCCACGGAATGTTGTGTTCGGTGGCGCATCCCGGCACCAACCTGCCGAGGTGTCCATCTACATTGGCACTTTCCGGACCATCGTCTCGGGAAGCCCGCTTGGTTCAATCCGGACCAACTCAATGGATTAACCAACTAGTAATGGTGCCATACTCCAGACTGGCTCAATAGAGTATCCACAAGTGTATATATACATGAAGGCAATTTCGAACCTTACCCGACGAAATGCCAACATGAAGGCACTTTTTGAACCTGACCCGACGGAAAGCCCTTACCCTTGGTACCATACATGTTATTGCCATAATTCTCGGGTCAAGCACATATGTTTGCGGAATTCTTCATCGTCACCCATATGTACTTGATCCACCATATTTCCACTTTAACAATCACAAACAATTTATTGTACAAAATTCCAGCAATCGCCAACATAATGACAGAGTATTACTAGCAAGCATAAAATTAAATATTTACAAACATTCACGTATAAGCAAGCCTACAAATCAAGGTTATCATACAACCCTTGGGGCTAGGATGGAAGGGTCCCTCACCTTGGCCACTTTACTTAATAACCCTTGAGCACTCTTGTCTCCAAGGAAGTACTTGAGTCCTAACAAATAGAACCACACCAATTAAACTACTTATCTACACATGTGTGTAGCTAATTTTCCATAAACTCCATATTAACCAATTTTCCACTTCTACCCATAACAATGCCTAAATTCCACTACCTAAGCTATGGTCATCATTTGGGAGTTGGTTTTAGTTCAAAAATAAATTTTACTTAAAAAAATCATATTCAAAAGTTTGCACACCATATAGCTCCATCAATGGAGAGTTTTTGCCAAATATAGAAATTTTACTCATTTCTACAAAATTCATAAATCACCATCCCAATCATTGGGCATTCTTCCAAATCATCTAATATGCATAAACATATCATTTAGAGTTCATACATATCAACAATTTCAAAGAAATAAAAAATTCCAAAATTTTTCAAAAAAATTCGTCCAACATGAACCCTAGGTTGAAATCCTCCAAAGAAATCCTTATTGGGGTGTTTTCTATGTTCCATAAGAGTCCTAGGTTGATATACTATCCATTAGCAACTCATTCCAACAAGAAAATCATGATTTAAGAGGTGGAGGCATGATTTTTGGAGCTTACCTTAAGGAAATTTGAAAATGGAAGTTTGGGGAAGTTGCCCAGCTCCTTGAGGGTCAACAATGGTGGAGGAGGCTTGAAGAAAGAAACTTAGGAATGATGATTGGAAGCAAAGGAAGTGGTGGGAAGTGGGAGATTTTGGGATTTCTCCCTTTGCCTTTCACATAAGAAAGAAAAAGAGAAGAAAATAAGAAGAGGAAGAGAAATAGTGAGTGGCGTGCTGCTGCCTCTGCTTATAAATTGGGTTTGAGCATTTAAGGCTAGTTTGGGCAATTGACAACTTTTGGGGTATGGTGAAATAGAGTTTTGATTGGATTTTAACTATATTTGTTCGTAGGTAACAATAGGAAAATTTTGAAATTTTTGGCTAATCATAAGCCTATTAAAAATATATGTCATTGAGTGTCTTACAGATGAAAATTTCCTACCCAGTATAATTTTTATTTTCAAAAAATTCTCCAATTTAAACTATAAGCTTTGAATAATTCATATGACCACTTTTAAACAAAATTATAATTTTTCTACCTAATTTTCATATTTATTTTAATTTCTTAAATTCTCAACTCTAAAACTATTAAAACCTTAATTATATCCCAAAAATTTTATTTCACTCTAAAAAAATTTTTATTTTTATTTTCTTTAGCCAAAATGCTTAACTTCAATTTCACAATTTTATCAATTTAATATTATCCCATAAATTCATATTTAATTTTATTTATCTATATGTATACACAAAATTATTATTTATTTCTATTGTTCATTTATTTACTTATTTATTTATTTTGTCCTTACATTCCAACTCCAAATAATGACCATGCTAAGTCTTACTATACACAATTGACCTTATTCTAAAAATATCCCTCGGGTATTACACAGATCCTGCGCTTTGTGGCTGGATTGGTTGATTATGGGATTTGGTATGCTGCAAATTCCAATTTTTGTCTAATGAGTTTTTTCAATAGTGATTGGGCAGGTTCTTTGGAGGATAGGAAGAGCACTTCAGGATGCACTTTTCACTTGGTTCTGGAACTATATCACTTGTAGTTATAAGAAGCAAGCAACTACAACACTTTCATCATCTGAAGCAGTATACTGCTGCAACTTCAGCAGCTTGTCAAGCTGTATGGCTTAGACGTTTACTTGCTGATTTTGGCCAAGAGCAAAAGGGAGCTACTACAATTTTTTGTGACAACAAGAGTGCAATCACAATGACTGAAAATTCAGCATTTCATGGACAAAGCACATCGACATTTGAGTTCATTTTATTGGTGACTTAGTTGTTGAAGATCAAGTTCAATTGAAGTACTGTAACACCAATAAACAAGTAGCTGATGTTCTTACAAAGTCACTTCCTTATGAGAAACATGTTTATTCCATATTGAAGCTTGGAATATGCAATTTTGAATCTAGGGGGAGTGTTGAAAATATGTTTCAAAATTAATTATTTGTTTAGCATATTCTGTTATGCCTTTTTTCTATTTACCGGTCGTTGCTAAGTTCCTATTTTTTAGGATAGTTATTTGTTTTATGCTTTCTATTATTCCGTAATCTGTTTGAGAGATATGGGACTGATTCTTAGCATAGTGGCTCAGGATTTTTAGCTAACTTTTAGACTTCGTATGCCTATATAATGGGAATTTTTTTAATGAATATTACACACATACTCAGAATATCTCTTTGCTCTTCTCCGTCAAGTTCAGTATTTTATTTACTGCACTATATTCTTTATCCTTATCTTCTTCGTCTCTGTTCTTGCTCTTTTTTTTTTAATTTTCTAAAATTCCTAACACCCTTCCCCTCTAAATTTTTAAAAACTAGACAAGGGGAAGGTTACTAAATTCTCTCCCCTTCCCTTCCCTTTCCCTCCATAATCCCTAATCCAAACAAACCCTTAGTGTCGACGTTATTGATTTGATCAATTTTCAGAGAAATCATGAACTCCATTGAAGCAAATGCGAATACTTCAATACCTTGATGGATTACAAGTCAGTGTTGCCATTATCTCTTAGCGTAGTATGCTAATTGTCATTTTGAACTTGTAGGCCGAGTACCATCGGTTGAAGACCATCGTGGAACAAATACAAAATAAGATCTGTCAGGTGGAATCGGATGACTGTGACCATGAGAGTGCGCATCAGGCCACTGAGACGAGAGAGGGGCAGCTCAGGCAACAACAAGATGTGGTTGAGACTGAGAGGAAAAATCTTCAGCATGCACTGGAGATAGCGCAGTTAGAGCTTAACTCGTTGGAGCTTGAAAATAAAGACCTCCAGACTAAAGTTAGTGAGTTTGAGCGAAATGCCGTAATCGCCTAGTTAAAACTAATTAGAGCTCTGGAAAGTACGAATAATGGCCGCCATCTACTTTAGTTGGTACAACTGTTTGAATCAATTGAACGTGGTTCTCCCTGAGCCAGTTTTTGATGAAGTCCGGAGCAAGATTTACCCTCTTCGAGAAATGTTTAACGGGGCCATTCGCCCATGGGCAGGGACATTGATGGTCTCCTTTCGTTGGACCCTTATATGCTTGTAGATGAGGGAAAAGGCGCAGCAAGTCCCAGCAAACTTGCCAATGTTGGTGTCGATGTCATTCCCAAAGATAAAGAAATGGGAGTCGTAGGCGCCGACGTGGTGTTTGTGCAGCAGGTTGCACCTGCGAGTAATGAGCCGATGATTTTCGAAGAAACTCCCGAGACTGCCCATGATTATTGAAGAAAAGCCCGAGACTTCCAAGGCATAAATTTTGTAACAAATTTAATTTTTTTACTTTTCCTTTAAATAGGTTTTGTTTTATTTTATTCAGGGAGTAAAAGGAAAATTACAATTTAACTCACAATACTGATATGTTATGAAGTTTAGACATTGACAAACATATATAGAATGTAAATACTAATTTGTTATAGTTGTTTTTGTTCTAAGACAGATTGTAGTTGCTTCCCAAAATAAAGTGGGTGAAGCTTCGGAGCAGGAGGTGGGCAGTGAAGTGGGGTTTGTGTAGCAGTTTGCGCTGGCGAGTAATGAGCCCTTGATTATTGAAGAAAAGCCCGAGACTTCCAAGGCATAAATATTTTAACAAAGTTATATTTGTACTTTTCCTTTAAATAGCATTTTATTATATTTTATTGTGAGAATAAGAGGAAAATTACATTTTTTTCAGCCTCTAACTCACAATACTGATATGTTCTGAAGTTTAAACATTGACAAATAGACATAGAATGGAAATACTGATCTGCTATAATTGTTTTTGTTCTAAGACATATTGTAGTTGCTTCCCAAAATATAGTGGGCGAAGCTTCTGAGAAGCAGGTGACTCAAGTGGACAAGTTCATGAACTTCGTAAGTTATGAAGGTTTAGCTTAAAATGTACAACTTTTCAATGAACTGCATGTGTTTTAGTTTGGTGTATATATATAAATATTAATATATTTTCTTTTTTTTTCAATTTCAAGGATGAAAAAATAAATTCGCTTGCACCAGCAATACCAGACCAAGACCTGAATTTGGTCGAAGTGAAAGATCTAAAATTCTTGAATATTTGGGACCAAGTGGTAATGTTGCTTTGAAAAAAAAATTGAATACCTGCATCAATGGATTTCAAAATGGGTAAGTTGACAATTGTTGGCTTTATTTAAAAAGATGTGTTGTGTTTACCAAAAGAAAAAAAAAGGATATGTTGTTGTTATCTGATTTGTTTTTTTTATTGTTGATAGTGGGTCAATGAAATCAAATTCACTGTGGGAGGATTACTTGAAAGATTTTCAGGGATCAAAGTGTTTCGATGTTACAGTTAAGATTTTTGTTCTCCTATCAACTCTTTTTGTCTAGGGTTAGTCTTGAGTGCAATCAAGGCTTTGGTGGCATGGGTTGCCACCACACATGGGCCAATCCCATGCTGACATGTGGCAAACCATGCCTTTTGTGTATTTGTAAAGTCCCTAAGTTTTTTGATAATTATATTTTTAGCATATCTAATGATTTTATACTTTGACTCCCAAAGTTTATAAAATATACTATTACCATTTTAAAAATTTGTTATGCTTTTACTCCTAAATTTATGATAATTATATTTTTAGTAATTATTTTTTATGGAAAATGTTTATATTATTTATATATTTTATTAATTAAAAACAAAAAACAAATCTAAATCTAAATCTAAATCCTTTTTCGCTTGGCTTCACTCTTCTTCTTCTTCTTCAACCTAACCTAACTTAGAACTTATGAAAATGATGAGGTAATTCGATCTAAATTTTCTGGTGAAGGACGGCAATTTAGATTACTTTAGGTTGAAGAAGAAGAAGAAGGGTGAAGTCCAACGACAAGGATTCTGATTTAGATTTAGGTTGGTTTTTGTTTATTTTTAATTTATAAAATATAATATAAATAAATAAATAATTTTTTATAAAAAATATACTAAAAATATAGTTATCATAAGTTTAGGGGTAAAAACATAAAAAAATTTTACAATCACAATAATACGAGAGTGGATCCTTGTGTAGTTCCCGCAGTTCATTATTTTACACATTAACTCGCATGGAGATTAATGTATTAAAAAAATTAGTGAACTAGGGGAACTACACAAAATTTGAAATACAGTGGATCCGGATTCCAATAATTCACCTCTTTCATTTTTATTTTTACACCCACCACATGTGTGTAGGTATTTCTCCATGCCACCAAAGCCTTGATTGCATTATAAACTGTAATTGGCGTTTTTTGCTCAGACAATTGTAATTTGTAATTAGGACCGCATGGGGTCTAAACCATGGGGGACTTGTCCTGAGGTCATACACCTAAGTGCCTACGTACCCATCGGAAGGGATCAAAGTCCACGTAGTTCGTCATGGTGACTTCTGTAATACCCCGGAAAATTTCGAGGATTAAAGAATGATTTATTTAAGGGCTAGGAATTTAAAACTTTAAAAAGATTATAGAAAAAAAAATGAAAGTTAAAAGAAACCGGAAAGAAATTTTTTTTTCTGAAGATTGTGATACTCGCGAAATTTTTTCGAAGTTTAAAATAAAATAAAAGATGAACGAAAGAAACAAAATATTTTTTTTGAAATTTATTTCAGGACCTAAGAAATTAGAAACCTAAAATAAATAGGAGTAGAACTAAATCAAAATAATTTTTTTTATTATTAATTTATTAATTATGATTATATTATTATTTTTATTATTGTTTTAATACACTAGCCCCCCCCCTAATTTTCCTCTACCCATGACCCCTTCCCCCTTAAGTGATTAAAACACAAAACAAAAGAAAAAAAAGGAAGGAGAACGAGGAGAGGGCACGAGATTGAGCAAGAAGAGAAACAGGGAGAGAGAAGGAGAGACAGAAGGAGACGAGAGGGGGAGACGCCGGAAAAGCGGCTGGAGGGGGAAGTCGATGCCGTGAAGCGAGATGACGGCGAGAGTGAACCGAGAGGGAAGAGAGGAACCGAGACGGAGGGAAGAAGAGAAAGGAGGAGGACGAATTCGTCGGAGACTGCCGGAGAAGAGATGGTCGGTGCCAGAAAATGCCATTGGAGCTCGACTCTGACGTCTTCCGCACTTCCACCGATTGGATTGAGCTTGGTAACTTCCATTTCTTCCCAAACCCTTTATTTCTCCATTTTTAGGGATTTTTCTTCGATTCAAATTTCATTGGGTTGTTTCGAGGGTTGATTGAAACCTAGGGAGTGCTCTTGAACACTTAGTCGGGGTGGGAATCAAGATTATATCATCGGATTTTAGCCGGATTCGAATTTGGAAGGATTTGGGCTTAAAATTTTAATTATACATAAATTAGGTAATGATTCTTCTAACTTACATAGATGATTTGAGTATTAGTGGTACAGTAGATGAAAGGAAATTAACGGGGGTGTGTGATATTGATGCATGATGCTATTATATTCATTTTGGGTGCTGCTAAGAGTTGAGACCTGTACCTACACTCAAGACTATTTAATTGAGGCATTAAGTTCAGTAATTTTGTTAAAAATGGAACATACATGAGGCAAAGTCTGTTTTGGAATTTTTGGGAAACAAAAAATGAGAACTTGCATGTTACTTGAAGGGGGCTTTTATGGCTAAATTTAATATTGAGAGCATAATAGAGCTACTACATTAGACTCTCATTACTATGGAAATTAAAAGAATGGAATGTAGCAAAAAAAAATAGAGATGGTATAAGCTTGGGGAAATATATGCACTTATTAAACAGTAAAAGGACTATATGTAATTTTTATAATAGAGATTAGAAACGATTCCTTATAATATGGATGCCATTGATGTCTATGTATATATATATATATAATTGGCTTCTATGAATTATGCACAAAGGATAAATTAACTAAGTGAAGCTTAAGGATGAAGTATTGTTACAATAGAAATTTAAATGAGTATGTAAATGTAACACTTAGTGGAATTGTTAGAAGTTATAAAGAGTAATAAATCCCTAGAAGTCTTAAAATTAGTGTGTTTTGTTGCACATAAGTTGGAATTGGGACTAGTGTAATGAATACATACTACCATATTTCCTCGGGTTGGTGGTACTTAAACAATTTCTTAAGGATTGTCAATGGGTAATTTCCACATGTGAGAATAATGGAGAGATAAATAACAAGTCAAGCTAAGTAAAAACCTTAATGGAGTAAATGTTGTTCTTATAGGAACAACGACACGCAATAACTCCGAGGAGACTTAACTTACAAGAGGGGATTGCATGGAAGGTTGGCCAAGGTTAGGGCTCTTTCATCTCTGCTCCTAGGGTTGTATGCTTATGTGGATTACATGAGTGTGTATATTCTCTGTTTTTCTGATATGTGTTAGCTAGAGGTATAGAATGCTAAAAGAACTAGAAGATAGGTTGTGGAAAGTAGCTTGGATAGGAAGACATAGGAGTAGTGTGATTGTTTACTATGATTGGTGTGTTACAAATCCAACTCATACACTCCGGAAGCATGATGAGTATTTTATTAAATCTTTCCCACGACGGTGGTAAGAGTCCTTGTACGGATGGACTAAGCTTCTATTTTGAAAACTCGTCACGACGGTGACTTAGATTATAATCATGCAAAAGGAGTTATTGGTGGGTTTCGGATTTGATTATGCTAGCGATGTGATACATCGACTAGAACAACGTCATATGGCACTTGAGACCTCAGTTTTATAATCACCATGACGATGGTCATTGCCCTATCCTGGCAATAGGGTCAGAAAGGTTTTATATTGCTATGACGATAGCTTAAGGCTCAGAGAGTGCATCTGGACGGGTATATGAGTTATATCCTGTTAAGGATACTCTTCGATATTAACAAGGAGAAGAATTGTTGATCCTTCGGGAAAGGTACAAAGAATCCTATTAGTATGTGAGACTAAGGTAAGGAGACACGGGAGGAATCTACGGGCGAACCATGAGCCTAACCTAGTAAAAGAGAAATCATCCTGTGGAGTTGGACCAAGGTGTGTCAGTGGCCGTGCTTTGAGACGTCGTGCCATGCCCGCCATGTGGCCTGGTTGGGTAATGGACGAGTGGGCTCAAGCTATTGCCCCGCAGCAAGGGGTCAGGACGTGCCATGTGGTGGCTACGTATCAGTTGTTTGATAGATAGAGGTTGATTGTGTTTGATTATAGAATTGTCACGAGGTGACTAGTACCCAAGTGAATGGGTTAAATATTGTTTGATGAACAGAATTGTCACGAGGTGACCAGTACCCGAGTGAATGGGTTAAGTATATTTGCCACATGGTGGCCAATAGCCCGAGTGCACGGGTTCGAAGTGGGAAAGCCACGTAGTGGCTAGTAGATACCCCAGAGTTGGGGAGATTAAGTAGATGTATGTTTAGCATCTGTGTGTATGTACAAAATGTCTGTGTTTGCATATAATTGTTGATTGTGCAGCGTAGTGGTAACGTACAGGATTACGTCGCCACACATCTTGTTTGATTCAGACATGCTGAAACGTGAGGAGACCGGTAAGTAAAAGCCGGCACTATATGTTACATGTTTACTTGTTGATTGATGACGTGGAATAAACTGTTGCATGTTTACAGTTATTAAATGCATGTGAGTGTTTGGGTGAAGTTTCTGTTGTTGTGTGGTCGCTAAGAATGTATGCTAATTAACAGTAACCAGTTGTTTTGCATGTGGTTGTGTATGACTCCCAATCCCAGCGCCATGGTACCCGCCTTGCGCTGGGGATGGGAGAGTTCTCACTGAGTCGCGTGGTTAAGACTCACACCTCATTTTTACTACAAAGAGACAGGTTAATTACAGGTGGAAGAGGTCTCGGTGGAACGAGGGTTGAGCGACACTTTCCTAGACCCACAACTTGTTCATGTGGGTGAATAAAGTGTAATTGTAATTTAATTTACTTTATTATTGCACCATAAAGTAAAGGGTAGATGTTTGGGAGGTGACATGCTTCCTGCTTCGAGTGGCTGACTGCTTGACTTCTTCAGCAAGTTTTCGAGCCGTCTCTGCAGAAAGTACGTGACTTACTGAGGTGAAGTCATCATTGCTTAGAGGGGCATTTCCCGGAATACCCTTTGTGGGTGAGCGGGAGATATCCGAAGGTCAGGGGCTGCTTGGTCATTTTCGGAGGATTCTCCTCTGGTCGAGTTCTTGCTGAGAGTTGTCTGTTGAAGGAGCGGGCTTATTGCAGGCGCCACGCATCAGAGCTTGAACGGGTGCCTCTAGCGTTGGGTGTTTTTGCCTCCGTTTCTCCTTCATTAAATGCGGGCTCGTTTCCGAGGGTTGCCATCATTAGCCTGAGCCGAGTACTTTTCCGAAAAGACCCTTGGGTGTCTCCAGGTGACTCTTGGGTTCTTGAGGGCTTTTCGGTCTTTGGGTTTCGGTTGCCTTGTGGGCGAATCTTGGCCGTTCTTCCTCTCCATGTGTTCGGTTGAGGTGAGCGGCTATAGCTAGATCTGGTTGTGGAGAATATTAAATTTTATCCGTTGCCGGATACGAGGGGGCTATGGTTTTTGAATCGTCGCGCCTCTGGGTATCGTATAAATGTCCAACGTTTGAAAGTTTGTGACTTTACATTTGCATTCACCTTTCTTTGTTGCCTCTATTCTTCCTGCCTTTGCTGTGTTCTCTCTGATTCTTGCTCCTTCCTCCTGCTCTCTGCTTTCGTCGAGCTTTTGCAATGGCTGGTGGTGACCATTATAGGTTCTACCCCTTCGACTTTACGAATTTGGAGGATCTTCCTTCTTCTCCTCCTCCTCCTCCCCCTCTTAGCCGTACTCACGATGTCGATCGGAGTAGGAGGAAGAAAAACGGTCAACAGAGTCTTTCTCCGGAGGTAGCGGTCGATGTCCCTGCTGTGGTACCCGCTGGTGGTGAGAGGGAAGGACGGTTTCCCGTACCTCCGTCTTCCGAGAAAGACCGCCGGCAGAAGGGTCTTGAAAGGGAGAAGAGGAAGAAGGATGGAAGAGGTAGCGTGAGCAGACCCCGGGAGGGGGAAAAGAAAGGAGCTTCTGCAGCGGTGTTGTTGCCCAAGGGTAGAGAAGGAGGGCTCAAGAAACGGCCTTTTGGTGTGGAGTTGCGGTTGTCTTCGCAGGCGGTACAGCGGAGTTTTGACCGGGGGGATGTACAGATGGAGGCTCTGGCGGAACGTGCTATTGCATCCTCTGTCCTAGCCTCTGTTCCGGCCTCTGTTCCTACCTCTGTTCCCACTTCGGCTCCTGTTCGTCAATCACCCATGACGGTGATTCTATCAACTCGTCCTCCCGTCCTGAGCCCCGTTGAGGGGGTCGATCAGCCTGCCCCTAAGAGGGCCAGGGTGGTCGTTGAGGAGTCTGTTGGAGACTCTCTCGTGCCTCAGATCACGGCGGGCAAACCTGCGGCTGAGGAAATTGTAGAGTCTGGTGATGCGGTCGTGGAGGCCGGAGCCTTCTCAGATAGAGGGAATGTAGTGGCGAGTCAAGTGGTTGCCACAAAAGATCTTGTCCCGGGGTCGAGCGTCGACCCTTCTGAACGCCTTGGGCCACCGGAGGGGGATTACCTTTTCCGCTAGTGGCATTGGGCAGGCGCTTCCCTGTGGAGATGAGGGAGAGAGAAGCCAGGGGGCTGGACACTTCTCCCCCGAATCATGCTGTTCGATGCTTCAGTCGGGTTGCTGAGGCCTTAGTTGACTTCCACCAAGCTGGTTTTGACGGGGAGAAGCGTGTGGTGAGCTCCAAGAGTCAGGCTTTGGATGTCTCCCAGAAGAAATTGGCAGACGTGCATGGGCAGCTGTCCGCCAAGAAGCTGGAGTGTGAGGATCAAGGACGCGAGGTTAAGTCCTTGACTCAAGAGGTTGCCCGTCTCAAGGCTGAAGCTGGACGTCCTTCCGAGGTTACGCTCCTTCGCTCGGAGTTGGAAAAGACTCGCAAGGAGCTGGCCGTCCGTTGGGATGACGCTGAGAGGCGTCAGCGGGAGCAGCATTCTCTTCGTGAAGCTTTGTGGAGTGCAGAGGCTCGTGCTTCTGAGAACCTTTCTGGCTGGTTGGTGGCCGAGGACAAAGTTGTCGACGTCGCTAATCTCCAGGGGGAGTTATCGGCGCAGAGGATGTATGGCATGCTCTTGGCTATCGAGCAACTCGAGCGTCTCCGAGGGGAAAGGTTTTCGGCAGAGTGGGTGGCTTCCTTGCATCCTTCCCTAGAGTTTTTTGATGTTGAGCTTCGCGGTCGAATGGAAACAGATCCTCCGTTGAATCTTGCTTATCTTCGTCGATTGACCGACTGCTTGGTGGAGCACCAGGTGTTGTCTTAGATCGGTGGGCGAGCTCTAGGGATTGGAGCTACTTCTCAGCAGCTAGCTGAAGCGACCAGGCGGGGGTCGTCGGAAGGTGTTGGCCATGCGGAGCCTGTTGGGGCTAAGACCCTTGTAGATCTTGGGGATGCCCAAGAATAGGTTTACGTGTTTTTCAGGGTGTTTTACCCTTTGTAATGGGCGGACGCCCTCTCATTTTTGACATCCAATGAGAATGATTTTTTTCAAGAGTTTTCCCTTTTTACTTCTGGGCAAAAAGTCGTGCGTGATTGCAGTCTCTCTTTTCGTGGTTATCTCTTTAGTTCTGGGAAAAAAGATTTTTTGCATGAGTACCGTGTGATCAGGACGATTTGTATGCGATTTGCTAGCGTGGTCTTGTGGAACGTTTGTTTTGTGTTTTTCGCACCCAAGGGATTTTTACCGCGCTGCTGGGGGAAATGTTAGCTTGGCCCTGGGGGCGCTTAGCATTTCTTAGGGCGGTCGGCCCATTGTCCTGGGGTAGGACTATGCGAGTACTTTGCAAATTGAAAGTCTTGTCTCTTGTCGAAAAGGAATACTTCAATAATAATAGACAAAGTGGTTACATTCGTGTAGCCTCAGTCGGGCTAACCTTAGTCAGGCTGCAAGTAAACAAGATGATTACATTTGGATTGCCTAAGTCAGGCGAGCCTTAGTCAGGCTGAAGTAAATCCTAAATTTGAAACAAAGAGACGTGCATGACTTGACTTAAAAATGGCTTACAGCCAGAGGGATGTTCCCTGTGTCTGTGCCGGTCACGGTCCTCTAAACGGGGGTTGTGACAACTTCTATAAGAGTCGTTAGGCAAGGTAGTTTACCTGGATCGGGTCGTGTGCGGCTAAGACTTGTCTAAGGTACTCCGAGCGGGTGAGCCGCTCTTAGGAGGTTGCCTTAGTGGGAGAGAGCTCGAGTCTCTGAGGGCTGCTAGAAGCCCTATATGCGGTAGTTTTCGGGATGGAGGTGAGCTTGCCGGAGGTTGGCCTTGGTGGAACCTATGACGGAGCTTAGGAGGATTCGTGTGAGGTGTCTGAGAGAGCTCAGATTACCGAGAGTACGTGAGGGATCTAAGATAAGGTGTCGTAGTCCTTCATGTTGCGTATCCCTTAGTCCCATGGATGGGGGTCTATTTATACTGAGTGTGGGGAGGTCGTGCTCGACCGATGATCTGGTGCATCGTGGGTCGCCCCACGATGCTCGAGGAGCTCCCACGTCTGATGAGGCGGGTTCTTCGTGAAGAGACGTGGGCAAGGGCCACGTAAGTAGTACGTGAGTGGTGCCACGTGTCGCTAGCTTGCTCGGAGGTCAGGTTTCTAGAAGCTTAGTGCCACGTGTCCCAAGGTGGAATATTCCGTAGTTACATAGACTATCTTGTTCCTTAATAGCTTTTTAAAACTATAAATTTATACATTTAATATTTTTTATTATTTAAGATTATATGAATGTATTTGAACTTACTCTAGAGGAAGTACTTGGAATTTGCATTTGCACCACCTCAGGTTTTAGTAAGTTCTGTTAACCATTAAGATGTTCTTTAAATACGCCTTCAGTTCTGCTTTAATTATTAATTAGCTCACTTACTATTTATTGTTGTCCGTTCTTTCCTTTCTGATGTAAGGCATATTTTTTATTGACTTTGGTACGCGACATGTGTGCCTTAATTCAGCTAGGGTTAGGTTACGTGTTGACTATTTTGCTTTGTGTAATGTTTACTCAAATGTATGATGCAACACAGTCTAATATATGACTCTCTTGCAAAGTTCATTTTTTTTTTCATTCTTCTCTTTACACTTTAAAAGGATCAAATATTTTTTAATTGCTTATTTGCATTTAGGATAAACTTTCCCTTGTGATTGACAAGTATATTTCTGAAACGTTCATTTAGGTAAGTCTTGCATATACCCATCCGAAAATGGTGGTTAAAGATTGTTTGTTCTTTGAAGACTTCCAAAAAGGGAATTTTTTAACAGCAAAAAAGGTAACTTATTGCTCATGTGGATGATGGTATAGTAAATTTTTGTGATTGTTTATTGTATGATATTGAAAGCTTGGTATCACGAGAGAAAATGGAAAACTGACACTAACAATGGGTGAGTAATGCACATTAATGAGATGTGTTCATATACAACAAACTATTGACTATGCAACTAACTCCTAACATTTACACAAACAAGTCCTCAAACTTATAAGATATTGCAGATTTTTGTACCTGTAAACTATAAGTGGCACTAGTTCGCAATGATTGCTCATGTAGAGGAAGAGAAAATCTATGTATTGGATACTCTGCAGCATGATAAGCATTACTATACAACGGTTAAGGAGTTTGTGGTACGTACATCTTATTTACAAGTTATCTTACTATGAAAGAACATAAGTTGGATACATTAGTGTATTTCTTTTTTCTTGGGTGTTGGGATTTGTTATTAATGAATTAATTAACAAGAATTGCAAATGGGCATACCATCTTGTGAAGAATGGACCAAGGCAACCAGATAGAGACAATTGAGGACTTCTCATGTTGAAAATTATGCAATGTTGGACGATGGGACGTCTACCTTCATTTTCATCGAAAGTAAGTATGAAGAATATGCTATTCTTTTGTAAGATAGTCTTTTACTTAATGTACGAGACCTAATTTGAAATTTTTTTATGCACAGAATGATGCTGATATTGCAAGAAAATTTATTATTTGGGAGATTGCAATGAACAGGGTCATAGAGCCTTGGAACTATAGACCATATTATAGAGAGTTTTTGAAATTTTGTGCTACAAATTTCGATGTTGTGATATGGTCGTCAAAGAAATATGTCACAGAGACGTGAAAATCTAGTTATGGAAGTGGAGGGTCTTAAATTCCTCTTTACTTGGGTAAGCGCTCCTTTAACCTCAAAAAATATCAACTCTAGTTCTTTTTGGTTTGTTCGCTTCTTTTTTAACATTAACTACTAGCGGGTTAATGTGAAAAATGGTTTTGCACATTACCCATGATTGTGTTAAAAAGACAAAAAGAAACAAAAGAAAGGATAATTGTGGAACTTCCAAAGGATCCGAAATCCATCCATGTTATTTGGTATTCTGTATTCTGCAGAATCAAGATAAATGCAACATCTCGGAAAAGAAAGTCTTGGGCAACAAGGGGAAGCCCATCATGTTTAAAGATTTGAGAAAGGTTTGGGAATTGTGTAAGGATTATGATCAATCAAACACAGTATTGATTAATGATTCTACTTACAAATCGTATATTAATCCAATAAGTACACCAAGTTACTTTTCATTGTGTGGTTTATTATTCTATTTTGTTCTAATGATGCCCTTTCTTTTGTTTCTCTCATCACTATTTAGGAACGTAATTCCATCATTACCAAGTCATTTGTTGGTGTGAAAGATGACTATCTAGGTAAGAAGCTTTCTTTTGTTGTTGTACTATATATTACCCCCATGATGGAATTTTTCTGAATATAGAGGAGGAAGGAGAAGAAGAAGAAGAAGAGAAGAAAAAGACATAAAAATAGAGGCTTCATAACATTATTATTGAAAAATAGTTCTGGAAAAAGTTTGACATGCATGTATGTGCATGCGGAGCCTCTAGGCCTGGTCAAAATGGGTCAATACTGTGTCAATGACATAACGGTCCTTTTGAGGTACTCGGACCGCTTTTGACTCCGGTTCGACGGTCCAACGGTCGGACTAGCCAGTCTGGTCTAGGTTTAATGACTATGGTATCAACAACTCATCAACCCATATGGTTTACTAACAAGGAAACCATATCCTTGCAGCTGAATCCAATGATTTTGTAAGTTATTTGAAGAAGTTGGTTGCGGCAAACAACGTCCAAGAGTACATCAAGAACAACCACTTCGATGAGCTGGACACACAAAATGCTGAAGAGAGAAATTATTACAAAGACGCTGCTAAAGAATTTAAATTAACAACCATAGTGTCACTGTACAACTCAGTTCTCTTCCGGATTTGGATCTGAAATCCATTTTGTTTGGTATTCTGTATTCTGCAGAATCAAGATAAATGCAGCTTATCGGGAAAAAAAATTCTTGGTCTTGGGTAACAAGGTAAAGCCCATCATGTTTAAAGATTTGAGAAAGGTTTGGGAATCGTTTAAGGATTATGATCAATCAAACACAATATTGATTGGTGATTTTGCTTACAAACCATATCTTAATCCTATAAGTACACCAAGTTACTTTTCATTGTGTGGTGTATTATTCTATTTTATTCTAATGATGCCCTATTTTTTGTTTCCTTGTCTCATCACTATTTAGGAACATATATACTTCCATCGTTTCCAAGTCATTTAATTTTTTGGTGTGAAAGATGACTATCTAGGTAAGAAGCTTTCTTTTGTAGTTGTACTGTATATTACCCCATGAATGGAATTTTATTAAATATGAAAATAATTATTATAAATAGGTAATTGATAATATCATGGCTGACTCTATTTTTATTGGGAGTAAACATGTTATGGGCTTCGCTCTCTCAATTGGACTACAAAGGCATCTACCCAAAATAAGTCATCGGACCAAGGCTATCTCTGTGTCTAAAAAAATTGTACAATTAGATAATATTTACTTTTTACATTTAGTCTCATAAAATACTTGTTCTTGGTGAAGACCTAAGTGCTAATGTACCCTGAAGAGGGATCAAAGTCTATTTAATTTAAAGGACCTTATATCCGTCGTGGCCATAAGGTGAGAGGAATGTACTTGAATAAGTGCATAGTGTGCTGCAGCTAGGATGTGAAGGTCTGTAAGAGGTCACAGAGGTCAAGAGTTGTGAAAATTGTGCAGGCAGTTGACGTCTTAGGGTTTAGGGAGCAACTACCTGTGAGTGTGTAATGGGGTACATAGAGTGCATGTCTAGAGTTTGGCAAGAAAAGACATATTTATAAGCCTTAGAGACAACCTTGGACCGATGACTCATTTTGAGTAGGTTCCTCTATGGTCCAAGTGATCGTATCTAAGCTCCACTAAGACCGAAGCCCATAACGAGTTTAGGCTCAATCATAATTGTGACAACTACCATATTATCAATTACTATTTTATAATAATTAATTACATATTTAATTATAAAAAATCAATTTTATAAAAAAACCATGTACAAAATATATGTTGCTATGTAAAATTAATTTAGAATATTAAATTATTTATTAAAAATTATAACTAATAACATTTTCACTGAAAATAAAAGATAGTTAAAAAATCACGTTTGGTTACATTTTTCAAAAATGATTTTCTAAAAATATTTCTTAAAATGACCTGATTTTTTAAAACGCCAAAAAGTCGTTTCCATTATTTCCTATTCAAAATTGTTAAAATAGGAGACAAAGTTTAAAAACACGGTGGCAAATTTGTAAAGCACTTCATTATTTTTCGCACATTGAGACAGGTTTGTAATATTAAAAGTGCGCATACTGGCATACGAACTCACCACATGTGCATCATTTTGGTAGCATCTGTCATTTTGGAATGGTAGCATCTTCATAACTATTAAAAGTACTATCTTCTAATTTTGTCATTCTATATATCTAGCCATTGTATTTGTGCCACATGGCACTTCAACTATAGGTTCCCATGCTACTCATCTGTAAATAATATTTAGCATTTCTTTTATTATCTTCTTTATTAAATATAAAAAATATTTTTATATCCATTATTTTTAGCTAAACAATAATTTATATGCATTGTATTAAATTTCATTAAAGCATTAATAAAAGAATAATACAACACCCGTGGTCTCAGGCCAAAAAATTGCACCCGTGCATAGCACTTGGCACCAACACTAGTATTAAACCAAAACTCCCTAACTGACCACTGCAGCGCCATCCACTCACCTAAATTTTCATTTATAAAAAAAACCAAAACACAGGATACAACAGTCATTTTAGTACAGGCAATAAGATTACGAGGGACAACTCCCATATAAAATTTACAATAATAAAGGGTGGAAGTGAACACCGTAAAAAATAAGAAATTCTGATTTCTGTGGATCTCCATAAAAAAAAAAAGCACTTGTAAGAGGTTAGGTCACCTCTCATCCACCCCCTGGCCCGCTCAGATTTGTTTTTCTAATATTTTTGTTTCGTAAGGTGGGAAGGAAATTAGCAATTATAGACTACAACTTGTAAGTTCTAACTTCAAGCCCACCCCAGTTATGATTTTTGTATTAGTAACTTCTAATTAGTGGATTGAAATGTTAAATTGATTAACTGTTTTTAAATTAAATGTTGAATGTAGTATGTTAATTATTTAAACAAATTCAATTAAAAGTTTAATGATCTGGTCTAAATAAACTTCTTCTGTAGCTAATAAATTTTAAATCACACAAAAACTAATTTTGACAAACTAATATATTATATTACTATGATATCGTGTAATATTAAAAATGTTAACTATAGTTCTAAAAAAAAGCCAACTATGAATAACAAATTTTAAATTTAATATTTTTAGAGAAATAAAAAGTAATATTAAAATAGGGGTTACTCGTTTTGGTGCAAGGTCTTTTCAAATGGCCTTTTCACGTTCGCCAGTTTCTCGAAGGACGCAGTGGTGAGGCTAAACGTGTGCAACGCGTGTAGTTGCTTGTAGGAGTATTTTAGCCTTTTGGAGCAAACAAAATGCGTTTCTATGAGTTGGCGGGATATACTTGAGGTTTGACTTCACCTTAGTAACCCGCATCTTGGTTTGTTATTCAAGCTCCTCATACTCCTTTTATCTCATTTGTAATTTCTTGAGAATTTAATTATTGGAGGTGTTGTGCATCGTCTTCGTGCAAAGGTCTTATTTTTTTACAAACTAATAGTATCATGTCATATTAAAAATGATATCATATTACAATAAACTAAAAAGTTTATTGGAGGTGTTGTGCATTGTTTTCGTGCAAAGGTCTCCAAAATTATTTTGATTTGACAAATAATTCAATTTTTTTATTAAATGAACAAATTAGTATTTAAATTATTCTATATAGATGAAACAAATACTAAACAATGAAAAATGTTTTCTTATAAAAAATACCAAATTTGATATTTGAAAATTATTTTTAAAATTTTAAAATACAATATTAAATTGGTTCATAAAAAAAATGAATGGAATGGTGCTCTATATTTTGAAGATTATATTTAAGTAGACTTTATTTATTTAGAAAATTAAGGGACGAAATTGATTGGGATTAAATTAAGACATTTTAGTTTTTAGGGACTAAATTGAGAGAAAATTCATATTTTAAGGACTAAGTTATTAATTTAGTCTAAAATAAACATATTAATTTAATAAGACAATATCGTAGAAGAAACAAATTAAGAGAATATACTATTGTTTTTAAAAAAGTATTGAATTAAAACAAAAGTTTATTGATGGTGACAAATAGATTTGGATTTGAACCAGTTAAACGTGATCCTTTTGGAGCAAACGCAATGGGTTTCTGTGACTTGATAGGGGTGTTTTAGTCATTTACCTAGGAGAGTTTTTACTTCACTTCAATAGCCCGCCTTTTGGTTGGCCTATGCAAGCTTTATAACGTCCTAGTTTCTTAATTGATTTTTAGTGCGGAATTAGGTTATTTAACTTAACTCTTAAAATCCTGGTCCAATTTTTTCTTTTCTTTTCTTTTAGGAGTATTCAAAGTTAAGCTCTATCCCAAGGATCGTTTACTCTCGTTTGGTTATTTAAATCTACGAAACTAGAAGTTACGTGCTTGTTACTCTCGCGCTCTCCCAAAATCATTTTTAGTATACATGCATACACTCTAATCAGATAAGATGAGGTTCTAACCTCCATGCATTACCTATAGCACTGTCAAAATGGGCCGTAGCCCGCGGGCCAACCCAGCCCGCCTGTTAAATGGACGGGCTTGGGTCGACTAAAATAGGCCCGTTTAAAAACGGGCCTAAACGGTCCGGCCCGTTTAGCCCGCAGGTCAAACGGGTTGGGCGCGGGCAGTCACGGGCCAGCCCGTTATATATTAAAAAAAATTAATTTTTTTTTGGGTCAGACATTAAAAAAAAAAATCACTTATTGACTTTTATGGGCCAACCCCAGCCCACTTACCAATTGCGCTTACCTAAACCTAACCTAACCTTAGTTAGTAGTAACTTACCTAACACTAAGTCACTAACTCACTAACACTCATTCACACACACACTCACTTAGCCACTTTCACTTCTGACTTCACGCACAGTCCACAGATCACACACTCACACCACCATCACTATTCCTAAGCCCTAATCCCTTATTCCCTTTCTTCTCGTCTTCCCTCTCAAATCTCACTGTATCGACATCGTTCTCCACTTCTCCTTCTTCGGTTATTTCTCCTCTCCCACATATTCTCTTAATCTATCACACTCACACCGTCGATCTCCTTCAATGGCGCCACCCACCACTATCTTCAATCTCGGATCTAGTATTCACTCTTGATCTCTGAGATAGAGGGTTCACACCACGCATCTTCGATTCTTCGGCTCTTCACTGGCATCACGATTCGCAACGTACGATTTGTAGATTCGGTTTGGCTCTATATACTTCATTGTGTCTTTACTCTTTTTCATGATATGAGGGTTCACACTCACACCATCATTGTGTTCCATAACAAATGGATGAACAATATTTGGTATATGTTTGTGTCTATTTGAATCACGCATAGTAAATGTTTCAACAGACTTTGCACTTTACAATGAATGGGATATTCATCGTGTTGACTCTGTATATTTTGATATATTCAATTATTTGTTTACTTTTCTTTTTTTAGTTTTTTAGATGAAGCTATAAATTCAAATCTAAAGTAGAAGATTTGCATAGCTGTACTCAAAATCCTTGATCGAACTAAAATAAATTACAATAGATGAAGCTATAGTAAACGCCACTTATTTTATTTAGAATCTTGTATTGTCTTTAATGCCTCTTTATCTTTATTAAATGTCTATGTAATATATCTTAAATTTGATATTTTAAAATATAATGACTATTTGTTATGTCAAAATTTTAATTTCACACTCTTTTAGATTAGACTTTTCATTAAATTCACTCTCATTTTTTTTAAATGAAAATTTTGTATACTAGCCACTATTTCTTATGTATGATTTTGATATTTTAAAATATAATTACTATTTGTTATGTCAAAATTTTAATTTCACACTCTTTTAAATGGTTAATTATTTATATATGTCATATACAATATTTTATATTTACTTATTTGTCAAATTGAAAATTATATTTTTAGTCATTGGGCAATGTCCTTAGCTCAAGACATCACCCAACACAGATGATCCTTAACACACATACTACCAAAGCATATATAGTTGAACTTTATTAAGTGTTGCATCCTATTTTTGCATATGTGCATTCTGAAATGGTCAAATACAAATAGCAACGACGTCGTTCTTGATGCACTTCAAAATTCATTTGTCCTAAACTTTTCTTGTTTTTTCCCTATATTAGTTATTATAATTCAGTACTCAACGATGAATTATGAATATATGTCTTCTAAATATAATTTTTATTTTATATGAAATTCATTTGTGATTGCTGTGAAATATGCATATTAAGATAATAAGATTTAACTATGAATCACACAAATGATATTAAGTATATATAGTAGGAAACAAATACAATGGTTTAAGTTCTAAGTGCCTCACTAAGAGTAAATGATTACATTCTTATTCTTTGATTTGTCAAAATTACATTATATATCTATCTTTGATACAGTAACAAAATGATTATGCTGGTGACATGTTTTGATTGTTTTTCATTGTGTATTTTGTAGTTCACATGGATATGGGCAGCTCTATTCCTCCAAAACGAGGTGCTGAAACTGAAAGTGCAACTGTTCAAAATTCTCCTACAGTTTCCAATTTGCCTAAGAAAAGGTCAGCTACTTCTGAAGTGTGGAATTATTTTGTTAGTTTGGGTGTGGGTGAAGACGGAAAACCTAGAGCTAAATGTAAAGCGTGTGATGAAGTATATGTAGCTGGTGGAAGTACTCATGGTACTTCAAGCTTATCACGCCATTTGCCCAAGTGTCCTAAGAGGAATAATAATGTTGGAAATATGCTTATTGATCATGCTGGAAAACTTAGATCTAGAAAAATCTCTCAAAAGGTCCTCCGTTCCTTAACTGCTATGGCTATTATTAAGCATGACCTTCCTTTTTCTTTTGTTGAATATGAAGGTGTTAGAGAGATATTCAAGTATTGCAATCCAGATGTTAAATTTATTACTAGGAACACAGCTGTTGCTGATGTTTGGAAAGTTTATGTGTCTAGAAAAGAAAGTTTAAAGCAAGAGTTAGATAAGATTCCTAGTAGAATTTGTCTTACATCAGATGTATGGACAGCTTGCACCACTGAAGGTTATATTTGCTTGACTGCCCATTATGTTGATTCAAATTTTACTTTAACAAAATCCTTGCCTTTTGTGATATGCCTCCACCTCACTCAGGATATGAATTGTCCAAGAAAGTAATGGACATTTTAAGGGAATGGGGGATAGAAAGAAAAATTTTTTCAATCACACTTGACAATGCATCTAGTAACAATAGTATGGTTGAAATGTTGAAAGAACAACTTTGCATTCAAAATCATTTGTTATGCAATGGAGAATTTTTTTCATGTGCGTTGTTCTGCCCACATTCTCAACTTAATTGTTCAAGAAGGATTAAAAGTGGCTCATGATGCATTGTACAAGATTAGGGAAAGTGTTAAATATGTAAAGGGTTCGGAGGGAAGAATGAGAAAATTTGAAGCATGTGTAAAAAATGTTGGTATTGAGAATGGTGTTTTCTTGCGCTTGGATGTACAAACTAGATGGAATTCTACCTTCATAATGCTTGAAAGTGCATTAAAGTATAGACGTGCATTTTCTAGCTTTCAAATGGAGGATCAACATTATAAGTATTGTCCATCTAGTTCCGAATGGGAGAGAGGAAAAAAGATGTGCGAGTTTCTAAGACCATTTTATGATATTACCAATTTGATATCCGGTTCTACTTACCCAACTTCAAACATATATTTTACTCAAGTTTGGAATATTGAATGCCTTTTGATTGACAATGCAAATAATGAAGATCAAATCATAAAGGATATATGGCTGTGAGAATGAAGGAAAAATTTGATAAGTATTGGAGTGAATACAGTGTTGTTCTTGCACTCGGAGCAATTCTTGACCCACAGTTGAAGTTTCCTTTGTTGGAGTGTTGTTTCAATAGAGTTGATCCTACTACTTGTCAATCAAAGTTAGATGTGGTGAGGAAGAAATTATTTGAGCTTTTTAATGCTTATGCCAAGAATTCATCTTCATCTTCAAGTTCAAGTCAATGTCAAATTGAGCCACCAAATATTTCAAGCAATAGTGAAACAGGAAAGGGGTTGTCTTCTTTTACGGTAAGTTTGTAATATTTTATTTATTTGACTTTTTTTTAATTAAAGTTTAAAACTAACTTCTTTTTTTTGTTCATTTGTGATTTAATATTGGAAAGGCCCTAATGGACATTGATAGCCAAATTGTGAGTCAGTTGGGGAAATCTCAATTAGAGCAATACTTGGAAGAAGCAAAACTTGAGTTTAAATTTAATAAAGATTTGGATGTCTTAAAGTATTGGAAGAATTATAGTGGTAGATTTCCAGATTTATCTCTTATGGCATTTGATATCTTGAGCATTCCAATCACGACTGAGGCTTCAGAATCAACTTTTAGTATCGGTTCACGGGTTCTAAACAAGTACCGTAGTTGTCTTCTTCCTGAAAAGGTGCAGGCTTTAATTTGCACCCGCAATTGGTTAATCGGTTTTAATGTGGAAGGTAATATGTGTGTGACTGCGTGTATATATATGTAGTTTTATTTTTCATGTTTTATTTTCTTTATTAAAGTGTTCAATTTTTTTTTTCTAAAGAACATAATGCAGAAGCTAATGCAAGTTCTTCATCAACTCCAAATGAAGTGGGTTCTTCTAGTATAGCAGAATCAAACATTACCATAGATGATGATGATGATGAAGATGCTGTTCAAATATTGTAAATTGTTTCTATGTTTATGGAGCTAGTTTTTTAATCTTGATTGGGCATAGGTACATACATTGATTATCTCTTGCTGATTTTGGCTTGGCCATTGAGCTTTTTTATATTGGTTATTGATTATTAATTATATTAGATGCACTTTGTTGTAACAGGTTTGCTACTTTTGGGAATTGGGGCCTAACTCTTTTGAAGTATTAGTATTTGGCACTAGTTTTTTGAAGATTAGTGGAAGTATATAGTTGACTTTTGGAGCTGTACATGAAGTGATGAATGATGTCTTCACAAGCCTTGGTTTTTGTGGTTGTGGGCAATGAAAATATATTGTAAATTTATTAAGCATGATTGTGGACTTATGAACTATTGAACTTGTGTTGTAAGTGTAAGTAGTAACTACTAATTATTAAATAGATGAAAATGATCATGTAATTAACTAATTATAGTTTATGAATATCTTCTCCTAGTAGGTAGGTTAGAGGCTTACAGGTCTTGTGATAAGATATTCATAAGCTATTATAAGTAATCAAGTATGATGTATGAAGCAGGAGGAACTACATTTATAATTTTAATATTTTATGTTCTGCACTTCTTCTTATTGTCTTTTATTAGTTTTTTGAGAATAATATTATCATTTTTATTAAAGAAACTACTTATGTTCTTAAAGAGAAAAAAAAAAGACTTGAAACATAAGAAAAAAAAAAGTGCCTAGCCCGCGAGCTAGCCCGTTAAGCCCGCAGTCTAGGATGGGTGGGCTTGGACTTTCAAAATGCAGCCCGTTAACTAAACGGGCCAGCCCGCCCCGCCCTATTTAAAGGTGGCCCATTACGGGCCGGGCCGGGCAACCCGTTTTGACAGTGCTAATTACCTAGCATACATGTACTAAGTCTACAGCATACATACATATATACATATACAAGTCCAGTAAATAGTGGCACGCAAGCCCAAATAGTTAGTCTGACACATAGGCCATAGTCCAAAAGAAGTGTGACTCATATGTCACAGCCAAAAAGTCAGCTCCACTGCTAATTACCCATCATACACCCCTTCTAGATCCCAGGGATATATGTTCAGGTCCTCCGAGGGAAAGAAGAAGAGAATGTTGACTGTCTTCAGTACCTGGAAGTAACCCAGGAGTGACACTTCTATCCACTCCACTTCAATCTCAAGTAGCAGGTGGTACCTGGACATATGAACAAACTAACGTAATGAGATATATAATCCCAGTAACATAGATTACCAGTTTTCAAAACTAATTAGTGGTTCAGCTGCATTACAATGAATACAGAAAACTTCCTTCATATTTGTCAATTCCACACAATAATTAAGTGCAGTTCTTAACTTTTTATTCTCAATTACAAGATATTTCCACTCATGAGTTCATGATATAAAACACAAATGAAAATGCTTTAACATAGCAAAATCATACCATCTTTCCATCACATTGAGCAAACATGTCAAATACTCAGTTTCTTTTCAAAAGAATGCTCATTTTACCATCACATTTCTTTGGTCAGTCATGCCAAAGACCAGATCCCTCTAGGACCTGTACAACTGATCTAAACCATTACCTTACCATCAAAACACAATATAATGAAACAGGACAAAGCTGACTTACCAATTACAAGTAAAGTCCCCCGGTGTGCGCACAAGTTAGAACCTTAGGATCACCAATCTCGGACCGGATTATTTCCTCACTAGTTTCTAGACAGCTACGCCTCGGACGCATTCCTAGCCAGCCTAGTGTGTCCTTTTCATACAGATCATATAAAAAAATATATTTTTTCCCAGGTAATGTTTATTTAGCTGCAAACCATCACTTTCAAAGCATGCCAAGTTCATCTACCCCTCTCAGGCATATCAGTATTCACAGATCCATGCTAAATCTCATTTCCAGAATTGGATGCCTCACACTTAAATAAGTTGCATTAATCAGGTCAACTTTGGCACTTAGTCAACCACAAGTCAAACATTACTTGTACAGCAAGCAACTTCCATAATTTCATACAGGCATCCAGATACCATGAATTTTCATCAGAAGCACATATATGTTTCAATTAACAATTTAATCTTGCTTCTCAAGTAAGAAATTCACATCTTGGCCTCCAATTGCCTCAATTATATCAAATTAGTCCACTTTTTCAAATCATTGCAATTGGATGGCATTTTCAACAATTCAATCCCTTCCAAATACATACATTGGACATTCAACATCCACTTAACACATTCAAAGGGTTTCTAAAAGAAATTTACCAGAAATTGAGTTAAAATAAGAACTTTGGACATTTTCTAGATTTTCTTTCAAAAAGGTCCCTATTTAGACTCAATTTCCATTATGGACTTTCATTATCCCAAATAAAGTCACAGCAAGCTTCCCAAGGTCAAATATGACTTGGTCAACCCTTTTCCACATTCAAAAATAGATCAGAGACAAGAAGTTTGCACCAAAAACCCTAACTTTTTGAAATTTCCTTTAAAAAGGTCCCTCAAGTGTTAAAGCTTAATTAGAGTCTTCTCTGACTTCCTCCAACCTCTTAAATAGGTCCTAAACACCATATGGAGTATACAGGAACAACTAGTTACTCAGGCTCAAGTCAGAATGCCCAATTTTTACCATTAGTAAGAAAATAGTGAATTTTCTGCTATTTAGTCCCTATCACTACCTATTTTCTTTTCTGGCTTCTGTTAAGCCTAAATGAGCTTACCCCAACCACTGGAAGGTCATTTATGACTTGTGCCGCAAGCTTTGACAGCCATATCAATACATCATTGAATTTTATGCAGCAAAATGCCACTTTCTTAGAATTCCTTAAGAATTGGGAATCTAGGTGTACTAAAATCAGTTTAGGCCATTTCTGAGCTGGATCATCTTTTGAATTCATTCTTTTGGAAGTCTAGAGGGCAGAGTGGCTGCCCTATCCAACCTAAACCTGAGTACCCAACTTTTATAAGTGAAATCCCTAAGTTTAGTGCACTTGGGCTTCTGATTTTGCCCTCTTTCATTGGTGAGTGCATTCTGACTTTTCTGTGTTTCCATATAGTTTAAGAAAACTGATTTTAGGCTCACTAATACTCAGTGGTGTCCCTATCTCCTTGTCAGATTAGGATTTAACTCTATTAATCCAAAAATTGGGGTTTTGCCTATCATTAACCAACCTAACCTCTAAAGGGTTCATTGTCCTCAAATTTAGCTTTTCTTACTTCCATTATGCCAAAAAGATCTCTACCTAACTTACTGCCTCCTACTTACCCAAATTTCAAGACTTGAAGAGTTCCCCTCAAGTTCAGATTCTCTTCACTCCTCTAGGCTAATTCCACTAATTTTGGTATTCATTCCATTCTCACTAATCCGAATTCATAGGGCACTAAGTCCCTTCTTATCAACCACTCACTTTTATAACCTACTCACAGTAAATAAACTAGAAACCAAGCATTATATCAGTTTGACAGCAAGATATTCAAAACAGAAACATATAAAGTTCCATTGTTACCATTCTGAGCCATTGACCCTTTTTAACAGATTTCAACCTACAATTTCCAGTGCCTCAACTCATCCAGAAGTCTAGCAAACAATTTATAACAGTTTGGTTATCAGGAAAATGAATTACAGCAATTTCACAGCAAGCTTATTCAACCAGAAAGACATCAAATGGCCCTTTCACTAGATTTCTAAGTTGATAACCCTTACCACTGATTCAGCAAACAAGCATGTCAATTATTCACATTTACTTATGCATTCTAGTTCATTTGATAGCCAGCTAGTTTCCCTACAATTATTCGAATCATAGCTCACTAGAAAACACAAAATCAGAATCCCACAATTCACTGCTCAAAATAGAGTTCATGTCATTTACAGTAACTTCCAAGGCCACGAACTGTTGTACGGAAGCCTTGGATAGTACATGCATTTGGGGATCATTAAAGAGGATTAAACTAGATTTCTTTTGACACCTTACTTGCAAAGTTTGGTTCAGAATCGAAGGAGTTATGCTCAGTTGAAGTTATACTGTCAAAATCAGAGTTAAAAAATGGCAGCAAGTAAAACTTTGAAACAAAGCCTTATACCATCAACTCTGGATGGATGATTTCAACTTAATTGAATAGAAGGAAGGGTAACCCTACGTTACCTTGAGTTTCCAGAGAAGGAAGAAAGGTTGGAAACTCTGAAAGTCTCGGGTCAAGCTAAGAAGATAAGAAAGAGCCTTCCTTTGAATGGGCTTTGAGGATTTCAGCTCCCTCTTCCAATTTTATCTGCTGGAACTCGAGCCCCAGCTTCACTCTCTTGCTTTGCCTCTCTCTCAAACTCACTCTCACTTCTCTCTTCTCTCTTCAATTCTCAAGCTCAAGTGGTAGCTGGTGTCTCACTCTCTCTCGGGTTCTCTAGCTTAAATGGGTTTAGTGCATATGTGACGGAATGATGATGTTTGCATGTGCTGGTGAGGTGTCCAGCCCTCAACCTTCATTAATCCTCCTCAAGACACCTATTAGGCTGAGTAATTGGGGTATTAAGACGTGTTTGGCTGGTCATTAGGCTTCATTGTCTCGGTTAGGTTCCAATTTAGTGGAATGAGTCATGTGGCTTCATAATTGGGTTGTGGCATGACTTAATTAGGTTTCTTAGCTCTAATTCTAATTATTTCTCGTGTGGATAGCTGCCTAGGCATGCTGGCAGTGGTTAAGACTACATTTGGGTAATCAATTTAGGCATTTAAGTTGGTATTTTGATTACCAGATAAAATGTGACACGTTAGTGATTTCAATTAGGTGTTAAATTCTTATTATTTTTGTTTTATGATGTGTAACCTACCGAGGCTCCTTAATTCTCACTTAAGGCATGCGGCTGGTACTTAATGGGAAGGGTTTAAGTGCTTTTGGGTGGCTGAATTGGGCTTCCTTGAGCTCTAAGTAAGATAGGGTGCCTTATTTGAAAATTTCCTTTTCTTTAAGTTTAGTCCCTGAATTTCTATTGGAGAAATATGGAAATTCAGAACTTGTCTTGGGGTTGGGTTCCCTTATTTAAGTCCTAGGGTGTCTCTAGAGTGTCCTAGGCTACTTTTCTTGGGTCAAATAGGTCTTCCCTACTCATTATAACTTATTAAAACAAAAAGCGCTAAAACTATGTTTTTCTTTCAATTTAGTCCCTATGGTTTGTGTTAGGGTTTTCCTCTGGCATTTTTCCTCAATTTTAAGCTTTTCTTTCCCTGAATATGGCTCCTTGCCCTATTTGCAAACATAGTCAAACACACAAACATTTAAAACTGGAAGGTCAAAACAAGAAATCAGTCAAACTTGGTTTTAAATTTCAGGATGTTACAAGCTTCGTATCTGAGAGTCTCTGACTCCTTTTTTCTCATTTGCAATTTTTTGAGAATTTATTGGAGGTGTTGTCTATTGTTTTCGTGCAAAGGTCTTGCTTTTTTACAAACTAATATATCATTTTACAACTAGAATCATGTCATACTAAATATGATATCATATTACAATAAACTAAAAGTTTATTGGAGGTGTTGACCATCGTTTTCGTGTAAAGGTCTTGCTTTTGCCTTTCGTCAAGGCTTTCTGTAAGTATCTTCTTGTTCTTCTTCTTCTCTTCCACCCTGAATTTGTACCAATGGTATTTTGCTTGATTATGCAGAAATTTCGCCTTTTTCTCCTTCCCTTTCAAGTTTCTGACATTGTTTGCGCTAAAATGACTGGCCTAGGTACATTTTGTTTCACACCCTTGCGTTCAACAGGGACTACGGAGTTTTATGTTATGTAAGTTGTTATTTTGTGAACTGTTGGTCTATTATTTAACATTTGTAGATTTTAGTGTTGGCGATTTGACTAATGGGCGTCGATATCATCGTCATGGGGTGGATAGGGACATGGCGAAGCAGGGGAAAGACTATCGCGAAGAGGTGAGGCAAGCACTGGCGGTTACTCGCACTATGTTGGAGTTAACTGATGCGAATTTAGAAGCTGTTAATGATGAAGTTGTTTTCTCTCGAGGGTGTCTGGGTGGTGGCGAGGAGGATTCTTCGGGCAAGATTGCTCAGAAACATGATAAAGATTTAACAAAACGACGTCAGTATCCTCGCATTGTGGTTCAAAATTTTCCTAATGTTCTGGGCGACGCTTACTCGCTTCTACTTGTGCAACAACACGATTAAAGTTATACTTCTTAAGTTCTTTTGAGATTTAATCATGATTTTCAATTCAAAATGTGTTTAGGCATGACTTGACGCACCTTCCAAGTGATCACGAGCCCCATTCGAGAATTAAATCCACTCGGATTCCCAAATACAACGCGAAGCGATCAATTTGACTCACTTGTGCAACAACACGTTTAAACTTGTCCTTCTTGAGTTCTTTTGAGATTCAATCGTGATTTTCAATTCAAAATGTATTAGGCATGACTTGACACACCTTCCATGCGATCACGAGCCCTATTCGAGCATTAAATCCACTCGAATTTCCAAATACAACGCGAAGCGATTTGTTTGACTCACTTGTGCAATAACACGGGTACAGTTGTACTTCTCAGGTTCTTTTGAGATTCAATGACATTTTTCAGTTCAAAATGTGTTTAGGCATGATTTGACTCACCTTCCATGCGATCCCGAGCCCCATTCGAGCATTAAATCCACTCGA